>CM077214.1:32683153-32939853 GCA_039654625.1 Rhinogobio ventralis
AGCTGGGCCTCACCTCGGCACGAAGCAAGTCCCTCAAAAAGAACAGCATCCTCCTTATGGAGCTGCATGTTCCCCGCAAACATGAGGCGCTCCGTGCGCTGGACAGAGGACAGGCAAAACCTTCACGGCAGGCGCGTGTTGTGGTGCAGTTCGGGAACCAGATGGAGCCGAACATAACGGAATTTGTCGTCGGCCCCCTGCCTTTCCCGAAGTCCTACCAGTTGAAAACGTTCAAGGGTGACCGTCCCATCCGCTTCGAGTCGAGGCCGATCTCCTCTGTGGAGTACGAGCATCTGAATGGTGTTTTGGAGAAAGTAGCAGCTAAAGCAAACAAGATTCTGGAGGAGAGCACCGGGTTTACTTACGGCAACTGCACAGATCGCTGCTTGACCTTCTCGGACATCGCTCCTCGTGGGTTAGGGCCAGGAGAGAGGCGGACGTGGATCATGCTGCAGAAGTTTGTGGAGGGCTACTTCATCCACCCCGTGGGCTTCGAGGTCCTCGTTAACCACAAAGACCTGGATCACGAAAAGTGGACGGTGGAGAAGGTGTGGTATAACGGACAGTATTTCGACAGCATGGAGGAACTTGTGGAGCAGTACGAGAAAGGGACGATCTCTAAAGTCAAGCTGCCGGTGCATGACGAGGACGATCTTTTCTCTACGTACATCCCCCGTGGACACATGAACACACGAACGAACATCCATGGAGCAAAGCTTGTCGAACCCCAAGGCCGCAGATTCCAGGTGGATGGGAACTTTGTGGAATATGCGGGATGGTCCTTTGCTTATCGGGTTCGCTCTTCGGCTGGGTTGCAGATCTTTGACCTTCGCTTCAACGGGGAGAGAATTGCTTATGAAATCGCCCTGCAGGAAGCCATCGCCTTCTACTCTGGAGATACTCCGGCTGCCATGCAGACCAAATACATTGACGCCGGGTGGGCGATGGGCACCTCGGATTATGAATTGGCACCTGGGATCGACTGTCCAGAAATTGCTCATTTTGTAGACCTTTATCATTACTATGATACGGACAAACCTGTCCATTACAAAAACGCTCTCTGCATCTTTGAAATGACCACAGCGCTTCCTCTTAGGAGACACTACAATAGCAACTTCCAAGGAGGCTTTCATTTCTATGGAGGCCTGGAAAACCACGTTCTGGTGATCAGAACCACATCGACCGTGTACAACTACGACTACATCTGGGACTTTGTCTTTTACCAGAATGGCGTAATGGAGTCTAGAGTGAGTGCGACTGGGTACATCCATGCAACGTTCTTCACGGAAAACGGACTGAACTATGGAACCAGGGTTTACAACTATGTACTTGGCAACCTGCACACCCATCTAATTCATTACAAAGTGGACCTTGACATTGCAGGTGAGTTGTTATCGGTGTGCAATTTTAACTCAATCTATTTTGTGATCTCTGTGCAAATTACAACACAATTGGAGCTGATTGCATAACTTGTTTCATTGATAAAAAGACAATTTCTGTCTCTTTGACCAGGGAGGGACAACAGCTTTGAATCCATTGATCTGAAATATGTTAACTTTACCAACCCCTGGAGCCCAGAACACTCTATTGTGCAATCGAAGCTGCATAGGACGCAGCATGAAACTGAACGTAGCGCTGCCTTCCGCTTTGGCAAGAAGTTTCCCAAATACCTGCACTTCTACAATCCCAATCAAAACAACAAGTGGGGGCATAAGAAGGGCTATCGAATCCAGTACAACTCACATGCTAACAGTGTTTTGCCCCGGGGCTGGAGGGAGGAAAATGGCATTACGTGGTCAAGGTGGGCTCTCACAAAAGTAATAAAACATTTGTCTATTTTGCATTCTGTTAAGCAAATCTTCATGATTTTGTTTATTGCAGATACCCACTGGCTGTAACCAGACATAAGGACAGCGAGGTCACCAGCAGTAGCATCTATACGCAGAATGAACCTTGGGAGCCTGTTGTTTCCTTCGAGGATTTCATTCGCAACAATGAAAACATTGTTAACCAGGTACACATATTGAGACTTGTCGAATTACTTGACCTCCAATTCCAAATGGAGCTTGTGCAGCCCAAACGGTTCCTCATGTGCACATCAAATACAACATAGTCAGCATTTACACAGGTGAAAATAGTAACAACTATAACAAATATTTCAATAGTAATACTAGAAATAGTAACTATTAACAATTTGCTTTACAGCTTTAAAATATGCCAAACTGCCAGATTATCAGATATTTAATCAGAGGCAGTATGAACAGGAAGTGATGTCATCAGAACTGCAATATATAAGTATTCTACTGAATTCAGTGTCAAATAGTAAACATCTTACTGATAGCAGTGTTATTTTAGTATTTGAATATACTATTATTTTTTATTAATATTTGTAATTCATTTTTATTAATATATTTTCATTTCCATTTTAATTATAGTTACAGTTTTGGTTTTATTCACGTTTTTTTATATGTTTATAATTTTTTTACTTATTAGTTTGACTTTTAGTCATTTTAATACTACAACTTGAAATGTTGCCTTGGCAACCAACTAAAATAAAATAAGTTTAATTGGGTCAAAAAAACAAAAAAAGGCAGGGGCTATTCGCACTAAGTGAAAATAGCATATATTATTTACACTATGTAAAAATAGCAGTATTTTCTTTGCAATAAGTGTAATAGTTAGATGGCAGATACTATTTGCACCTCAGTGTTGTTATACATTAAACGGTATGCAATAATAACAGTGTAAATGATTATATTTATTAAAATTATTAAATGGATGCCGCCTTATTGGGACAATAAAGCCTTCCCTAAACCTACCTCCAACCCTATAAACACTTAATTTTATATCCACTTTTCAATTATTTTCTTTATTTTTATTGAAAATAAATGCCTTTCCAATCTGATATATGATGGGAAATGCGAGTAGAGTGGAAAAAAGGTGTAACTGTAAACTGTTGTCCAACCAGATGTCAGTGGGTGGAGTTAGTGTAATTAGTGTAATTAGCATTTGCCAATTGGCTGTTTGCACTTAGTGTAAAATGTTCCGAACAAACATATAATCATCCGAAGCGATCTGGGATGCCGATAAAATAAACCATCCACTTGTTTCCAACACCAGGATCCTTCTGAAGTCTGTAGAGACGCAAAACTGCTGTTTAAACTGGACGCGTCAAAGCGAACATTCTTTCTCTCTTCCATTTGTCCTGTTGTCGGCAGATGTCAGAAACTAAACACTATACTGTATCAGTGTAGACAGCGTCAGTCATTATAATGGCTTCTGTTTGCCTTTAATGCGACGTTCACATCCAGTGTAGGCAAATGTCAGCCGTTAAGCGACTGAACGCTAGTGGGCAGGGACTGTCTGGAGGCGGGCATATGCAAATGTATTTAACCGTGTGACATCACAGATCACCCAATATCAAAACGAGCTGTTTTTGGAGCGTGATTAAATAAATGCTGCTTATAATGAGGAGGACGTTTTAAGCTATGAAACTTGCTGGAATGTTTTAATGGTACAAAGACCTCTTATATACAGTATTAAAAGATCAAAGATGACCCCTTTAAGGTTTTTATATCTTATTTTATACCCATTAACGAAAATGAACTTTTATAGTTTTAGTTGTAGTTGATATTTATTATACTGATTGGTAATAGGTAAATTACTAGACAAAGAATCTAAAAATGCACAACTGACAATTACATATTTCTTTGCAGGATTTGGTTGCCTGGGTGACGGTGGGATTCTTACACATTCCTCATTCTGAAGACATTCCCAACACGGCAACTCCAGGAAATGCGGTGGGATTCTTCCTGCGTCCCTTCAACTTTTTTGACGAGGACCCCTCGCTTGCGTCCCGCAGCACGGTCATTGTGCGGCCGGATGAAAAGGGCCAGCCAAAGGTTCAGAGATGGACTCCAGAGGTCGTAGGTCACTGTGTCTCAGACAAGCCTTTCTTCTATAATGGCACATACGCTGGTGTCTAGACAGAGACTGAGCTCGTTTCATGTCGTGTTGGTGTTTTTGTGCTGTATATAACATTTAGAAAAAGCTCAGAGTTTATGCCTTTAAATGCTAATGGGGTCAAATATTTACAACCATAAAAACACTTTTTAAATTTCATCTGAACAAATAAACCTCAAATTCTTTAAATGTAAAACTTATTAAAAACTGTATCTTCTTCTGACATTAAATATTTTAACAATCCTCACATATAAATGTCTGTCATATTTCAATTCACAATCAAAATAAAAATATATATTTTGCATAAAATAATATAAATATTAGCTTAATTGCAGCTTAATTGTAATGAAAATAATGTCGCAATGGAAAAAATCTTATATAGGTTTCATTCTTTCTCAATCAGGTATCAGTTAAAATTGTTTCTAAATTTAGATAATTCTTACAAATTTTTGTATTAATCAAAATGGTATTGATAATAAACAGATTGTTTCAAGGTTCAATAATGTTTCATAACGTTTCACGAGTTTTCGTGAGATACACCTGCTGAAGTGTTTTGAATATGAATGTGTAATAATTTTGTACTGAGAATACTGTGTTTATACTGGTTGCCATGGTAACCACATTGTGCGATGAAGTGAGTACCCTTGAAATCCGTAAGTGAGAGGATGTATCCATGGACGGGGCTTATCAGCCAAGAACATCCAGGATTCAGGATGCTGTATCCGCAATCGCATGGATCCAGCTGTCCTATATGGGCCGAGCATGAGCGGGAAACAGGCTCCTTACGCAAACAGCTCCATTCTGGAATCTCTCTGCAAACAGTCCACAATTCACCTGCAGGGTCTCCCATGGAAACCCACAAGAGACGGCTGGAGAAAGAGAGCTTCATTTGATACACATGATCAAAATCTTACAATAATCGGACTGATTATAATTTTTTTTTTTTACAATACCAGCCAGAATGGGAAATTTTTGCTTTTGAATGTGGTAATATATATATATATATATATATATATATATATATACACCAGTCAAAAGTTTGGAAACTGTACTATTTTGATTGTTTTATATCAATATTGTTGTGAAATATTTTTATACTTTTTTCTATTTGAATATATAGTAAAGTGTAATTTATTCCTGTGATCAAAGCTGAATTTATCATCATTACTCCAGTCTTCAGTGTCACATGACCCTTCACAAATCATTCTGATATGCCGATTTGCTGCTCAACAAACATTTATGATTATTATCAATGTTGAAAACAGTATAACATTTTTTTTCAGGATTATTTAATGAATAGAAAGTTCAAAAGAACAGCATTTATCTGAAATATAAAGCTTTTGCAACATTATAAATGTCTATACTGTCACTTGATCAATTTAATGCATCCTTGCTGAATAAATGTATTAATTTCTTTAAGCCCCTGATTTACATTTTAATAATATTTCACAATATTACACAATATTATTATTATTATTTTTTTAATAACATAAATGCAGCCTTGGTGAGCAGAAGAAACTTCTTTCAAAAACAATCATAATAGTACTGTTTCCAAACTTTTGACTGGTAGTGTATATATATATATATATATATATATATATATATATATATATATATATATATATATATATATATTATTTGCAACTATACATTGTTAAACTACATAACCAACACCAAATTCTGTATAAAATGTATATAATTTACACTCACCTAAAGGATTATTAGGAACACCTGTTCAATTTCTCATTAATGCAATTATCTAATCAACCAATCACATGGCAGTTGCTTCAATGCATTTAGGGGTGTGGTCCTGGTCAAGACAATCTCCTGAACTCCAAACTGAATGTCAGAATGGGAAAGAAAGGTGATTTAAGCAATTTTGAGCGTGGCATGGTTGTTGGTGCCAGACGGGCCGGTCTGAGTATTTCGCAATCTGCTCAGTTACTGGGATTTTCACGCACAACCATTTCTAGAGTTTACAAAGAATGGTGTGAAAAGGGAAAAACATCCAGTATGCGGCAGTCCTGTGGGCGAAAATGCCTTGTTGATGCTAGAGGTCAGAGGAGAATGGGCCGACTGATTCAAGCTGATAGAAGAGCAACTTTGACTGAAATAACCACTCGTTACAACCGAGGTATGCAGCAAAGCATTTGTGAAGCCACAACACGCACAACCTTGAGGCGGATGGGCTACAACAGCAGAAGACCCCACCGGGTACCACTCATCTCCACTACAAATAGGAAAAAGAGGCTACAATTTGTACTAGCTCACCAAAATTGGACAGTTGAAGACTGGAAAAATGTTGCCTGGTCTGATGAGTCTCGATTTCTGTTGAGACATTCAGATGGTAGAGTCAGAATTTGGCGTAAACAGAATGAGAACATGGATCCATCATGCCTTGTTACCACTGTGCAGGCTGGTGGTGGTGGTGTAATGGTGTGGGGGATGTTTTCTTGGCACACTTTAGGCCCCTTAGTGCCAATTGGGCATCATTTAAATGCCACGGCCTACCTGAGCATTGTTTCTGACCATGTCCATCCCTTTATGACCACCATGTACCCATCCTCTGATGGCTACTTCCAGCAGGATAATGCACCATGTCACAAAGCTCCAATCATTTCAAATTGGTTTCTTGAACATGACAATGAGTTCACTGTACTAAAATGGCCCCCACAGTCACCAGATCTCAACCCAATAGAGCATCTTTGGGATGTGGTGGAACGGGAGCTTCGTGCCCTGGATGTGCATCCCACAAATCTCCATCAACTGCAAGATGCTATCCTATCAATATGGGCCAACATTTCTAAAGAATGCTTTCAGCACCTTGTTGAATCAATGCCACGTAGAATTAAGGCAGTTCTGAAGGCGAAAGGGGGTCAAACACAGTATTAGTATGGTGTTCCTAATAATCATTTAGGTGAGTGTATATACATAATATTTATATATATATAAATATTATAAAGAATATTTTATTACATACTTGTAGTACATTATCTTTAGATTTTATTTTATTAGAGTCTAAAAAGAGAACTTTCTCAACTGGTGACTCGCAAGACAAAGTTTTATGTTTCCTCCACACAGAATTAAAAATAAAAAGGTAATTGCAATCCTGACTTTTCTCGCAATTGCAAGTTTATAAGTCACAATTCTGAGAAAAAGAATACAGAATTGCGAGATAAAAACTTGCAACATGGGGGAAAAAAGTCGCAATTACCTTTTTATTTTTAATTCTGCGTGGAGGAAACATAAAACTGGTCTTGCGAGACACCAGTTGAGAAAGTTTTCTTTTCAGACTCTAATAAAATAAAATTGTGAAAGAAACAACAACAACAACAAAAAAATTACAACAAAAAAAATGTCTTTTTTTCTGATGCGAGACTTTTATTTTAAAAAAACGTGTGTGAACGCTGCGGTTTAAGTAAAGGTCGTTGAGAAAAACGCGTTGTCCTGATTTATTATCTGCTGTCAGATGAGATGTTGTCAGGCTATGTGTCAGTGTCATTATTGTCATTATTCTAACACTATTTTCGCATCTTGTTTCAAAATAAAAAGTCTCTCACCTCAGAAAAACGAACTTTCCTGTCCTGTCAGACGTCGCACTCTTAAATTGCGCGCGCAAATGTGGAAGCGCGCGCTGTATATCACGTCACTCACTGTATGAGCAAATGAGCAGTTACTTCGTCAATTAGTAAATCGTGAAATTACCAAAAAATACCAATAAATTATGTAACTGGTACGTCGTGTGTTACCTGTGAAGGACATGCAGGTATGCATGCAGATCAGCGTCTGTGTTTTAATTCGTGCTAGTATTGTGTATTTTTGGGAACTAGTTTGTGTAACCTTAACCCAAAATACCACTTTATTTTCACTTTGTGCTATTTTCTATATTTTTCTATGACTGTGGAGGCTCATACAAACTTAATGACTTTATATTGTATTATGAAAAACTAGTTTGGGACTGTTATTTAATAGCCGTACCTTATGCTATTTATTCATCAGTGTTAGCGACATTCTTACAATGTATGTGTATGTTAAAAATTGGGATGTTACGTGTGTGTGTCAACCATTTTTGAGAAATTAATTTGGGTTGCGCCTTAATGACCAAGTGAAAATGTGGGTCCCATGGCCAAACCAGTGGTATACATCAATATTAGTCTGATTTTTCATGTGACTGCTGGTGACCAATAAGACATTCTTTTCTATATAACTGTTTGTCCAGATTTTACAGTGTATGTTAAAGAGGAGCGATGGAACAGGACAGAGATGGAGTGGTAAAGCGCCTTATAGAGGGATTCCATTCCTTAAATTCACCATGGCAACAACAACTCACACGTCACAAAGCAACAAGTTCTGTTTGTGGGGTCTGATGGATTTCTTTCTAAACACACACACACCCAATGTTTTCATGTTTTATGGCGACATTATGATTTTTATACTGTACACATGTATACTGTATACATACCCATCACAGAAAACTTTCTGCATTTCCTACTAATCATTTAGTATGATTTATAAGCTGTTTTCCCCATGGGGACCAACAAAAAGTCCCCACAAGGACAAGGATTTCAGATATTTTGTCCTCATAACAGATCAATCAACACTTTAATATTTTGCATACAGACAATTCTTGAAAAGTGATAGATTTCACATTCATCTTAGTTTAACTTTCACAACCTGTTGAGTCAGGAAACACTGACACCTAGGGGCCATGTGAGAATAATATTGCTGTCTGAAAACATTCACTGATTTACTTTTATCCTTCATATATCATACTTTATGGTAGGGCTGGGCGATATGGCCAAAAAATTATCTCGATAAAATCTTTTCATATCAGTCGATATCGATTATTATCACGATAAATGTCAAATATTTATTTAAAGGCAGATTTTTCTTCTAAGTGAAAGTTGTAGAAACCAGACTGTTAATGGTGGTTTTAAACTCTTTATTGTCAGAATATGACAAACACTTCACATTTTTGGATTCCTTTTCCAGTCATTTTTCCTTAACAAAATACATTTCTGAATAGCAAAAATGAATGTGTTCGTTTCTGCATGTGTTAACGGGTGATATTGTTTCTAGTCATGAGACAGGTTTGTGTTGCCTGACTTTGCCATATATCTTCGGCACAGTTTGCAGTGCAGGCTGCAATAATAACAATACATTTTAGAAATGCACATTTGACAGTGAGTTGACAGTAGTAGTAGCTTGAGTTTGCGAGGATGCAGATGTACATTTATGTTCATTTACAAAAACACGGACATCTGTAAAAATGGTAAAAACCTAATTTTTATATGGTAAAGTTTTATTAAAATTAACCATTGGTTTTCCATAGTATCATAGATTTAGATCATGATAACCACAGTTAAAAACACGCATATAGCTTTTCACTACCATGGTCAAATGTATCTCTATGGTTTCTATGGTATTTGTATGAAAAACAGTAGCCTAAAAACATTTAGTATAAATGCACAAATTCTATAGCTAAATAAAAATACTGTAATAATATTCCATTACTCCTTTAATACATGTCTACATTAATAATATAATACAATTCTATATGAATATATCCCACATGTCTGCCACAGTATGGTGCAGTTAGTGTCACAGTAAATCCATGGTAAATTATGGATGGAAAAGCCTTCTGACTGTATCATTGCACAGTGTTTCTCCAGTTTGTCAGCGCTGACTGGCTGTTGTCGCGTTTATTGCTGCTGTGTGATTGGGTGTTAGAGTAATCTATATTGAGTAAAAATGTCCAGAGCTTATCATTGTTATCGACATGAATTTTATCGCGATTCGATATGATATCGTTTATCGGCCCAGCCCTACTTTATGGAAAAATTAATAACAAAATATTAAAATATTGAAACTCTCCGGTGCAAGCAGCATTTTGCACTCAACCGTTATGATCAGATGAATACATTACAATATAGCAAAGTAGTCTTGTCTTGTTAAAGGGGTACTTCACTGCTGGAAAGATGAATGTGTATTTTAAATTTGGTCATTTATGTAGTAGAAATGTGAAATTATTTTTGAATTTGGTGCCTCTAGACTGAGAAAAGCCAGAAAATGTATTTTTGGCTCATGTGGATGAAAGACAACAACTCCCAGAATGCACTTGCGTTGCTGCCCTACGAGGCCACTCCCAAGCCACGCCTACCGGTTACATCTCTTGTCCACCGCGGCACCACCCCACCGTCGTTTTGATTTTTATAGTAATAAAACCATTTAGTTCAGTTAGAGAACAGACACCACAATTAAAAACTGAATGTGTCTGCTCAACACAGCGTGAGCCGAATGAGTGTGGCAGCAGGACAGGAGTCAGATTTCATTCATCAGAGAGTGAGGAGCTGACAGATGATTGCGGAAGATTTGGTTTCAAAGCGAAATGCGCTTATTTAAGTGAGTTTGTCCTTGTACCGGTTTTGTTGTTCATGAACCCACAATTCAAGCAACCCGCCCCGGATTTGCGCTAATTTTAAACCGAAACTAAAATGAGCACGGCCGCCCGGCATTCATTCACGGCCGTATTGTCGTTCATTCACGGCCTCACAGTCATTCATGGTGCGTGTCCAGTCTGACGCGTTTTCAGTTCATGCCTATGGAAGACTTTTTGGGACTTTAGCTTATTCCCTGTATCCCCCAGAGTTAGATAAGTCATACACACCATTCTCATCTCTGTGCGTGCCATAACTCTGTCTGACGCACCCACCGCTAGCCTAGCTTAGCACAAAGACTGGAGGTAAACGGCTCCAGCTAGCCTACTGCTCAATAAATGACAAAATAACGCCAACATTTTCCTATTTACATGTTGTGATGTGTATAGTTACATTGTGTAGTACTAAGACTAAAAGTTGCAATTTTCTAGACCGATATGGCTAGGGACTATACTCTCATTCCTGTGTAATAATCCAGGAGCTTTGCTGCCGTCCCATGGGTGCAGCGGCGCAATGATATTACGCAGCGCCTGAAAATAGTCCCCAGCACGCTCTCTGTTGTAAGCTCCATCCGTTAGCCCAAAAACGGAATCTAACGGCTTGGTTGAAGGATTCTGCGTGTAAGCCTTTTCAGCATTTCTGTTAAATTCACTTAATTTATTAATATCTAATTTTAAATCTGACTCCATGAATAAAGTGATCTGACTCCAATTTTATGTGACTTCGTTCATTTTGTTACGTTTGTAATTTAACAGCTGGTGATTCGTTGTGATTTAATTTGGATCGTTGATTCTTCTTAGTATCTCTTATTTTCAAATATTCGTTCATCAAGGGACCCAAAACCACACAGAGACTGAGTGCTCGCGAGAATTACACTAGCTCACGCTCGCAAACCCGCCAGTTCTGATATTAGTCAGAGGATTGCAGAGTGAATATTTTACCTTTAAGTGGTCGCACCTGCTTACTCAACAAAAAGCGTAATTTGATTAATAGACACGAAAGCTGCAACTTGCTAATACAGTGATAGTCAGAAATCAGATTATCCTGCATGCTGCGCTCCATGCTTCAGTCATGGGGTCCTCGGTTTGATCTATCCTGGCCAAACATTTACGGAAGTAACGGATTCCACATTGATCCATACTAGAATAATGATTTCAGAAAATACAAGATGAATCAAGATTAACATTTATTTTGGCCAGACAGAACTTAAATAAACATAATTAAACATGAATCCATGGTACACAACTTTCAGCATAAAAATATAAAATACAATTACAAAAATAGTTTCAAAGAGTCATTATATCTGGCACAGTACACACAGTGTGTGTGAGTGCCTCTCGGACACTGACACAGCACTGCATGGGGGCTCTGGCTACAGAATGTTCCCAAATGGCAGCTCTGCTACCCTTCCTTAAATACCCAAACCAGAACAAACGGTGGTAAATATTTGCAACACAACACCTAGTTTGGGGGAGAGGATCAGATATCTTCTGAGACCACTCAAAAGGAGAACAGAATTCTCATATGTTTCAATCTTTCTCATTCTACCAGTGACTACAGTGAAGTTGAGACCATTTTACCAATCGCACTGAGACCTTTAAAAAGATACCACACATGACAGAGGAAAAACAATAGATTTACAAGATGCATCATCTGTGGTATATCTGCATTCTGTGACTTGAATCAGGGGGAGGGAAGGGAGGAGGGAGAAGGTTTTGGGCAGGCCGATGACCTACACTCTTTCTGAGAGATCTTCTCTCCAGATTAGTGAGTTTTATTGTTCTATTGCAGGGGGTTGGATCTTCAACTTTTGCCTTAGTAGTAAAACCGATTCTTACAGACGACCCCTGGCCCCATGGGACAAATTCAGATGAGTTCCCAAGGGGACATATTTGGATATTCCGTTCCCACAGTTTGGATGTTGTTTCCGGAGTGTTCATGGCGCTGATCCTTGAGTTAATAGCACGAGTCAATGTATGCAGGATTCAAGTAGTCACCTGAAATAACAACATTAGGACAGGCTGAACATGAAGATGAACCACTGCAAAATACACCTCTGTGACACACCTTTAGGTGTAGGCGTACTGTGCTGACTGGGTGCTGTAGCAATTGGACATGATCCCATTGGTCAGGTTTGCTTCCACCTGCACTTGACTGGGATGGTTTTCAGTCCGTAGAATGACTTCTTGTCCCAAGTCTGTTGTGTTAGTTAGCATGAGCAGAAAGTGTCAGTGGAAAGTGTCCTTACACTTTGATGAAGCATCTGTGTCCTCCCCAGAATGCTTAGCTCTAGCTGACCCTTTGAGAAGTCCTCGGTCACCTTCAAGCAGAAGGTTAGGTTTGCCAGGCAGGTCAGATCTCTATGGGTGAAGGAATCATTTCACTGATGATGCTCCATTGTGTGTGAGACACCTGAACAACTTCTGAATAACCATGCAATGATTGAACACTGATGAATTTTTGGTTATTGTGAGATGGGAAAAGAGAGTTGTTGGATAAACACAAGAACATAAAAATAACAACACATGATAAACTCATGTCAGAAGTGCGAATGGTAAATAAGGTCTCATTTCTCAGTGTCCTATATCTCGTGGGTAGGTCTCATTTGATCACCAGATTCTTCACTACCACTGTGACATGGAAGTGGAATTTTAACGTGGTCTGGATGAATTAAAGGAAGGATAACAAAACATCAATATAACTAGTATATTTACCAGCAGTATTCATAATTAAGATATATCACATAATTAAACATGGAAATACACAATTTAATAATTGCCATTATAAAATTGTCTATATCAGTTGTTTTAATTGCAACTCATTACTGAAATCTAATGTTTCAATCTGATTACTAAGAAAATGAGATTTACTGAAACAGAGATTTAAAATCTCTAGTTTAGCTTTAGCACTCATCTTCTGTGCATTTGATGTACAGGCTAAGTCACTGGGGAGAGGGGGAGAAGGTTTTGGGCAGGCCGATGACCTACTCTCTTTCTGTGAGATCTTCTGTGAGTTTTATTGTTCTATTGCAGGGGGTTGGATCTTCAACTTTTGCCTTAGTAGTAAAACCGATTCTTACACTGTGCAAGCAGGTTGTCACATTGGTTATGTTGACGGAAGTTAGCCTATTTTCAGGCGCTGCGTAATATCATTCAAAGACAGCGTTATGGCACGCACGGAGATAAAAATGGTATGTATGACTTATCTAACTCTGGGGGATACAGTGAATAAGCTAAAGTCCCAAAAAGTCGGCGTGTTCCTTTAACTTTCATAGGAATTCATTGAAAACACTCGCTTTGCTCCGCACCGCTCCAGTATGAATGGCCGAGCGGCCGTGCACATTTACATTCTGTGAGTGAGCTCCCACCGCTATAAGCGGGTTGAAAACATGCGGAACTAGCTCCTGCTACTGGCTGTAGTCTCTTTAGCCTCTGGCCAAAAAAGCCTCCGATGACGCAAAATGACGATATTTGCGTCATCGGAGGCATTATTCCAGACTTAAAATACATAAATCTCTCGTCTCAGGGGGATATGAGGGGGGGGGGAGCACGATCATTCGAATATACTACCGGTTTTTACTGATAAAAAAGCTTAATGCTAAATCGCTGAATTAAATAAAACCGCTGTAGTTATGAAAGCAAAAGCTGAGTTAAAGCTGAGTTAAATGTTGATTAAAGAAGTAATTACATCTGTGTATTATTATAGTATAGTGCATGACAATATACAGTGTTTTTTTGAATGAATTTCTTTTTTCTAAAGCATTTATTTAACACTCATAAACATAATTTCTATTCACGTGGCTCCTTAATTGATAAACTAATAATAATGATATTTCATCTTTGCAGTCAAATTCAATTTGTTACGTGGCATTGACATGCTTTTTAAATTATATGCTAATAATAATAATAAACCCAAATTTGGCCTAAAATAATATAAAGTACAATAATGATATGTGGGCTAATGCAGAACTCGGTGGATAATTAACTAATTGCTAATAGATTGTGCAAGCCATCTTGATGATATTTTCATGTTTTCTCCTAAACACGTATGTATCTTAAAGAGGTATACATTGACGGAGAACAGTTTGTGTTCATGCATATGCAATATTTGTTTATAATTACAATTGGTAAGTACAGGCTATTCCATAACTTGCATATTAAGTACATTTTGTTGCATGTTATTACATTTTGTATTAAGCATATACTCTGTAACACGATCACTGTAAAATAAAGTGTTACTGACTCCTGTCTCCTGATCGATTGCTCCTGTCTGCCTCCTGTCTGCCGGTCGCAGTGTTTGCAGCTCTGTACAGCTTTGCTTTTGAATCTCTATTTGATATCTTTCCTTGTTGTTTATACTGCTAAATATAACTTACTCATCACCATATATTGTTTAATATTGCCTATCACGTTAAAATTGACATCGTTAGCTTTTAATTTAAATCACTATCACAACGTGTTAGCATTTCACAACGCGTTAGCATTTCCCTAGCCTGTTAGCCTGCCATTTGTGCATCCGGGTTTCCTGTTTTTGTCTCTCGCGCCTTTACTAGTCCATCAAACAACTGTGGTAAGTTGGATTAATCAACAAATACGGTAAGCCATGTCTTCTCCTTTTATTGTCACCTGCACTACATGTTTCATGTTTAGTATATCTGTCTCCGTTGGTGAACAGGGCTTCACATGTGATAAATGTAAGGAGATAGTCAGACTGACGGAGAAGATTTCAGAATTAGAGACACACATCCAGAATTTATTTGAGAGTAGTGAGAACAAAACAGCTTTAGACACTGCTTTGGCTGCGACTAGCTTAGTGAAATCTGTACATTGTTCGGTTCCGGCTGTTGAGCCCGTGCAGCAGGGCAACTGGGTGACGGTGAGACGGCATAGTCGCGGATCAAAAAACCACTCTTCCGTTCCGATTAGAACATCAAACAGGTTCTCCCCACTCAGTGATGCACTCACTGACAATCCTGTTGAAAGTGCCCTAGTTATTGGTGATTCTATTACACGGAACGTGAAAATAGAGACACCAGCCACCATAGTCACATGTTTACCGGGAGCCAGAGCGGCTGACATCAAAGCAAATTTAAAAGTGCTGGCTAATGCTAATCGTAAATTCTCTAAGATTATTATTCATGTCGGCACAAATGATGTTCGACTTCGCCAGTCGGAGATCACCAAAATTAACATTAAAGAGGTGTGTGAACTCGCAAGTACGATGGCAAATCGTATTTTTTGCTCTGGTCCCCTCCCCGTTAAAAGGAGTGATGAGATACTTAGCAGACTATCATCACTCAATGGCTGGTTGTCTAAATGGTGTCCGCAAAAAAAATAACATAGGGTTCATAGACAACTGGAAAAGCTTTTGGGGCAGACCTGACCTGTTGAAAAGAGATGGTATCCATCCCTCCTGGGGTGGTGCTGCTCTTCTCTCTAGTAATTTGGCACATAGTCTTAGAGCTAAACCTTGACTAACTAGGGCCCAGGTCAGGAAGCAGACGGACTGGCTTATCCGACCGTCTGCTAGCTGTCTCGCGTCACAGAAGTCAGATAAATCCCAGCACATAGAGACTCTTTCACCTAGATATTATCACATAGAGACTGTGTCTGTTCCACGAATTTGTAAATACAAAAAACCACCAAAACTATTCAACGGTAAAAATTTAATTGATGTCCAACAAATAAACAACAGATATAATACAGATGAACAAATGATAAAGCTCGGGCTGCTGAATATTCGATCCCTTTCCTCAAAAACACTTATTGTTAATGATATGATTACAGATAATAATCTAGATGTGCTGTGTTTGACAGAAACCTGGCTAAAACCTGACGACTACATTACTTTAAATGAGTCCACCCCACAAGATTATTGTTATAAACACGAGCCGCGTCTGAAAGGTAAAGGGGGAAGTGTTGCTGTAATTTATAATAATATCTTCAGTATTACTCAGAAGTCTAGTTTCAAATATAATTCTTTTGAAGTTTTGGTGCTTTACGTAACGTTATGTAGTGAAATTGATAAATCCTGTTTCACATTTGTGTTGGCTACTGTATATAGGCCACCAGGGCACAATACACACTTTATCAGAGAATTTGCTGATTTTTTATCAGAGTTAGTACTGGCTACAGATAAAGTCCTAATTGTTGGTGATTTTAATATCCATGTAGACAATGAAAAAGACGCATTGGGATTGGCATTTAGAGACATTCTAAACTCTATTGGAGTTAGGCAACCTGTATCAGGACCCACTCATCTCCGTAATCATACTCTAGACCTAATATTGTCACATGGAATAAATGTTGATACCGCTGAAATTCTGCAGCAGAGCGATGACATCTCAGATCATTACCTAGTATCATGTATACTTAATTTAGCTAAGGCTGCAAAGCCGTCCCCTCGCTTCAAATATGGCAGGACTATCACCTCTGCCACTAAAAATTGCTTTGTAAATAATCTTCCTCATCAGTTTCATCTCCTCAGCATCTCAAATAGCCTATAGGAACTCAATGTTGCAGCAGAAACTATTGACTCTCTCTTTTCCAGCACTTTAGACACAGTTGCTCCCCTGCGCTTAAAGAAGATTAAAGTCCAACGCTGTGGTACAACAAGCAAACCCGGGCCCTTAAAACAGCAGCCAGAAAAATGGAGCGCAGCTGGAAGAAAACATCGCATTTCGTGGAAAGAGAGCATGATTTCATACAGAAAGGCCGTAAAAACTGCTAGATCTGCTTATTTCTCGACTCTCTTAGAAGAAAACAAACACAACCCTAGGTATTTATTCGATACAGTGGCTAAATTAACCAAAAATAAAGCTTCAACTTCTGATGTTTGCAAACAGCACAGCAGTAATGACTTTATGAACTTCTTTACTTGTAAGATTGATAATATTAGGAAAAAAATGATAACCATGCAGCCATCTACTACTGTATCACATCAGACAGTGCATTGTAGTGTCACTGAGGAAAAATTCCACTCATTCACTGCTATAGGAAAAGAAGAATTGGCTAAACTCGTTAAATCATCTAAATCAACAACATGTATGCTCGACCCTATACTGACTAAACTACTAAAAGAGATGCTTCCAGAGGTCATAGATCCTCTTCTTAATATCATTCATTCATCCTTGACTTTAGGATATGTACCGAAAACTTTTAAGTTGGCTATTATTAAACCACTTATTAAAAAACCGCAACTTGATCCTACAGAATTAGTCAATTACAGGCCAATCTCAAATCTACCCTTTCTGTCAAAAATACTAGAAAAGGCAGTGTCCTCACAATTATGCTCCTTTTTAGAAAGAAATGGTATCTGTGACGATTTCCAGTCAAGATTTAGACCGTATCATAGTACTGAGACTGCTCTCATTAGAGTTACAAATGATTTACTCTTATCATCCGATCGTGGTTGTATCTCTCTGTTAGTGTTACTCGATCTTAGCACTGCATTCGATACCATCGACCACAACATTCTTTTGAACAGACTCGAAAATTATGTTGGCATTAGTGGAATTGCATTGGCATGGTTTAAATCATACTTATCTGACCGTTATCAGTTTGTAGCAGTAAATGAAGAGATGTCACACCGATCACAAGTTCAGTATGGAGTACCGCAGGGCTCAGTGCTAGGGCCGTTGCTTTTCACCCTGTACATGCTACCACTGGGAGATATCATTAGGAAGCATGGCGTTAGTTTTCATTGTTATGCTGACGATACTCAGCTCTATATTTCTTCACGCCCTGACGAAACTTACGAATTCACAAGATTAACGGAATGCATAGCTGATATAAAAAATTGGATGACTAGTAATTTCCTGCAACTTAATTCAGAAAAAACTGAATTTTTAATTATTGGACAAAAAAACTCCACATGTAGTAACCTAGAATACTGTCTAACACTTGATGGCTGCTCTGTCAAGTCCTCGTCGTCAGTTAGGAACCTGGGTGTGCTCTTTGATACCAATCTCTCATTTGAAAGCCACGTTTCTAGCATCTGTAAAACTGCATTCTACCATCTTAAAAATATATCTAAATTACGGCACATGCTTTCAATGCAAAATGCTGAACAGTTAGTTCATGCGTTCATGACCTCAAGGCTAGACTATTGTAATGCTCTACTGGGTGGTTGCCCTGCTCGCTTAATAAATAAACTGCAGCTGGTCCAAAACGCAGCAGCTCGAGTTCTTACTAGAACCAGGAAGTATGACCATATTAGCCCGGTTCTGTCAACACTGCACTGGCTCCCTATTAAACATCGCATACATTTTAAAATCTTGCTAATTACTTACAAAGCACTAAATGGTTTAGCTCCCCAGTACTTGAGCGAGCTCTTAACGCATTATACTCCATCACGTCTATTGCGGTCTCAAAACTCTGGCCAGTTGATAATACCTAGAATATCAAAATCAACTGCAGGCGGTCGATCCTTTTCCCATTTAGCACCCAAACTCTGGAACAGTCTTCCTAGCATTGTTCGGGAAGCAGACACACTCTGTCAGTTTAAATCTAGACTAAAAACACATCTCTTTACTATGGCATACACATAAAACATTTTAAATTGTTAGGCTGCATTAACTAGGTCAGCCGGAACCGGGAACACTTCCCATAACACCTGATGTACTCGTTACATCATAAGAGAAATGGCATCTACGCTAATGTTAGTCTCTCTGTTTATCCCGAGGTTTACTGCAGTCAGCCGGATCCGGGCCGTATCCAGATCAGATGGTGGACCAGCGCCCAGACATTACCAACGCATCCCTGAAGTGTCTGCAGAGACCGTGTCAATTAGTCTACCCTCTGAAATTGCTCATCGACATGGCATCCTCAATGGATCCATCTCCGGCGTGATGACTCCGATATTTCGAATAATCCGATCTAATATGACTTCTGACCTATAAGGCTGCCAAAATAATAATCATACACTGTTGGTTAATTGGCCAGAGGAGAACTGGCCCCCCGACTGAGCCTGGTTTCTCCCAAGGTTTATTTTTCTCCATTATGCCCCTGATGGAGTTTTGGTTCCTTGCCACTGTCACCTTTGGCTTGCTCAGTTGGGGACACTAAATTTTCAAATAAATATCCAAATAAATTTAATTACTAAACTAAATTAACTATATCAACTACATTACTTGAATATATATGATAATTGAAATGAGCTGATGACATCACCGTTTTCTCCAGAGCGGCTGTACAGCCGAATCAAATTCTGTTCATTATTTTCCTGTTTAACACTGTGAAGCTGCTTTGAAACCATCGGCATTGTAAAAAGCGCTATATAAATAAAGTTGACTTGACTTGACTATAAAAGGCTTTTCTATCTTTATATCCAATGACTGAATTATTTTAAAGGCTATACCAGCAAGAACATGTTCAGTATAACACTAAACTGGTGAATGAATGTTGTGATATACAGTCTGGTAAACTGTGTTAAAATCATCCGCATAAGAGAGCTTATTCATGATCAGACTGAAACAAGAACATATTTTGTAGCCTGTATAATGCGACGATTTGTGTGTATCCAGTGTCATCAAAAGGAGTGATGACAAAATATTGCAGAAAACTTAAATCAATGACTTCAGATAAATATCAGACATGTGAGATTATTTAAAAGAAAAACAGTAGTCAATAATGATGTTATCAATCTTTATTCAGAGAACCAATTTTTATCCATTTCTTCAACAAGAGTCTTTTTGCAAGAGCTCATAAAGAGATGATACATATGGATAGGAGTATATATAAAGAGTTATTGGATGAGACAGGATGAGGTACTCGTGCGTGTCAGCGCTCTGTAGATCATTCAGAAATGGCAGGTGTAACAGAGGATGCCACACCTTGTGGTGGGTCTATATTCTCCAGTCGGTTCTTTACACTTTCATACTCTTTTTGCCACTCCTCCTTGGAGAGAGAGGAAGGACTGACCTCCAGGAACTTGTAGGCATCTTTGGTTTGGAGCTTAAAGATGGCAGATGCTTTATTACAACCTTCACCAAAACTGATCCAAGCCTGAGGAATTAAAACATGTACAAGTGACATTAGACTTTTAGATGAAACCTTAGTAATGGCTGGACAAAGGGAGACCCCTCCAGCATTCCCTCAGGTACAAATAAAGAGAAAATATATTTTTGTAATCATATAAACATGAATTTTACCTCTTCGGCTGTTTTGATTGATTTTAGAAATGGATCTTTTAGTTTGGTAAGGTCTTTGATAAGATATTTTCCAACAAAGGTCTTTTTTTCCAGGTAGTCCAGCATTTGAGCAACATTCTTCCAGAAGTTACTGATCTGAATCAGAATTTCCTGAATTTTTGTCAAGCTACTCTGAACTTCATTTAGATGGATGGGGTCGGGTATGGATTCTGCAGAGAGGAAATAAATGTTTTAACAAGCCACATGTTCACTCCCTGCCTGCGTCCCAATGTGCATACTATACACCGACCAGGCATAACATTATGACAGGTGAAGTGAATAACACTGATGATCTCTTCATCACGGCTCCTGTTAGTGGATGGGATATATTAGGCAGCAAGTGAACATTTTGTCCTCAAAGTTGATGTGTTAGAAAAAAAGAAAAATGGGCAAGCGTAAGGATTTGAGCGAGTTTGACAATTGCCAAATTGTGATGGCTAGACGACTGGGTCAGAGCATCTCCAAAACTGCAGCTCTTGTGGGGTGTTCCCGGTCTGCAGTGGTCAGGATCTATCAAAAGTGCTCCAAGGAAGGAAAAGTGGAGAACCGGCGACAGGGTCATGGGCGGCCAAGGCTCATTGATGCACGGGGGAAGCGAAGGCTGGCCCGTGTGGTCCGATCAAACAGACGAGCTACTGGAGCTCAAATTTCTCAAGAAGTTAATCCTGGTTCTGATAGAAAGGTGTCAGACACGTACCACCTACCTAAGCATTGTTGAGACCATGTACAGCCTTTCATGGAAACGGTATTCCCTGGTGGCTGTGGCTCTTTCAGCAGGATAATGCTCCTGACACAAAGCACAAATGGTTCAGGAATGGTTTGAGGAGCACAACAACGAGTTTGAGGTGTTGACTTGGCCTTCAAATTCCCAGATCTCAATCCAATCGAGCATCTGTGGGATGTGCTGAACAAACAAGTCCTATCCATGGAGGCCCCACCTTGCAACTTACAGGACTTAAAGGATCTGCTGCTAACATCTTGGTGCCAGATACCACAGCACACCTTCAGGGGTCTAGTGGAGTCCATGCCTCGACGGGTCAGCAAAAGGGGGACAACACAATATTAGGTCATAATGTTATGCCTGATCGGTGTACATCCTGAACAGTATGTGACATTAGTAATTTCCAATACTATTTAGGGCAGATAGGGTGGACAGCCTGTCTTAAACTAGAGTTGAATCTTGGCATGACTTGTCATAGGTATACTTTAAACATGAAAGAAAACAGACTCACTCAGCTCAAAACTGGCTTTGGCAGCCTTCATCTGCCAATCAATGATATCTAGTTGAATCTTCCACTGCTTTTGTTTCAGAGCAGCCTTTTCAGCGATGAAGCGGTTCAAATCAGTTTCAAGAACCTTCATTTGTGCAGCATTTTTAGGATCATGTATATCATCATAAATGACTTTAGTAAGTAGCCCGATGAATGGAACGATTGCAGCGAAGATGTCGAGGCCTGTACTTGTTTTCGATACGGATCTGGCAAAGTCTTGAATCTCTTTGCTTTTGCTGTTTATCTTTTTCTCAGTTTCCTCAAGGTCTTTTGTGTATTCTTGGAGTACAGATTTGAGATCTTCCAGGGTTTTTTCAGTCTGCTTCAACTCCTTGTCTTGTTCTTGAATCTTTTCATCTGTTTCTTGTTTTTCCTTGATAACCTCACTCGTGGCCGATGCTACATCTTTGTTATGTAAATCATACCTACACAATGTTGAAGAAATATTGCAGTGAAATTAGCATTTTATAGCAATGGGCTGGTGTAACTAGCTTAAAACATGTTCATACTTTTGCCTGATTATAGCAGCTGCATGTAGACTGGGTAAACCCAGCCTGATCTGCCGGCGATTTGATTTCGCCCTGCAGCTCAGGCTGGAAACCTGTACATATTTATATCCTGCTTCTGTTACAAATTTGCGTGGACCAATCACAAACCGGCTTATCCAGCTGGTATGCTATTGGCGGGTTTAACACGATGAAGGATAGAGAAGCGATGGATCGCTGGTGTGATTGGTTGAAGGACTATCCAATTGCGTAGAGTCATTTGTACTATGCCCGTTGATCACGCCTCTTGTGCAGTAGAAGATACAGAGCAGACTCCCAGACCAATGTTCAGTCTTAAAAGATTGAGCTTGGTCTGGTGATAGCCAGACAAAGCTACATTTAGAAGAATAATTAAATTACTTTTGAAATATGTTTTCGTGAGGAAAATGTTCTTACTTTTCCACTATCCCGTCCACATTAGTGATAATGTCTTTGATCCAGTCTCTTGCTGTTCCTAGGTAATTGACTGCCAAATCCGCGTCATTTATCTCCACAGCTGTCATCAACATGGGAAACAGCGACTCAACCAGGTTTTTACTGGTCAAAATGTGAGAAGGAAGAGACATAAGATCAAGAATCTTAGACTTAAAAAAAAAAAAACGACAGTCACACTGATGGTTGTAAATCTCCCTGAAATGCTGTTCATAATGCTGTTGTAATGATTATTTTAGTTAAACGTTTATAGTAAAAATAAAATAAAGGCATTTATGCCAAGATGATACAAACTCTTAGATAAACTCAAATTATGATATTATGACAAATTATGTATTTATTTTTTCCAGTTAAGGGAGAGACTCCCTTAACCAGTTTAGCTTAATTTAATCTCTAGCTAAAATACTAAGCTATTTACTACAGACCCTTCATGTTTGGTGAATTAACACAAATTTCTACTTTTTTTTCTTAATTAATTATGAAAAATATTATTACAAATTATTAATTTATTTTCTTAAATCAAGAGAAATGTGAAACATACTTTCAGCATGGCTGCATCAGAGGATCCGAACAGAAGCTGGGTTTCCACAGACTGACTCCTGATGAGACTCTCCAGGCTGGGGAAGTTGGCCAGGCACAGGTAAGAGAGGTTGTAGAGAAGGGCTGTCTTTTTGGCAGCAGGGAGAAGATCTTGTACAAAGTCTGGGCTCCACTGGGACACAGCCACTGGAGAAAAGAAAACATTGTATATTTTTAAAGACTGAAAAGATCACATTGATAGCTGGTATTGTTTTCAAATCTGTTTGATGAAATAAACTAATACTTGCTTTTGCTATCAGCCATCCTTAGTAGGTTTAGTGTGCAAAGAGTTCTCCTACAATATACTGAAAGCAGAACAGTTTGGTTTGGTAAAAAAAAAATATTTATGAAAATTATAATAAAAATGTTAAGTGAAATTGACTTACCTTTGTTTCAGCAAGTGATGTGGAGAACAAGGTATCTGGTGCTTTTATACTAAAGGTATGACCACACCCTGCCTCTGCCTTCAGAGAAAATGACTTCCTCTTTGGAACATGAGATCGTACAACTTTAAGGTTGTATTACTTGGAACTGAACTGCCATGTGTGTAGGGGCAGCTTGAGTCATGGAGGTTTATATGGTTTGGTTCATATGTTCATTAAGTGGTTTTGTTCATTTTGTAACACAATGGCTTACAATCTATTGGCAAGTTCTGCAATACGTATCAGTATACTTAAGTTTACTTCATGTGTATCTACATACCATATCAATATACACTCACCTAAAGGATTATTAGGAACACCATACTAATACTGTGTTTAACCCCCTTTCGCCTTCAGAACTGCCTTAATTCTACGTGGCATTGATTCAACAAGGTGCTGAAAGCATTCTTTAGAAATGTTGACCCATATTGATAGGATAGCATCTTGCAGTTGATGGAGATTTGTGGGATGCACATCCAGGGCACGAAGCTCCCGTTCCACCACATCCCAAAGATGCTCTATTGGGTTGAGATCTGGTGACTGTGGGGGCCATTTTAGTACAGTGAACTCATTGTCATGTTCAAGAAACCAATTTGAAATGATTCGAGCTTTGTGACATGGTGCACTATCCTGCTGGAAGTAGCCATCAGAGGATGGGTACATGGTGGTCATAAAGGGATGGACATGGTCAGAAACAATGCTCAGGTAGGCCGTGGCATTTAAACGATGCCCAATTGGCACTAAGGGGCCTAAAGTGTGCCAAGAAAACATCCCCCACACCATTACACCACCACCACCAGCCTGCACAGTGGTAACAAGGCATGATGGATCCATGTTCTCATTCTGTTTACGCCAAATTCTGACTCTACCATCTGAATGTCTCAACAGAAATCGAGACTCATCAGACCAGGCAACATTTTTCCAGTCTTCAACTGTCCAATTTTGGTGAGCTCGTGCAAATTGTAGCCTCTTTTTCCTATTTGTAGTGGAGATGAGTGGTACCCGGTGGGGTCTTCTGCTGTTGTAGCCCATCCGCCTCAAGGTTGTGTGTGTTGTGGCTTCACAAATGCTTTGCTGCATACCTCGGTTGTAACGAGTGGTTATTTCAGTCAAAGTTGCTCTTCTATCAGCTTGAATCAGTCGGCCCATTCTCCTCTGACCTCTAGCATCAACAAGGCATTTTCGCCCACAGGACTGCCGCATACTGGATGTTTTTCCCTTTTCACACCATTCTTTGTAAACTCTAGAAATGGTTGTGCGTGAAAATCCCAGTAACTGAGCAGATTGTGAAATACTCAGACCGGCCCGTCTGGCACCAACAACCATGCCACGCTCAAAATTGCTTAAATCACCTTTCTTTCCCATTCTGACATTCAGTTTGGAGTTCAGGAGATTGTCTTGACCAGGACCACACCCCTAAATGCATTGAAGCAACTGCCATGTGATTGGTTGATTAGATAATTGCATTAATGAGAAATTGAACAGGTGTTCCTAATAATCCTTTAGGTGAGTGTATACCCCAGTTTGAATTAACTCACTAGTACTCAGTTTAAATACATGTAGGGATATGTAATGTTCGATATACATAATTTCACATGAAATTTCACTAATGGCGTCTTTTTACTGAGCGCTATGAATGAAGGCCAGTCACCTTCTGTTACTGCTACTGATGTCTCTTTTTTTCTCAGTTTATGGGTAAGAAATTAGTAAAAGTTATTATTTTCGTTGTATTTGACCCATGTAACCTTTTTAATAAATCAGGTTATGTCACCTACATTTTACACACCAGTGACATTTTACAATTCTTAATTCCAATTTAAAAAAAACAAATTAATTCCAAAAAATCAACTAACATAAAGTTAAAGCATTTTTAAAGTCAAGTAACAGTAATTAATAAAATAAGAATGATTAAACTGCAAGCAGCATTTATCGGGGTTCAAGTGTTTAAGGTTTTTAACTCTTTTCCTGCCAAACACGGAATTTTCCGGGTTTCCGTGTTTTCCTGTTATACGGTAGGGGGCGCTATTACACATCTCCTGAATGAGTACAGAATCTCCGGATCAAAACACAGGCGAAGGAGACGCAAAAAAACAAGCAATCGTATATAAGCAGATGCATATGTAAAATAACATGATCATCAACATTAAACATCATATAAATCAAAACGGCCTAATGTTACTGAATGAAATGTCGCCCCAGGACGAGCTCTAGGACTGTGCAAGCATTTGGGGTGTGGATGGACTCGATCGACTCCATCGGTGTTTGATCATCGCTCTTAATCTCATCTGGATGTAGTCTTTGACAAAAACGTGATTTGAATAAAAGTGTGTTGATAAAAGAGGAATGCATGAAGCTAGAATAAAACAGGTTTTTTTTTTTTAAAGCAGAGGGTCTGGCGGTGGATGGCAACTTTTTTTTTTAAACGCTGGCGGGGAAAGAGTTGAGCACATGGGCAAAAAGATATGATGTTTTTTTAGCCAGCATGTAACCACTTAGAAAACTTGGGAAGCCAAAAGTCATTTATAAAAGATCATATAAGAGTTTCAGTCAAGAATCATTTTGTACAGACGTAAATAATTTATGTTGGATTGATGTATATAAGGAAGATCCTGATAATGCATTGTCAGCGTTTGAAAGATTATTTTACCCTTTGGTAGACAAACATGCATCTATGAATAAATGTACAGTGAAGAATGTTCGGCACCATGGATTAATAATTATGAGTTATAAACAGTTAAAAACTGAGAGAGATGTGGCAAAGAGTACAGCAGACAGAACTGGGAACAAGGAGGACTGGGAAGTCTATTGTAAATTAATACAATTAATAGGAAAAAGAAAAGATTGTTTTACAAAGTTAAAATAAGTGAATGTAAATATGATGGTAAAATCATCAAGTCAAATTCCTTTTATTTATACAGTCGACTCATTTTTAACTAAACCATATGAAATTGTAAATTATTTTGATGATTTTTTCATAAATAAAGTTGATAAATTAAGAGAATAAATGTTGTTTGATGGAACCAGTTTGCCACATCTTTAATATCAGTATTGATATTAAAGCACTGGGTTTTAATGGTGCTAATAGTCGACCAATAAGTTTGCTACCAGCAGTGCCGGCCCTACCTAATAAGTGATATAAGCGGTTGCATAGGGCCCCCGTGGCCACCAGGGGGCCCCACGCCAGGCGTTAAGACAGTAATGCGTGGTAATAAGTTTGATCAAGTTTGCTTGTGCCAGTCGTGTGCATTAATGTTTGAAAATGAAGAGGTGGCGACACTATCAGTCTGTTGCAGAGAAGAAGAAAATAGGGAAAAAAGTGAACAAGATAAGAGTGTTACATTTTAAAAAGATATTGTTAAAATGGCGGTTGCTGCATCATGTTTTATTGGTTTAATTCGGCATTCACGAGCGCTTTGAAGACGATGTGCCACGGTATCAGTGTCGTGCATGGCATTGTTATCGTGAGCACTTAAAAATACGTTTTAATAAATAATATAAATCTAGATACCTTATTATCCAAATTGTTTCAATTTTTAGAACGCATATTAGGTAATCTGGTTTTTCGCATTCTGGTTTTCGCCTCTTCATCTGTACAATCAGCAGACGGGCTGAATAAAAATGCAAGTTCACTCTCTCTGGCAGCTCTAGCTTTATCTCTTTTACCACTGTGAGGATAGCAGCAATACCAGCGGGCGATAGAATGGCCCGCATTGTCACTGAATCCCACACCACACCAAGAAAGGTGGTCCTCTGTAGTGGAGAAAGCACACTCTTCTTGGCATTCTGTCTCAACCCAAACTTCTGCATGTGCATGAGAACAACTTCTCAATGCCGAACCATCATCTGCTCTGACTGTGCAAGGATAAGCCAGTCGTCTATATAGTTCAGAATGCATATACCTAACAGTCTGAGCGGTTGTGCAGGGTGATAGAGCTAGACTGAATGGAAGAACCCAATAGTGGTATGCTTCGTGGTGGTGGCGTTTCACAAAAACCTAGGGTATGGCATGAGTACTTCTGGCCATACAACAAAAACATTCCCAAATAATCACATTATATCTAAACAAAATGTGGGCAAAATCCACTAAAAGAACTTAACAATAGATACCTAGGAACAAATGGCTGTTAGGCAGAACTGTATAACCACATTTTGTGTATTTTTGGGTAACAAACATTGCTTTAATTTACAGCCCACAGATTCACACTTACCCTGTAACTACATAGAATAACAAGCACCACTTACCCTGTAACTTCATGAAACAAGAGGGGAACAAACACCACTTTAATTTACAGCAGCAAATTCCCACTTACCGTCAGAGAAGAGTTAACAGACAGCTGTAGGGTTTGGTTAACCTCTAAAGTTATCCTCTAAAAAATTTTCTTTTAGAGATGAAAGTTATCCTCTGTTTTCGGGCAGGGGAGATTAGCATCACAAGCTAATATTTGGCTTATCCTCTGTTTTCAGGCAGGGAAGATTAGCATCACAAGCTAATAGTTGTTTAGCCTCTGTTTTAAGGCAGGGAAGATTAGCATTACATGCTAATATTTGTGTTGTCCTCTGTTTTGCCAAGGAAGGTTAACAGTAGTTGATCTGTGTTAACAAGTATACCCTTTGTTGATCAGAGAAGTTTTAGTGTTTTGATTATGTGGTAACAAAGAAACTCACAAAAATGTTTAGAAAGAATGCTAGACTGATCCCCACAACTAAAAAAGGTGGTCTTGCAACTTCTTTGTGGTCACATAGTGAATTCAAATTTACAGTTAGGAGTGCAAATGAATCTAATAGTCACTGAGAAAATTAGACAAGAGGGAACTCAGAAATATGAGATGCATCCAGACAAGACATGGTCAGTAGATGAGTGTAAAAAGGTATTAGGAGCATGTATTCGCAAGAACAATGTGAAAAGCATTATCTGCTGCCACAGAGAACTTGGTTTAGTGCTAGCTAGACAGCAGTCTCAGCATATCTCAGAGCTAGAGAAACAGAAGAAAGAGCTCTGTGCTAGAGTATCATCTTTGACTAAGAAATTGAACCGCAACAAAGCTGCAGAGAAAACTGATGTGAATGTTAGTTAGTCAGCCTGATAACACTTATCCAGACTTACAAGCTTTCTTTGAAACAGATGTAGCCATCCAATCAGTAACTGATGTGCCTGTAGATTCAGTGAAGGTATGTGGTGCTAGGAGAAGATCTCAGGGAATTGAGAGAATTGAAAGTGTTTCTTCTAACTCTTCTGTCCAAGTACAAA
The DNA here is from genome assembly GCA_039654625.1 of Rhinogobio ventralis. Taxonomy (NCBI): domain Eukaryota; kingdom Metazoa; phylum Chordata; class Actinopteri; order Cypriniformes; family Gobionidae; genus Rhinogobio; species Rhinogobio ventralis. Next base: position 32,712,240 of record CM077214.1, read on the forward strand.
CTGTTGCCAAAGTGTTAGGACTTAGAGATATAGAAAGATTATCCCAGAGCTTACCCTCAGCACACACAAATTTTTCTGAATTTAGAAGGGCATTGATAAGCAAAATGCGTCTCTACGACATGTCGTTAACAGAAGTCACACAGCTGATGTTCAACAGTTTTGAGTCTGCTGTTACTTCTAAACTACAACATGTCAGTAAAGGCGATTTGAGAGAAGGTGTTTTAAAAATTCTAAAGAATATCATGGGACCCAAAGTAGACTGGTCCAGAATCACTAACTGTGTGCAAAGGAAAGAAGAAACTGTGAATACACTGAAAGGTTTTGTCAGTCAGCTGTAACTTACAGTGGAATAATTGTTGATTCTGAATGTGTGCTAGGTGACAAGGGACCCTTAGTCCGCATCTGGTCAGATGGCCTTTTAGCCGAGTACAGAAAAGCATTGCCATTCCTAGATCTAACTTGGTCTAATAAAACCCTCAGAAGTAACCTAGTAAGGTTAGCTACATGGGAAAGAGATGCTGATGTTAAGGCAAAAGTGAGAGTAGCAGCAGCTACGTTTAGCACAAGGAATCGAGACAACAGATGGCCTAAGAGAGAAGGCAAATGCAACTACTGTGAAAAATCAGGTCACTGTGAGAAAGAGTGTAGGAAGAAGTTGCAAGATAGTAAAATAAATACTATGCATAACTCTGCTCCTTCTCAGCCCGCCTACATCCCTGAAGTAGTTTGCCAGGGTACACTGAAACGTTAGGACAGCTCGCTCAGGCTCTTCTAAGAGCACAAAAAGAACAGGAAAAAAACTAATTGTTGGGGCTGTGAGTAGCTACCTTTCACCTGTAATCCATCACAATGACAAAATTATTTTTGTAAAAGGTAGAATACAAGAGAAAGAGATTGACTTTTTGCTTGATACAGGTGCAGAAATTCCAGTAATTCCAGTAATTCCTACAAAATTTGTTGAAGGTTTAAACATCCTGTACAAGAAAACTAAACTTTGTTTAACTGGTGTAATAGGTGAAGATTCTGTTCTGTATGAAACCCCGTTCATAGAGGTACAGTTAGGCCCGAAGACTCTGACTACAAAATTGCTATGTGCTCCATTAAATACAGGTGCAATTCTAGGCATGGATCTACTCAGACAAGTACATCTAACTTTAGACATGTCCTCAGAATCTACTAGCATAAAAATTTCCTCAGTACAAGTTTCTACCAATAATGCAACCACTCCTGAGCATGCTTTCTTTTTGGACTAAAGACAAGGATGATTCAGGGTTTTTGACAGGCGTAGAACCAGTCAAATTGACAGGAACTCCACCTCCTATAACCAAACAATATCCGATCAATAAGGAAGCTATACAGGGAATCAAACCTATTGTAGAAAAATTGCTGAAGCAAGAAGTGCTAGTTAAAACTAACAGTCCCTGTAACTCACCCATATGGCCCATCAAGAAATCCAATGGGACATGGAGACTCACCATAGACTACAGAATAGCCAATAAACATATTGATAAAATCACCCCCCTAGTAGCAGATCCATCGAAAATTTGTAATGGCTTACCATTAGATTGTAAGGTTTTTTCAGTAATCGATATGTCTAACGGATTCTTTTCTGTACCCTTGCACCCTGACAGCCAGGCATGGTTAGCTTTCACAGTTGACTTTGAGCAATACCAGGGGACACGGTTGCCACAGGGATTTCAGAATTCCCCAACCATATACCATCAGGCTGTCCGACGTGATTTGTGTGACCCAGAATGTCCAGTCAAACAGTCCACTATGATTCAATATGTCGATTATATTTTGATTGCCTCTACAGATCACAAGGTACATCAAACTGAATTGGAAGCATTGTTGGACTATTTGCAGAAAAGAAGACACAAATGCAGCTTTCACAAAGCTCAAATTGCTAAAAACCAAGTCACATTTCTGGGTCAAACAATTGGTGCAGGAAATAGATCTATTACACAGGATCGAGCCGCTTCTGTCAAAGCTATACCTTCCCCTAATACAATTAAAACACTCCGATCATTTTTAGGAACAGCAGGTTACTGTAGACCTTGGATTGAAGAATATGCCTCGATTGCTCAGCCTCTCTATAACTTGTTGAAAGGCCAAGTTAAAGATTCTGATATTGTTTGTATGGAAGAATTTCAGCTCAAAGCTTTCAATGATTTGAAGAGAGCACTATGTCAAGCACCAGCATTAGGAATTGCACAATCTGACAGGCCCTTTGTGCTTTATATCCATGAACACTTAGGCTTTATGACTGCATGTCTAATGCAAGATCATGGGGGCAGTTTACACCCAATTCATTACTATTCGGGTAAACTTGACATAGTGGCTCAAGGGATGGGCCCTTGTCTTAGAGCAGTGCAGGCGTTCATCTAGCCCTTCAGGCTTCATCAGGAATGGTTTTAGGACAGATTGTAAATGTAAGATGCCCTCATGCAGTGTCCGTACTAATGAATCAAGCAAAGGTCACTTATGTCACCTCCTCTCGTTGGGGGAATTGGTTAACAACCCTCACAGCCCCGAACATTACAGTGTGCGCCAGTCACGAACCCATCCTCATGTATGATGTCTGCAATGACTGAAGTTGTGTTAGAGGATGAAGGAGAAATGACTCACGATTGTGTTACACTTACATACGCAGCTACGAGTGAAATAGCAGAAACTCCCATAGAGAATGCAGAATTGGAGTTGTTTGTTGATGGTTCAGCTCAAGTCACTGAAGGTAACAGACGAGCAGGTTATGCAGTCACTTCCATCACTAAAGTGGTAGCTTCAGGTCGTCTTTCAGATCGTTTTTCAGCTCAAGCTGCAGAACTAGTAGCCTTAACTAGAGCATGCACGCTAGCTTCAGGATCGGTTGCAAATATCTACACTGATTCCAGGTATGCTTTTGGGGTAATTCATGATTTTGGTGTCATTTTGGCAAAGTAGACAGTTTCTAACTTCTGCTGGATCCCCCATTAAGCATGCTAGATTAGTAAAAGATCTAATGTTTGCCATGAAACTTCCAAAGAAATTAGCGGTGATCAAAGTGAAAGCACATATTACAACTAACACTATGGAAGCTAAAGGTAACGCTCTTGCTGATGTAGCTGCTAAACAAGCTTGTTCCTATGCAACTGTACAAGTGTGTTCAGGTAGTACAGCACAGAAGACAATTCTGCCTCCTGAATCAATCAAAGACGTTCCTCTATATGAAGCATGGGCATGGTCACAGTGGATTCATCTGGCTGCTGGACCAAAGGGGGACAGTATGTCACTTCAGAATCACTGCTGCCATATTTGGCTCAACAAATACACAATTTGGGTCACAGTGGTCCAGCAACAATGAATCACAGGTTCTCAAATCAATAGTGGAATCCAAAATTCAGAAATGTAGACACCGAAACAGTCAAGAGATGCGTTACATGTCAGAAAAATAATGATGTGCAAGCAGCAACATGTACCCCAGCTTCACCAGAACCATTTTATTACTTGCAAGTTGATTACATATCGTTGCCTCCTTAAAAGGGGGAAACTGACGTTTTGGTAGTAATAGACAAGTTCTCAAGATGGATAGAAGCTTATCCAACAGACATTTACTGCTAAATGTCTTGTCACTGATCTCATTCCCAGATGGGGATTACCAGATTCCATTGACTCAGATCAAGGTACACACTTCACAGGACAGGTAGTCAAGGAAGTGTCTAAAATGTTGAAAATTAAGTGGAATCTTCACTGCCCCTACAGGCCACAAGCATCAGGACAGGTTGAATAGGTGAACAGAACAATCAAAATCAGGCTAAGCAAAATGCATCAGCAAGGAGTATCATGGGTTGAGGTGCTGCCAGCGGTACTGTGTAGTATGAGAGCGTCACCTAATAGATCAGTAGGACTGAGCCCTAATGAGATAACTACAGGACTCCCAATGCAGATGCCAGGTGTGATTGATCTTAGAAATGCTGATGTACACATTGCCTCAGATGCCCTGATCACTTACTGTGAAAACCTCACAAAGGCAGTACAGAGTGCCAGAGAGAGAGTTGAGTCGTGTTGGCAGACGCCACCAGAAGGTGGACACACGATCATCCCAGGTCAGTGGGTGATAATAAAGTCATTCAGAAACAAGCCATTAGAGCCTAAGTGGCACGGACCACATCAAGTGATGTTGATTACAGCAGCTGCAGTGTTGTGTCAGGGAAGGAAAACCTGGACTCATGTGTCACACTGTAAAGTTGTTCCCCCACCTACAGGGATAAGATAGGACACACGGACCAGTGAGGAGCCCGGGAAAGAACCAAATGCAAATACTGCTCTGTTGTCTTTTGTTTTCTTTCTTACTCTGTGCAGATACTACTTGATGGCTGTCCCCAGACCCATACGCACCAACCTCCTCACCTGCGTATAAAGCCACAACCTCTAACAACTAGACCCCCTATCGAGCCAACTGTCACAAATAAAAAAAACAATGCAGAGCATCACATATGGGAACTTCAGTCATCCATCAACATGATCTAGATTGCCTTACTAGTAATCATCATGGACATTGCACAGTGTAGACTCCAGAAACAACATATTCTTAGAGCTGATGAATATGTCAAGAAATGCCTTGTTTGCTGGAAAGAACGTTTGCATGCCATTCAGTAGGAGCAGGAATCCCATGGGTGGCACACCCCATCTCCAACTGTGACACATGTACCTTATTTGAAGTTCATACCAGTGGAATATACAACAAGAGTACATGTCACAACATCACAACTCCTTTGTAACTCCATCACATTCCTGTATTACCATCCTGCAACCTAACTCCAGCTACTCCCATCATGACAGATCTACTCTCGCCAATTCCTTTTGCTTGGTGTGTGGAAAATTATGCTCCAGCCTCGACTCCATTGGGTGATGTTCCTCGTGAACGTTGCAACCTTGTGGTCAAAATACTCCATCAGCAGGGAGAGAGAAAAAGGACTTAGAAGGGTGTCTCCACAGGACACCATCTCTCCAGAAACTCTTCGCAATAAATCAGTGGTTTATGATTCCTCCACTGACTGGCACCTTTTGGTTATGTGGAACTTCGGTCTACAACATCCTACTCAAACAAAGGTGCACCTGCCGTTGAATTGGCTATGTTCTACCGGCTATCAGAGAAAATACACTCTCCACCCCAAGCTCTCCACATCTACATAATTCACCTCCTACCACAAACAAAGAAGATGGCTGCATTCCAGGACTCACTTGTGTACAAACATGGTGTTCAAGAACTCTTGAACAAAATCCAACAAGACATTCTTGATCTTTCAACAAAATTACACTAGATGACTGAAGATAATTCTTCATGGTTCGGAAAACCTGTTAGTTCAACAAATGACTCACGAAGAAAGGACTGTTCCAACCAGAAAAGACCGTAAGAAGTACACGGACCCTAGCGGCATATTTGTTTCTGCGTCAGCATGCCATTCGTCACTACAGACAATCAACACATAGCAAGTGATATGTGCCTGTAACTTTTTCAAGTTACATGACTAGAAGATGGGGCTTATGCTAACAAACATAAGCTACTGAATGGACTTATGAAGGTTTAAATTTGTATTATGTGAGTTATTAGAACTCTCAAAGGGGGGACTGTGGGATTACAAATGTAAGAATCTGTTTAAAACTAAGGGAAGTACATTGTATTTAGCATTTGAGGTAAAGATGATGACATCCGATGAATTATTCTGTTATGCAAAGTTTCCAGCAAGATATTTCTACCAGAGCCTGTTCTCTTTATTGTAAGTCAAATGAGCCAGATTACTGGCTCTTGGAGCCCCTGTCCCATTTTTTGAATCATTATGCTGATTTTTGAATCGTTATGCTGATTGGATTAGGATTGGAGTCTGGGGCAGGTCTCTTTAACTGGATAATTAATTTGCATGCTTTGTTTAAGGTCGTCACCCATTTGCTGTGTAATCCCTCCCCCTAAAATGTATATAACCTAGTTTTTCTGTTTAAGTCAGACTTGATGACTGCAGTTACCAACAGCACGTGTTCTCAATAAAGAATCCTGCTGAAGATACATCCAAGTCTCCTGGTCTCATGTTTTTAACAGCAAAAACAGCCCTAATAGCTGTAGTGGACAGGCTTGTTTACGGGCCGACAAATACGTGAATGGGCCACATATGTTGTTCTAGCTGGGATACTTTGTGCTACATCATCACCACCTTTCGTTACTTCAGACGCCCCCTGCTCTGCTGGAGCCGGCTCTGTTCAGGATTACTAGAAGATTTCAGACAGGTGAATTTGATCAAGTTTGCTGCTAAAATCTGCGGGAAAGTGGACCTTGAGGGAACTAAGGCTGCCTTTCAAGGATCCTCCGGATTGAGATGACCTTTGATGGCGCTTGATGAGGTGACAGCCGAGATATACAGCCTTCTGATTAAGAAACACACAAAAAGTCTTGTTTGGCAAGACCAGAGCCATAGAAAAAGAGAGTTGCGACACGCTTTGATCTCGCCGCCACATGGTCACGTGGTTCATAGAGCTCTCAATAGTTCCAAACAACTATTGTCAATCTGCCAATCTGTTTGAATAGGATTAAGCAGGATAGACAGCAGTTTCACTATGTTTGCAGCAATTTTTGGTAAATATTAACACAATATGTGCATCGACTTCGACTAGGCTTTACAGTAGCATTTTATTCTGGGGAGAGATAAAGAAGAGACAACGTTAATGTTTTTCTTGAATGATCTGGTTATTTTATTTGGGCCATGTGAGTGCATGATTTTACAGCATTGAGTATTATAGCCAATCACGGGCATTTCTGTTGAAAATAATGACCAATCATATGTTTAATTTACCGGGAATGAGAATCCTCTCAGTATCGATCAAAATAAGTTTTATACAGTCTCAAAATGCTGAATGAATTTTAGTGCAAGTTTACGTTTTACACGAATCTTCTCATTATCTACAAATCCTCTCATCATAACAAACAAAGCACAGACACGATAATGTTGTTAACGCCCTAATGTTATTTTATGATACTCACATAAGCATACACAACAGGTGATTATAAATGAAGAAAGAAGTTTTAAATAATGTTTAAAAAAAACAAACAGGGCAACCAATTTAATTCAACTCTTATATCCAGGCGCTAGATGCGTTATTCCTTGAATAGGCTGACTTCATAGAAACAATATAGTAGCTGTTGCAGTGCTGCCCACGTTATCTACCTGCAGTTAGAGTCTAACGATCTATTATATAACAATAAACATTAACTCTAACGCGCTTCATAAAATACCACTCCTATCAAGATTCCAGAGAGGTCAACTAATGCCATAAAATCTCAAAATATGTAGTAATTTCGTAAATTTGCCAGCAAGTGTGCTTGAGATACACTGAAATGGATGGGGTTCAATGCTGGAACTATTGGTTGTTTGGAACTATTGGTCGCTCCGTGACACGCTTTACTTCTGCATTCCTCAGTTCCTATGAAACTCTATGGGAGTGTCATAACTCCGTTTTTCAACGGCTCTGGGCAAGATCTGCCAGGCATCAGATAACTCGACAGATAAAAATAATCACTTTGGAACGTTCTCAAGAATTTCTTAACACCTTAGGAAGATTTTCCTGAATGTGGCCCCTGGCCTGATTCTTTTACATTTTTCACTTGTTTTAAGCTTAAATATTATTTGTTACTTGTTTGTTGCTTTTTCCTTTCTAACAAGAGTTTTCAGTTTTCATCTATTTCTGTGTGTTGCATTTAAAAATTGTGGATGTTCATAGAACACTTTTTTAAGGAAAACATATTACACAATATTACACTGTGGCGAGAGGGGCGTGGTTTAGCAAGGTCTGTGACGGGAGAGAGAGCCGGAGGACGAGCAAGTTGAAAGTGCAAATGATAAACACCTGTCTCTTGTTTCAGTAATTGGCATGGAGAGACAGGATATAAGCCACCAGGAAGTGAGGACCAGGAGAGAGACACACACTGGGACTCGAGTGCACGAGCAGAGAGGAACTGCCTAAAGAAACCGACGTAGAGAAAGAGCGATTTTATTTTATGTTTATGTTGGTGCGCTGTGCACACTTTTTTATTTTATGACTTTAAGGAAATAAAGAGATCTTATCGAGTCCCAGTAAGCCGACCCCTGTCTTCTTCCTTGCCTCACTTTGAACATTGTTACAGTGGTGCCGAAACCCGGGAGGAAGAAGACCAAAATGGTTGCAGTGTAGAGCCCTGATACTGAAACCAATATCTTGCTGAACAATTTTGGATTCGGTGGTATAAAGAATGTCTATCCAATGCTGTAAGACTTTGTTGGCATACCAATAGTGATCATCAAGGAAAACAACCTACATAGGAACAAATGGCTGTTAGATAGGACTGTATAAACAACCACATTTTGTGTATTTTTGGGTAACAAACATCGCTTTAATTTACAGCCCACAGATTCACACTTACCCTGTAACTACATGGAATAACAAGCACCACTTACCCTGTAACTACACGTATAATTACCCCTTAATTAAAACATACTTACAGTATAAATAATTTGTTAATTTTCCTGGTAGTTACCCTATTATTCCCCAAATATTACATATTGTTCCCTTATACCTACACGTACGTACTTTATAGTTACACTATAATTACTGAAAGTTATGCTGTAAATTAGTTTTACTTACGCAGTACTTTTTGGGCTGTAATCTAAAGCGTTACCAAAGAAAGACCTCACCTGCGTCTCATGTTTTTAACAGCAAAAACGGCCCTAATAGCTGTAGCGGACAGGCTTGTTTACGGGCCGACCAATACGTGAATGGGCCACATATGTTGTTCTGGCTGGGATACTTTGTGCTACATCATCACCACTTTAATTACTTAATTACTTCAGACGCCCCCTGCTCTGCTGGAGCCGGCTCTGTTCGGGATTACTACTAAAGTTTCAGACAGGTGAATTTGATCAAGTTTGCAGCTAAACTCTGCGGGAAAGTGACCTTGAGGGCCAGAGTTGAGAACAAAGGCTGCCTTCCAAGGATCCTCCGGATTGAGATGACCTTTAATGGCGCTTGATGAGGTGACAGCCGAGATATACAGCCTTCTGATTGAGAAACACACAAAAAGTCTTGTTTGGCAAGATCTGCCAGGCATCAGATAACTTGACAGATAAAAATAATCACTTTGGAACGTTCTCAAGAATTTCTTAACGCCTTAGGAACATTTTCTTGAAATCTTGACAAGACCCGTCATACAAGATAACATTACAGCTTATCTTAAGAAGGAAATAAAGATGTTCTTAAGAAATTAAAAGTAATTACACTTTGGAACGTTCTCAAGAATTTCTTAACGCCTTAGGAAGATTTTCATGAATGTGGCCCCTGGCCTGGTTCTTTTACATTTTTCACTTGTTTTAAAGGGTTAGTTCACCCAAAAATGAAAATAATGTCATTTATTACTCACCCTCATGCCGTTCCTCACCCGTAAGACCTCCGTTCATCTTCGGAACACAAATTAAGATATTTTTGTTGAAATCCGATGGCTCATTGAGGCCTGCATAGCCAGCAATGACATTTCCTCTCTCAAGATCCATTAATGTACTAAAAACATATTTAAATCAGTTCATGCGAGTACAGTGGTTCAATATTAATATTATAAAGCGATGAGAATATTTTTGGTGCGCCAAAAAAACTAAATAATGACTTATATAGTGATGGCCGATTTCAAAACACTGCTTCATGAAGCTTCGGATCGTTATGAATCGGCGTATCGAATCAGCAGTTCGGAGCGCCAAAGTCACGTGATTTCAGCAGTTTGGCTGTTTGACACGCGATCCGAATCATGATTCGTGTTTTGAAATCGGCCATCACTATATAAGTGTTTTTTTTTTATTTTTTGTGCACCAAAAATATTCTCGTCGCTTTATAATATTAATATTGAACCACTGTACTCACATTAACTGATTTAAATATGTGTTTAGTACATTAATGGATCTTGAGAACTTAATGGGTCTACACAGAGAACAACACCAGGCGCTGATGGAGATGAGGGATGACCAGGAATGTCGGTTCCAAGCCGTCATCCAAACCCAGCAGCAGGACCGTGAGCTGTTCCGGAGCTGGATGGACTGGGAGGTTCAAGCTGGGGTAACACCAACAACCTCGGCTCCACACACTCACGTCTCTTAGCAAGATGGGACCACAAGATGATCCAGAGGCCTTCCTGGACCTCTTTGAAAGTTCCGCTGAGGCATGGGGGTGGCCGCGACTGGACTGGCCAGTGCGCCTCATTCCGCTGCTGTCCGGTGATGCGCAGATAGCGGCCCAACAACTGTCAGTCCAGAACCTCCTGGTCTACAACGACCTCAGACGGGCCATCCTTCAACGGGTCGGTCTCTCCCCAGAACAACACTGTCAGCGCTTCTGGTTGCTGACCCTGGGGGAGAATAGCCGGACCTTCGTGATGGCCCAGCAGCTCCGGGAAGCCTGCCGCAGATGGCTGATGGCCAAACAGAACGACGCCGACAACATCATCGACCGAGTGGTGCTGGAGCAGTTTATTGTACGGCTACCAAGAAAGACTGCACAATGGGTCCAGTGCCACCGCTCGGTGTCGTTGGACCAGGCCATCCAGCTGGCGGAGGATCAAATGGTGGCGTGCCCTGGGGTCCGCGAACATCTACCAGCTGTCTCTCTCTCTCTCCCCTCCCCTTCTTCTCATTTGTCTCCCTCTCCTTAGAGGCCCATTCTTACTCCCCGCATCAGGGAAAATTTCCAGTCCCGGGGAACATCCTGGGGGAGAAACGAGGGTCCCACAGACCGGATGATGGGACCCCAAGCTCCACCGAGAGGGGCGGAGCTGGCCAGTCATTATCAGTCCTCTGGTCTTGTTTCCCCTCTCTCTCCATGCCAATTCCTTGAACCGCTTCCTGCCACTGGGGCGGCGAGGAAGTCTGGGCTGGCCTGTCGGCAGTGCGGTGTAAAATTGTCATTTTATAGATCGTGTCCGGTTATGGAAGTGGGGACACTGATCCGGGTCCCGGACGCGCCACAGGCTGCCCCCAATCAAGCCGGGCTGTACCAGATACCAGTGAGTATCCAGGGGGGTACCTATCCGGCTTTGGTGGATCCAGGATGCAACCAAACCTCGATCCATCAAAGCCTGATACAGCCCTTAGCACACCTCAGACATCCGCTGATTTTGGGAACAAATTGGCCTGCTTTTAGTAGCTTATTGGGGCACTTATGTGCGGATGTCTCTTGAGGGAAAAGAGGGTGGAGAGAGGGAGCGGTTGCACTGGTGGGAGAGACTGAGCCGGGACCACTGGGTACAGTGGGAGTCAGAGGAACAGAGCGTTGTTGAGAGGCTGAACCTCACAGACCGTGATGACTTTCCTCTGGAACAGTCCCAGGATGAGACATTAAAAAATGCTTTTGCTCAGGTCCGGTCAATCGACGGACAGTTTCTCCACCCTGGTCAACCAGTTTCCTATCCTTATTTTGCCATATTGAAAGAGAGGTTGTATCGAGTGATTCAAGACACTCAAACAAGGCAGGATAAAACCCAGTTATTGGTTCCAAAAAGCCGTTGGGAAATGCTCACTGTAATCCGATGGCAGGGCATTTGGGACAAGCTGCGACACTCAATCGCCTAATGCTCCGATTTTTTGGCTGGGCATTCACAAGAACGTGTGCAGGTGGTGCGCGTCTGGTCGTGAATGTCAGCTGGTGAATTCACCAGTCACTCCAAAAGTGCCATTGCGCCCTCTTCCGCTCATGCAGGTCCCCTTCGAGAGAATTGGTATGGACCTCATCGGACCATTAGAGCGACCCGCACGAGGGCATCATTTTGCATTGGTCCTGGTGGATTATGCTACACGATACCCTGAAGCAATTGCCCTCCGCAGCATTTTGGCATAGAGTGTTGCGGACGCATTGTTTCATTTAATCTCCTGAGTGGGGATCCCGAAGGAGATCCTCACTGATCAGGACACACCGTTTATGTCACGTACACTACGCAAACTGTATGAATTATTGGGCATTAAATCGATTCGCACCAGCGTCTATCACCCACAAACAGATGGCTTGGTGGAACGATTTAATCGCACATTGAAAACCATGATTCGGAAGTTCGTACATGAGGACGCCAAAAATTGGGATAGATGGTTAGAACCCCTCTTGTTTGCTGTACAAGCCTCCACAGGGTTTTCCCCATTTGAGCTTCTCTATGGACGTCAGCCCATGGGGTGTTGGACGTTCTGAGAGAGGCTTGGGAGGACGGACCTTTCAGTATGTAATGAACCTAAGAATATACCACCTCAACCTCCTTAAAAAAGGGAGCGAGGCAGAGCCAGTGATGCTAGCAACGGCAGTAAGTGGAGAGGAGGATCTCAGGCCAGAAGTGAACACTAAAAGTACTGAAGGGTGAATTCTGAAATCCACTGCCGCTTCAATATACCTATATATATATATATATATATATATATATATATATATATATATATATATATCTGAATTAAATTCATAATCAAAGCCTTAATCAATATTTATCTTCCTATATTATTTTGATGATTTCTAATGATTCATTGCAGTTATGATATTACTAAATCAATAGGACCAATGATTGTTTGTTTCTTCCTTTATGTTTCCTAAAGTTTGTATTTGGTCTCTGAGTGGTGACTGAGGGTCTGTCCTAGGGATGTATGATGTGTCGCTAAACACTTGATTTCAGAACATGTTGTTCTTTTGTTTATTAACAAAAGATAAACAAGAATAACTAGCACAACTACTAAATGAGTACAATGAATGATAAAGGAATAAAGTGCATAAGTGCATGTGATTAAGTGAGAAAAATGGAGCGCAGCTGGAAGAAAACAAAACTGGAAGTTTTTCGCATTTCGTGGAAAGAGAGCATGATTTCATACAGAACGGCCGTAAAAACTGCTAGATCTGCTTATTTCTCCACTCTCTTAGAAGAAAACAAACACAACCCTAGGTATTTATTCGATACAGTGGCTAAATTAACCACAAATAAAGCTTCAACTTCTGATGTCTGCCAACAGCACAGTAGTAATGACTTTATGAACTTCTTTACTTGTAAGATTGATAATATTAGGAAAAAAATGATAACCATGCAGCCGTCTACTACTGTATCACATCAGACAGAGCATTGTAGTGTCACTGAGGAACAATTACATTCGTTCACTGCTATAGGAGAAAAAGAATTGGCTAAACTCGTTAAATCATCTAAATCAACAACATGTATGCTCGACCCTATACCGACTAAACTACTAAAAGAGATGCTTCCAGAGGTCATAGATCCTCTTCTTAATATCATTCATTCATCCTTGACTTTAGGATATGTACCGAAAACTTTTAAGTTGGCTATTATTAAACCACTTATTAAAAAAACGCAACTTGATCCTACAGAATTAGTCAATTACAGGCCAATCTCAAATCTACCCTTTCTGTCAAAAATACTAGAAAAGGCAGTGTCCTCACAATTATGCTCCTTTTTAGAAAGAAATGGTATCTGTGACGATTTCCAGTCAAGATTTAGACCACATCATAGTACTGAGACTGCTCTCATTAGAGTTACAAATGATTTACTCTTATCATCCGATCGTGGTTGTATCTCTCTCTTAGTGTTACTCGATCTTAGCGCTGCATTCGATACCATCGACCACAACATTCTTTTGAATAGACTTGAAAATTATGTTGGCATTAGTGGAATTGCATTGGCATGGTTTAAATCATACTTATCTGACCGTTATCAGTTTGTAGCAGTAAATGAAGAGATGTCACACCGATCACAAATTCAGTATGGAGTACCGCAGGGCTCAGTGCTAGGACCGTTGCTCTTCACCCTGTACATGCTACCACTGGGAGATATCATTAGGAAGCATGGCGTTAGTTTTCATTGTTATGCTGACGATACTCAGCTCTATATTTCTTCACACCCTGACGAAACTTACCAATTCACAAGATTAACGGAATGCATAGCTGATACAAAAAATTGGATGACTAGTAATTTCCTGCAACTTAATTCAGAAAAAACAGAATTTTTAATTATTGGACAAAAAAACTCCACATGTAGTAACCTAGAATACTGTCTAACACTTGATGGCTGCTCTGTCAAGTCCTCGTCGTCAGTGAGGAACCTGGGTGTGCTCTTTGATACCAATCTCTCATTTGAAAGCCACGTTTCTAGCATCTGTAAAACTGCATTCTACCATCTTAAAAATATATCTAAATTACGGCATATGCTTTCAATGCAAAATGCTGAACAGTTAGTTCATGCGTTCATGACCTCAAGGCTAGATTACTCCATCACGTCTATTGCGGTCTAAAAACTCTGGCCAGTTAATAATACCTAGAATATCAAAATCAACTGCAGGCGGTCGATCCTTTTCCGATTTAGCTCCTAAACTCTGGAACAGCCTTCCTAGCATTGTTCGGGAAGCAGACACACTCTGTCAGTTTAAATCTAGACTAATAAAACATTTGTAATTTATATTTCATTCAAATTGTTAGGCTGCATTAACTAGGTCAGCCGGAACCGGGAACACTTCCCATAACACCTGATGTACTCGTTACATCATAAGAAGAATGGCATCTACGCTAATGTTAGTCTCTCTGTTTATCCCGAGGTTTACCGCAGTCAGCCGGATCCGGGCCGTATCCAGATCAGATGGTGGACCAGCGCCCAGACATTACCAATGCATCCCTGAAGTGTCTGCAGAGTCTGGTTTCTCCCAAGGTTTATTTTTCTCCATTATGCCCCTGATGGAGTTTTGGTTCCTTGCCACTGTCGCCTTTGGCTTGCTCAGTTGGGGACACTAAATTTTCAAATAAATATCCAAATAAATGTAATTACTAAACTAAATTAACTATATCAACTACATTACTTAAATATATATGATAATTGAAATAAGCTGATGACATCACCGTTTTCTCCAGAGAAAATCAAATTCTGTTCATTATTTTCCTGTTTTATCACTGTGAAGCTGCTTTGAAACAATCTGCATTGTAAAAAGCGCTATATAAATAAAGTTGACTTGACTTGACTTAAGTTGAGTGTGGCTATGGAAGAGTTGCGTTATCTTATGGAAAGATAAACTGTTGTTTCTCTGAAACTAAGGTGAAGAACCTTATTATGCATCAAACAAATAAACTAAATATTATTTGTTATTAACTAGCATCAATTATATTACCTCTAATGTAAATTAGAAAATCATATACTGATAATATACAACAATGCCAAGGCTCAGAGTGTTGCGGTGTATCTGTTATGTCTCATCCTCGCAGGACAGACTCAGAACTTGGTGAACTGTTTGTCTCTCTCAAGGAGAGGCCCAGAACAAGGAGTGTCTGCTGAAAGGGTACCTTTATCCTTTTCCGAATAGGAGGAGATTGCAGTTTGGCGCGTCTCCATTCCAGTGTTGCGATTGGCTGCTGGCATCAGAGCGGGCACACAGTGTGGCCCACCCTTCTTTCCCCTGTGGAACTCATTTGCATACTGTACACAGTTAGAAGTCTTTAAAGTGTCTTTAAAGTTTACCAATGCATTTCTCACTTTCCAAACCACCATCAGAATACCCTTGGCAATATTCTAAACAAATAGACACCAAACATGATGGAAAAAGATTGAACTGTCATGCGTTCATTCATTTGTTCATTAACAGCTGAATCTGTATAAGATGTTGCATTACAAATAGCTGTCACTGAGAATACTTATTTCTCTGAATAAGTATGAAATGGATGTGTGTAGTTTACATCAGTCTTAAGATTTCCAAACATAGTTATGAATGGATTTGGATGGATCATTGTGGTCTTTCTTTGTTTCACCCACAACTGCTGAGGTCCTGAGGAATTTTTATGGCAGTCACAGATCAGAACATTAGGGATCAGTTTCTAGAAGGGTGAAGGGCAACAATATCCAATCAAAATGTAGCAAACCTTTGTCCACTGTTATGGGCAGAGAGGATATGTCAATATGTTTTGGGAAACTGGAGCTTAATCAACTTCAACCTTGGAGAAACTGTGTATCTGTGTATGTGCGCAGTATTCTGTGTTACAGATAAGTACTGGAGGTGGATTAAGGGCATCCTAAGAGATGGGTGGACTTGTTGTTCTGAACAAGCTGGCACCTGTTCCAGACCTGAAAGGTCACTACGTGCCTAATTCCGGGGTGAAAGCGTCAACAAATGATCTATGGACACGTGCATCTGATTAACTGACAATGTGTGGAAATTTACAATGACTGTCCATTTTCTCCTAGCCAAACAGAATCATACAACTTGCAGTAATGACGTGGATAGACCTTGAAAACAGTATAACCGTTGAGAAATTGTATGTACGAGAACGGGTAGAGAGGGAGCACGCCCTACGAACTCCTCGTGAGACTTGAAGCTGGCTTCTGCTGATGAAACTGCAAACTGTTCTTAAGTAAATTTTTCTTTAATTAATTGCACTCCTGACTCTTGGTCTTAATTTTTCACTACTGGTCCTGGGTCCTAAACTGTTACCCCTAACAGTACATCCCTCGCTCTGGCCCCGGGAGGAGATCATATCTTGCCCTTGCAGCTCACTGACATAGCCCAGTTGCAAGAAGTTCGAACGAACCTCATTCAGCACCATATTGAGACCCGGGTGGTAGTGCACAGCCGGCCTTACAGATTGCCTGGACACAAAAAAAAGTGGTTCAGGAAGAATTAGAGGCGATGTTAGATATGGGAGTAATAGAAGAATCCTACAGTGATTGGGCCAGCCCGATGCCTTAAACGGACGGCTCGGTCCGGTTCTGTGTGGATTATCGCAAGGTGAATGCTGTGTCTAAATTTAATGCATATCTAATGCAGAGGATTGATGAGTTGCTTGATCGGCTGGGTACAGCTTGATTTTATTAGACGCTGGATTTAACAAAGGGATATTGGCAGGACCTCTTTAACACCTTTATCTAAAGAAAAAACAGCCTTTACGATGCCGTTTGGATTACACCAATTTGTTACGCTTCCTTTTGGGTTGTTCGGGGGACCAGCCACTTTCCAGCGCCTCATGGATAAAATTCTTCGGCCACATGCTGCATATGCCGCTGCCTACTTGGATGATATTATCATCTAAAGTAACGACTGGCAGCGTCATATGGAGTATGTGCGTGCCGTCCTGAGGTCGCTGAGAGTGGACAGGTTAACGGCCAACCCTAAGAAGTGTGCAATTAGGCGTGTGGAGGTCAGGTATCTGGGCTTCCACTTGGGTCACGGACAGGTGTGTCCCCAAATTGACAAGACAGCAGGGGTTGCAACCTGCCCGAGACCCAAGACCAAAAAGGAGGTGAGGCAGTTCCTGGGGCTGGCGGGATATTATAGGAGATTTGTTCCTAATTATTCGGACCTCACCAGCCCGCTGACTGACCTCACTAAAAAAGAAGCGCCAGATCCGGTCCAGTGGTCAGAGCTGTGTCAACAGGCTTTTACCCAGGTGAAGGCTGCACTGTGTGGCGGGCCGCTCTTACAGTCACCTGACTTTTCTCTTCCCTTTATGTTACAGACTGACGCATCGGACAGGGGGCTGGGGGCAGTCCTAACCCAGGAGAGGGAGGGGGAAAAAGCGGCCAGTGCTGTACATCAGTCGCAAGCTCTTGAAGAGAGAGACGATGTACAGCACCATCGAAAATTTGGCAATTCGGTTGGCCGTTCTCATCCTCTGGTATTATCTCCTGGGCAGGGAGTTCACCCTCTGTTCGGACCACGCACCTCTGCAGTGGCTCCACCGCATGACAGGTACATTACACTTTCAAACGTTCTCAAGAATTTCTTAACGCCTTAGGAAGATTTTTCACTTGTTTTAAGTTTAAATGTTACTTGTTTGCTGCTGCTTTTTTTTTGCTGAGTTTTCAAAGTTTTCATCTTGTGGATGTTCATAGAACACTTTTTTAAGGAAAACATATTACACAATATTACACTGTGGCGAGAGGAGCGTGGTTTAGCGAGGTCTGTGACGGAAGAGAGAGCCGGAGGAAGAGCGGGTCAAGTGCAAATGATAAACACCTGTCTCTTGTTTCAGTAATTGGCATGGAGTGACAGGATATAAGCCACCAGGAAGTGAGGACCAGGAGAGAGACACACACTGGGACTCGAGTGCACGAGCAGAGAGGAACTGCCTAAAGAAACCGACGTAGAGAAAGAGCGATTTTATTTTATGTTTATGTTGGTGCGCTGTGCACACATTTTTGTTTTATGACTTTAAGGAAAATAAAGAGATATTATCAAGCCGACCCCTGTCTTCTTCCTTGCCTCACTTCCTGGTGGCTTATATCCTTGTCCTCCGGCGAGCGGCACACAGAACATCTTTGTTTTCTTAAGAAGAAAATTCCAGGCGGCGACGTTGACTGATTGATGGCAGTTCAGATGTCTAACTAATCAAATCAGTGGAAAACACCTGAAAGGCCGGTTTTTGAGCTGCCTGCAGATTAATGTTTTTGACACAACCAGCTTGATGGGTGTTGCATTTATATGTGCTGTGTATTTTAAATAGTTCTTTTTAAAGAGCCTATTTCAACATGGAGTGGTCAGTTGCATTCGTTTGTGCTCCATCATTCTTGCACTCTCTAGTGAACGCATCCTGTGGACGCTCTTATATGTGCTAAATGCTGCCAAAACTTAGGTCGGCACAATATAGGCATTTATTCAGAATTACATTATACAATTACAGCTGCTTATCAAATGGTGTGTAATACTTTAAGTCCTGTGTCAGTGAAGTTGGTTCAGTACCTTCAACTTTGCAACAGAACAGCAGTGCTTGAGTCAACACAACATTCAGCAGATGAAAAACAGTCGCAGGATATGTTGGATCAGTTGTGTCCAGTTGCTAACAGTACAGTTCAGTGCATAGTTGTTGTTTCACAGAGCAGGAAAGGATGTGCAGATCCAACTCTCTCGAAGAGCGTTCCCTAGACAACACAAAACCAGACCAAGTACAATTAGTACTATTTGTATTTTATAAATACAGCAAGTTTATGGTGGAAAAAGTTCAATCATCTTGGAATTTTGTGACTCAAACAAGAAACTATTTTGGTTAGAATTGACTGATTTCCAAGTAAATTAAAGGCTTACTTCATCCAAAAATGTTAATTCTGTCATTAATTACTCACCCTCATGTTGTTCCAAATCTGTAAGACTTTTGTTCGTCTTCAGAACACTTAATGAAGATATTTTTAATGAAATCTAACAGATTTCTGTCCTTTCATCGACAGCCTATTCAACCTCCACTTCCAAAGCCTAGAAAGTTACAAAGGAAATCATAAAAGTGATCTATGTGACTCCTGTGGTTTAACCTCACTGTAAAAAATTTACAGGGATTTATTGGCAAAAAAGTTGCCAATAAAATCCTGTAAAAATGTTGTTAATTGCTGTAAAATTGATTACAGCATAATACTGCAAATCAATTTACAGTTAATTGTTACAGTAATTTTTTACAGTAACATTAAATTAAGCTTGTATTTTATTTTACAGCAATATTTTGTAATTTCACTAAAGTACAGTATTTACCTGGCAACTAAAGTTGCCAATAAAATCCTGTAAATACCCCCAAAATCCAAGATGATGTTGTAATAGTTTAACATTAAAAATGCTGAAAATAATAATTTTAACAGTAAACTGTAATATACTGATTTAAATGCAGAATGTACAATCTGAATACATTTACAAATGAATAAAAAAAACAAGTCAAGGGTGTTGGAAGTAAATATTTATTAAAACTAGCAGGAAGGCATTGCATTTATTAAAACTTTCATTGCAGGGCAACATTCAGTCTTTCAACTGTTAAAATCTTATCCTAAAAATGACATAGTATTACAAAATAACCACAAAAAACGTTTTAAAAAGCCATTTTAAGACAATAAAAAATTAAAGTCAATCAACAGAATTTGTGGCATTTTGGCTCATATTGATTAAAAAAAAAAAAAAACATTAAAATAAAATGCTAAAATCTAAATTATTCAACAAATTCTTTTGTTTGAGCTTATCTTCTATTAAACTAAGAATATTTCATCAAAAGACAACTTAATATACACACACTCAAAGTTCATGACGCTTCTGAGATGAGCAAACACACGAGGGTTGACTTGCTCCTCTTCTCTTGTTGTGTTGTCTCTGTGCTTGTTGTCTTGGCTCCAGTGAGTGCTGGGATTCCAACAAAACATCTGCACAAAAATATAAGCAGAAACTTTAGAATAATGTTCAAAATTGAATGAAACTAGCTCAATAAAATAAAAGTAAAAATGCCACTAATACAATCAGCATTTGTTGCACTACTAATGTATGAAGTACATTCACGAGAGCACCATGACACATGCGTGTTGTGCTGACACGAGATCGGATGTTGTTACATGAATTTAAAGTGGTAAATTATGTGTTTGGGTTTTTTTTGCGCAAACAAAGCACTTGTATTGCTTCATAAAATTAAGGTTAAACCACTGGAGTCACATGGATTACTTTAATCAGGTCTTTACTACCTTTCTGAGGTTTGAAAGTGGTAGTTGCGTAAACTGTCAATGGAGGGGCAGAAAGATCTCACATTTAATCAAAAATATCTTTATTTGTGTTCTGAAGATGAACGAAAGTCTTACGGGTGTCGAACGACATGACGGAGAGGAATTAATGAGTGAACTAACCGTTTAACATGCAGTACACACATTTAAATGTACCAGTAATTAAACCAAGTAACCTTTTTCAGAAATGAATTTAGTCAAGTAAAGCATGTTACCTTTGAAAAAGATTCAAGTGTGCAAAAGATGCCTGCTCCCGGGACGCCAGACTGAAGTTGAAATAAGACTGCAAAAGTTGAGGTATGAAGTCACAACCACCTGACCCTCGAATAGTCAATATCTGCGGGTTCACCTGAAATTAATAAATATATGCAATAATGTAACCGACAATATTACAGTAGTATTTCAATATAAAATGTAATCTAAAATACAACAGCTTATTAAATGATTTACAACAGAATTTAATATTTTCAGAAACTTTTCAGAAACTTTTCTCCACATCATCTGCTATTCTTTGCACCTAAAAGAAATAAAGAAAAAGATCTTGTGATTTTTTTTAATGCATTTACATATGAGATCAAAAAACACTCCCAAAAAATGCATATGTGCATTCTTATACAGCTACAGTGATGCATAGCATAGAGCTGAAGCATAGAATGATATTGCTCTCGTGCAGACACAATCTCTCATAGGTTCTAATATGAGATCGATATACACTCACCTAAAGGATTATTAGGAACACCATACTAATACTGTGTTTGACCCCCTTTCGCCTTCAGAACTGCCTTAATTCTACGTGGCATTGATTCAACAAGGTGCTGAAAGCATTCTTTAGAAATGTTGGCCCATATTGATAGGATAGCATCTTGCAGTTGATGGAGATTTGTGGGATGCACATCCAGGGCACGAAGCTCCCGTTCCACCACATCCCAAAGATGCTCTATTGGGTTGAGATCTGGTGACTGTGGGGGCCATTTTAGTACAGTGAACTCATTGTCATGTTCAAGAAACCAATTTGAAATGATTCGAGCTTTGTGACATGGTGCATTATCCTGCTGGAAGTAGCCATCAGAGGATGGGTACATGGTGGTCATAAAGGGATGGACATGGTCAGAAACAATGCTCAGGTAGGCCGTGGCATTTAAACGATGCCCAATTGGCAGTAAGGGGCCTAAAGTGTGCCAAGAAAACATCCCCCACACCATTACACCACCACCACCAGCCTGCACAGTGGTAACAAGGCATGATGGATCCATGTTCTCATTCTGTTTACACCAAATTCTGACTCTACCATCTGAATGTCTCAACAGAAATCGAGACTCATCAGACCAGGCAACATTTTTCCAGTCTTCAACTGTCCAATTTTGGTGAGCTCGTGCAAATTGTAGCCTCTTTTTCCTATTTGTAGTGGAGATGAGTGGTACCCGGTGGGGTCTTCTGCTGTTGTAGCCCATCCGCCTCAAGGTTGTGCGTGTTGTGGCTTCACAAATGCTTTGCTGCATACCTCGGTTGTAACGAGTGGTTATTTCAGTCAAAGTTGCTCTTCTATCAGCTTG
Organism: Rhinogobio ventralis; assembly: GCA_039654625.1. Taxonomy (NCBI): domain Eukaryota; kingdom Metazoa; phylum Chordata; class Actinopteri; order Cypriniformes; family Gobionidae; genus Rhinogobio; species Rhinogobio ventralis. Next base: position 32,734,299 of record CM077214.1, read on the forward strand.
AATCAGTCGGCCCATTCTCCTCTGACCTCTAGCATCAACAAGGCATTTTCGCCCACAGGACTGCCGCATACTGGATGTTTTTCCCTTTTCACACCATTCTTTGTAAACTTCTGACATTCAGTTTGGAGTTCAGGAGATTGTCTTGACCAGGACCACACCCCTAAATGCATTGAAGCAACTGCCATGTGATTGGTTGATTAGATAATTGCATTAATGAGAAATTGAACAGGTGTTCCTAATAATCCTTTAGGTGAGTGTACATGGGACAGGTAACACAAGTGAACAAACGAGTTATTTCGAAAGATACTATGACAATCGTTCGCATTACTTTAAAATTTAGTTAAACACTACTTTTTTCTCTATAAGAAAAATTGAATCATGCTTCGATCACATTTTCAGATGTTTTTCGTCAGCTAAAGCTTACCGCACGGCATTTTTTCTCCTCTTATTTGAAATGTTATGCATGTTAAAGCAGAGAATGAATGTTCTCTCTACAACAAGTTTAATTATCTGAATGCATAGCGAAATGAAACCATAAACTGCAGTATTTATCCATGTTAAATAATGTTATATAATACGACGTTTTTCGTCGATGTTTTTACCTTGTTTGTGCTCGTCTCACCATGGGGTAACGCCTCGCGCCTGAAACAAAAACCTTAAAGTTAAACGACACATTTCTTTACTAACCTAACGTTATGTATGGGGAAACATATGGGATTTAACAACTTTTACATGCAACTTCTAAATGTCGTGTTAGCACGATATTGTGACATGATGTTGCTTATACATTAAATGAAATAAATATAAAAGAGTATACTTCTAAAGAATTTACCAGATTCTGGCGCAGCTCCAGTCAAGTCAAGTCAACTTTATTTATATAGCGCTTTTTACAATGGTGATGTCAGTGATGTCATCAGCTCATTTCAATTATCATATATATTCAAGTAATGTAGTTGATATAGTTAATTTAGTTTAGTAATTACATTTATTTGGATATTTATTTGAAAATTTTGTGTCCCCAACTGAGCAAGCCAAAGGCGACAGTGGCAAGGAACCAAAACTCCATCAGGTGTCCTAATGGAGAAAAATAAACCTTGGGAGAAACCAGACTCAGTCGGGGTGCCAGTTCTCCTCTGGCCAATTAACCAACAGTGTATGATTATTATTTTGGCAGCCTTATAGGTCAGAAGTCATATTAGATCGGATTATTCGAAAGATCGGAGGCATCACACCGGGTTTATTGAGGATGCCGTGTCAATTAAACAATTATTAAATAGGAATATTCGAAATATCGGAGTCATCACGCCGGAGATGGATCCATTGAGGATGCCATGTCGATGAGCAATTTCAGAGGGTAGACTAATTGACACGGTCTCTGCAGACACTTCAGGGATGCGTTGGTAATGTCTGGGCGCTGGTCCACCATCTGATCTGGATACGGCCCGGATCCGGCTGACTGCAGTAAACCTCGGGATAAACAGAGAGACTAACATTAGCGTAGATGCCATTCCTCTTATGATGTAACGAGTACATCAGGTGTTATGGGAAGTGTTCCCGGTTCCGGCTGACCTAGTTAATGCAGCCTAACAATTTGAATAAAATATAAATTAAAAATGTTTTATGTGTATGCCATAGTAAAGAGATGCGTTTTTAGTCTAGATTTAAACTGACAGAGTGTGTCTGCTTCCCGAACAATGCTAGGAAGGCTGTTCCAGAGTTTAGGTGCTAAATAGGAAAAGGATCGACCGCCTGCAGTTGATTTTGATATTCTAGGTATTATCAACTGGCCAGAGTTTTGAGACCGCAATAGACGTGATGGAGTATAATGCGTTAAGAGCTCGCTCAAGTACTGGGGAGCTAAACCATTTAGTGCTTTGTAAGTAATTAGCAAGATTTTAAAATGTATGCGATGTTTAATAGGGAGCCAGTGCAGTGTTGACAGAACCGGGCTAATATGGTCATACTTCCTGGTTCTAGTAAGAACTCGAGCTGCTGCGTTTTGGACCAGCTGCAGTTTATTTATTAAGCGAGCAGGGCAACCACCCAGTAGTGCATTACAATAATCTAGCCTTGAGGTCATGAACGCATGAACTAACTGTTCAGCATTTTGCATTGAAAGCATATGCCGTAATTTAGATATATTTGTAAGATGGTAGAATGCAGTCAACTGGATTTCAAATTTGAATGAAGCCTGCGCAATCCCATAATGCCACACCACAGTAAGTTATTGTGAAAACGCATAAGCTACAGTAACAACACCTCCTTCTTTTAAATGAATTACAGTTGACATGGAAATATACTGTTAACAACTGTAAAACGTCGTTTGACCTATAATGCATTGTGAACTACAGCTACATCTTGTAAAATGCTTAAACAGTAATATTCTGTAAAATTTTGCTGTAAAAACGACAGCAATTTGTTATGAAGCAAGTGCTTTATTTGCTCAAAAAAAACAAAAAACAATTCTCGTTTTCATGTTTTGTTTTTTTTGCAAACACAGCACTTGCATAGTTTAATGAAAATTTATGTTAAACCACTGGAGTCGCATGGAGTATATTATACCTTTCTGGGGCTTGAAAGTGGTAGTTGCATGGGCTGTCAATGGAGGGACAGAAAGTTCTCAGATTTCATTAAAAATATCTTAATTTATGTTCTGAAGATGAAAGAAAAGGTGCGTTCCTTTCGACCGTAAGTGGACTGCGAAGTGGACTTCACAGGGTATTCCGCCATCTTAAGTGAGATTCCAATCCGAAGGGAGCTAACGTGTTCAGTTCGAAGGGCACTGCGAACGGCGTAGGGAAGAAGGGAACATCGATACATCACTTCACAGTGGAGAAGTAGAGAGTGAGAATCACCCAACTGTCACTGCGCGTCGCATCACCAGAACTAACGATGGAGCAGAGCCGCTGGAAGAGTTTTTAAACGGCTCTGAGATGGAGGAGTTTACGTATGCATTTGAATATTCATAGTTATTATTATACAAAACTAGAGTATGAACGGTTATGGACGGTTGTATTCGCATATTCTATTTTATGAATATGTAAACACATTAAAAGTATTGAGAAGCAGCTGAGGGCCTGTCATCTTTTACTTTATTTACCTCGTTTACTATGCAGCTGCGCGTGAGAACGAAAGCGCACGAGATGAGACCGCTATAATTATTAAGACCATTGATTAAGAACACATTAATACATAGTTACCCAAATCAAAATGTATTTTCATATTGAGCTGTTCATATTCAAAATCATATTGATTTTCATATTCAGCATCATATATCATTATATTTTTAGATACATACTGTGTGTTTTGTAAATGTATATTTCTATTATATGGTTTTAAATGTGAAAGTAAAGTAAATTACAATATTAATTTATGTTTTATCATAATCTGCGCGACGCCGTCGTTGCCTTTCTTTGATGACGTCGCAGGACGTTCCAAATGTTGTCAGCAAAGTCCACTTCAACTGATGCACCGTGCTCAGGGAGTAGGGAGCAGTGAACACTGCGTAGGGACCCTGTCGAATGGAACGCACCTATAGTCTGACATGTTTGGATTGACACGAGGGTAAGTAATAATCACAGAATTTCCATTTTTTGGTTGAGCTAACGCTTTAAAGCTGCAGTCCGTAAGTTTTACCTCTTTGTCGCCATCTCTTTTTGAACCCTGAAATCTAAAGAGTCTAATGTCGTTTTAAACTTGCTTGATTACAAACCACCATCAAAATGAAGTTTAATTTCATTCCAGCTGCAGTAAGAAGAGGCTACAAACAATCCGCCACCTGTTGCATCCACACAAAGACAAATGGCGGAAGCTCATATTTCCCACGAAATCCTACCAGTACCACTCAAATTATAAAACATTATTACAAGCTTAACATTGTGAATTGGACTAAGGTACAGTAAGAAGATTGTTTTGAACACTGGCTGGTTATTTACTTGCTCAAATTTATTTAGGATAATTTTTAACCAAAAAAAAAAAAGTTATGGACTGCAGCTTTAAGAAAAAATTAAGACACACACTTTAAGAAATCTCACTTACTAGTCAGCTGCTGGAACGATTTTTCCCTTCTTCCTGACTTTGTGATGTTGGGGGCAGGTGATTCCCAATCGGTTGAGTCTAAAATCAAACAGAAAACCTGTCAAATCATGAAAACAATTTGTTTGACTCAATTCTGTTAGCCAAATACCAACAAAGCTATGATTATTTTTGATGTTTGTGCCCATGATTCTCTCATATGTTATATGTTAAATCTTACCATCACCAGGTTCTAGTCTGTACAGTCTTCAAACACCAAGCCAGGTACTTGATGCATTATAGAAATGCTCCTAAAAACACAAATTACAAAAACAATACATTTAAACATGAAGGCATATTCAAACATTAACCAAAAGTTAAAATGATAAATACATTTTGCATAAATATTTAATCTGAAAGAATTACTTACCCATTCTAAAAGTATTAGTCCTCCAAATAAGGAAATAAAGTGACAATTTCAAGGGCATTCTTGGTCCGCAGTTTGTGGAGTTGTTCTTCTGTTTTTCAGTCATATGGTAGGTGTGCTGGCAAACAAGAGGATAGTTTGAGGATAAAGAAATACTTTAAAGAATACATTTTTCATTACTTTTAAACACAGACCCCATTCATAATGAATCAATTGTATTACAATTCTTACCCATTTACTTCAATCATTTCAGCAACAAGTATGTTAAAGGGATAGTTCACCCAAAAATTAAAATTATGCCATGATTTACTCACCCTCAAGTCATCCTAGGTGCATGTCAGACGAATACAATCAGAGTTATATTAATAAATGTCCTGACTCTTCCAAGCTTTATAATGACAGTGAATGGCTGATAATGTTTTGAAGTCCATAAAAGTGCATTTATCCATCATCTAATACATACGTCTCTGGGGGGTTAATAAAGGCCTTCTAAAGCAATGCGATGCGTTTGTGTAAGAAAAATATCCATGTTTAAAACTTTATAAACTAAAATAACTAGCTTCCGACAGTACGGCCGTACGCAACGATTTACGACGAAAGAGTAACCCCATGATGTATTGACGAACACAGAAGTGCAGAGGATAGAGCAAAACAAAACACCGGTTATGAATTAGAAGACATCAGCTTTCAGCAGCAGCTCACAGACCTCAAGAAGGCCAAGCTGGCTTTAGAAGAGAGGAGACTGGCACTGGAGGAGATGAGGTTTGCAAGGCCCTCCATTTTGGTGCCAATTATCTTGCCAGATGATTCAGGTTGTAGCTCTCTTCACAACAACACAGACACAGGTCGGTTCCTTGAAACGGGCGTTTGATTCTTTGGCTCATCTTTACGCCGTGAGAACTGTATTTGTTTACAGTCCGTTTGCTTTGTAAAAATACTCATTTTAAACTTAATGCAACTTGGCAGAGCCTCGTGAGCGTCTGCTCATCGTCAGTCCATCGGGGGCAACACAGTCGTTTATTTCAGCTAAAGTGACGCATTATCGCGTGCCTTACGTTTTTAAAGAGCCATGAATGAATTTATCACATACAATCACATTTTTAAACTGTACCTCAAATAGATGAACACATGAAATCACATCAAAAACATGAAATTAATTATATATGAATTGATTATGAAACAAATACACAGAACTTTACACAACAGCACTTACACAGGTAATATTGTTTAATATTGGTTAATCACGACTAATTAAATGTTTATCTCTTGTGCAACATGAAATATTCTTTTCCATATGTAGTTAGGATTCATCCCATTGTGCAATGTCTTTTGCAAATCCTGACAAACAACAAACTCAAATATATTACGATTCAATGGTTTGATGTCCTTGTGGTTGTTGAACCACTCAAAGACTAAGGCTCTATGAAATACTACAGTAGAAGTATTCTTAAGTGCTTCGAATTTAAATGGCTACTTGTAGTACTGAAAATAATCACACAAGCCCTATGAATGTCCATATACCACAGTGCACTTTTTCTTAATTTATTCAGTGTTCATGTAGTTTTTATTTAATTTATTTATTCATTATTATTTCTTTATTGAATTATTCAAAATGAATTTAATCAAACAAAAAACAAGTAAAAAATGTATAAAGAAATATACATAAAAAAAATAATATTAAAGTCACATTGGACAGGAGTAAAGTTTAGGTGCAATTCGCCGGTTGTCCTGCAGGTAACCTCATAGTCTCCTTACGATGCACTTAGGGATTTACGATTACTTCAGAGCACTCGTAGTTCTACGAAGATTTTCAAGTACTACTTAAGTTACGATGGTTTTGGGATACGGCCCATAAGTCTAAGATGGGTCATAACTCGTGAGCGCCCCCTTTGCGGCTTCTATGCGCACTTCAGCTGAGCCCGCAAGTTCACGAGCTACGCAGAGGACTTCTATCCGGCATTCAAAGCGGCATTACGTCGTGCGGACTCCGCAAGGGTTTAGGGTGCCATTTGGGACAGGGCCATAGAGATGCGTTGGTCATGTCTAGGCGCTGGTCCACCATCTGATCTGGATATGGCCTGGATCCGGCTGACTGCAGTAAACCTCGGGATAAACAGAGAGACTAACATTAGCGTAGATGCCATTCCTCTTATGATGTAACGAGTACATCAGGTGTTATGGGAAGTGTTCCCGGTTCCGGCTGACCTAGTTAATGCAGCCTAACAATCATTTAATTGATTTGAATAATAGAAACTGATAACGTTCTGTGTGTATGCCATAGTAAAGAGATGTGTTTTTAGTCTAGATTTAAACTGACAGAGTGTGTCTGCTTCCCGAACAATGCTAGGAAGACTGTTCCAGAGTTTGGGTGCTAAATAGGAAAAGGATCGACCGCCTGCAGTTGATTTTGATATTCTAGGTATTATTAACTGGCCAGAGTTTTGAGACCGCAATAGACGTGATGGAGTATAATGCGTTAAGAGCTCGCTCAAGTACTGGGGAGCTAAACCATTTAGTGCTTTGTAAGTAATTAGCAAGATTTTAAAATGTATGCTATGTTTAATAGGGAGCCAGTGCAGTGTTGACAGAACCGGGCTAATATGGTCATACTTCCTGGTTCTAGTAAGAACTCGAGCTGCTGCGTTTTGGACCAGCTGCAGTTTATTTATTAAGCGAGCAGGGCAACCACCCAGTAAAGCATTACAATAATCTAGCCTTGAGGTCATGAACGCATGAACTAACTGTTCAGCATTTTGCATTGAAAGCAATTGAATTTTTTCTGAATTAAGTTGCAGGAAATTACTAGTCATCCAATTTTTTATATCAGCTATGCATTCCGTTAATCTTGTGAATTGGTAAGTTTCGTCAGGGCGTGAAGAAATATAGAGCTGAGTATCGTCAGCATAACAATGAAAACTAACGCCATGCTTCCTAATGATATCTCCCAGTGGTAGCATGTACAGGGTGAAGAGCAACGGTCCTAGCACTGAGCCCTGCGGTACTCCATACTGAACTTGTGATCAGTGTGACATCTCTTCATTTACTGCTACAAACTGATAACAGTCAGATAAGTACAAACCCGATTCCAAAAAAGTTGGGACACTGTACAAATTGTGAATAAAAACAGAATGCAATGATGTGGAAGTTTCAAATGTCAATATTTTATTCAGAATACAACATAGATGACATATCAAATGTTTAAACTGAGAAAATGTATTATTTTAAGGGAAAAATAAGTTGATTTTAAATTTCATGGCATCAACACATCTCAAAAAAGTTGGGACAAGGCCATGTTTACCACTGTGTGGCATCACCTCTTCTTTTTATAACAGTCTGCAAACGTCTGGGGACTGAGGAGACAAGTTGCTTAAGTTTAGGAATAGGAATGTTGTCCCATTCTTGTCTAATACAGGCTTCTAGTTGCTCAACTGTCTTAGGTCTTCTTTGTCGCATCTTCCTCTTTATGATGCGCCAAATGTTTTCTATGGGTGAAAGATCTGGACTGCAGGCTGGCCATTTCAGTACCCGGATCCTTCTTCTACGCAGCCATGATGTTGTAATTGATGCAGTATGTGGTCTGGCATTGTCATGTTGGAAAATGCAAGGTCTTCCCTGAAAGAGACGATGTCTGGATGGGAGCATATGTTGTTCTAGAACTTAGATATACCTTTCAGCATTGATTGTGCCTTTCCAGATGTGTAAGCTGCCCATGCCACACGCACTCATGCAACCCCATAAAATCAGAGATGCAGGCTTCTGAACTGAGCGCTGATAACAACTTGGGTTGTCCTTGTCCTCTTTAGTCCGGATGACATGGCGTCCCAGTTTTCCAAAAAGAACTTCAAATTTTGATTCGTCTGACCACAGAACAGTTTTCCACTTTGCCATAGTCCATTTTAAATGAGCCTTGGCCCAGAGAAAACGCCTGTGCTTCTGGATCATGTTTAGATATGGCTTCTTTTTTGACCTATAGAGTTTTAGCCGGCAACGACGAATGGCCCGGTGGATTGTGTTCACCGACAATGTTTTCTGGAAGTATTCCTGAGCCCATGTTGTGATTTCCATTACAGTAGCATTCCTGTATGTGATGCAGTGCCGTCTAAGGGCCAGAAGATCACGGGCATCCAGTATGGTTTTCCGGCCTTGACCCTTACGCACAGAGATTGTTCCAGATTCTCTGAATCTTTGGATGATATTATGCACTGTAGATGATGATAACTTCAAACTCTTTGAAATTTTTCTCTGAGAAACTCCTTTCTGATATTGCTCCACTATTTTTCGCCGCAGCATTGGGGGAATTGGTGATCCTCTGCCCATCTTGACTTCTGAGAGACACTGCCACTGTCCCAACTTTTTTGGAATCGGGTTTGTATGATTTAAACCATGCCAATGCAATTCCACTAATGCCAACATAATTTTCGAGTCTATATTTAAAAGAATGTTGTGGTCGATAGTATTGAATGCAGCGCTAAGATCGAGTAACACTAACAGAGAGATACAACCACGATTGGATGATAAGAGTAAATCATTCTAACTCTGATGAGAGCAGTCTCAGTACTATGATACGGTCTAAATCCTGACTGGAAATCCTCACAGATACCATTTCTTTCTAGAAAGGAGCATAATTGTGAGGACACTGCCTTTTCTAGTATTTTTGACAGAAAGGGTAGATTTGAGATTGGCCTGTAATTGACTAATTCTGTAGGGTCAAGTTGCGTTTTTTTAATAAGTGGTTTAATAATAGCCAACTTAAAAGTTTTCGGTACATATCCTAAAGTCAAGGATGAATTAATGATATTAAGAAGAGGATCTATGACCTCTGGAAGCATCTCTTTTAGTAGTTTAGTCGGTATAGGGTCGAGCATACATGTTGTTGATTTAGATGATTTAACGAGTTTAGCCAATTCTTCTTTTCCTATAGCAGTGAATGAGTGGAATTGTTCCTCAGTGACACTACAATGCACTGTCTGATGTGATACTATAGTAGACGGCTGCATGGTTATAATTGTTTTCCTAATATTATCAATCTTGCACGTAAAGAAGTTCATAAAGTCATTACTGCTGTGCTGTTTGCAAACATCAGAAGTTGAATTCAATTCAATTTTTGGTTAATTTAGCCACTGTTTCAAATAAATACCTAGGGTTGTGTTTGTTTTCTTCTAAGAGAGTGGAGAAATAAGCAGATCTAGCAGTTTTTAAGGCCTTTCTGTATGCAATCATGCTCTCTTTCCACGAAATGCGAAAAACTTCCAGTTTTGTTTTCTTCCAGCTGCGCTCCATTTTTCTGGCTGCTGTTTTAAGGGCCCGGGTTTGCTTGTTGTACCACAGCGTTGGACTTTAATCTTATTTAAGCGCAGGGGAGCAACTGTGTCTAAAGTGCTGGAAAAGAGAGAGTCAATAGTTTCTGCTGCAACATTGAGTTCCTATAGGCTATTTGAGATGCTGAGGAGATGAAACTGATGAGGAAGATTATTTACAAAGCAATTTTTAGTGGCAGAGGTGATAGTCCTGCCATATTTGAAGCGAGGGGACGGCTTTGCAGCCTTAGCTAAATTAAGTATACATGATACTAGGTAATGATCTGAGATGTCATCGCTCTGCTGCAGAATTTCAATGGTATCAACATTTATTCCTTAGGCAGCACCAGGCAGTGACTGCAGTTGTCCGAATTCTCCAAGACCTCTTCCGCATGCTTGAGGCCCAAGCAAACCACGCAGAACGGGTGAAGGTCCTTAGCGGTGATAAGAGCACCACACGCGTCCGTGCAGGCCCGTGATAAGCTATTGCCGGAAGAAGCAGGATTAGAGAGCTACATACCGGCAAAAAACTCTGTGGCGGGCAGCCGTGGAACAGGAAAGACGATGCAAGAGCTCCAAGAGCAGACACAGAGAAAAACTGGCAGAATAGAACCGTCACGCCTGGCGGAGGCTGACGATTTGCCCTCCTGCAGACAAATAAGTTGAGCAGCGCGTGCAGGCTATATATGCCCGCAGGTAAGGGGCGGGGCCTTACCGGGCATTGGCTGCGCGCTCCTGCCTGTCTTGGCAGACTTGGTGCAATTGGATGCTTCTGCAGAGGTCAGGTACGTATGCCCTTCCCATAGGTGGATCTCGAACATAAGATGATAAAAGAGAACCAAACAATCCAAGATCATGCCAAATCGCCAGCAATCAAATCCAGCAAACTGAGTTAGCGACGTATGAAGAACGGACCCCAGGACAGAGATGGAGTGGTAAAGCGCCTTTATAGAGGGATTCCATTCCTTAAATTCACCATGGCAACAACAACTCACACCTCACAAAGCAACAAGTTCTGTTTGTGAGGGTCTGATGGATTTCTTTCTAAACACACACACACCCAATGTTTTCATGTTTTATGGCGACATTATGATTTTTATACTGTACACATGTATACTGTATACATACCCATCACAGAAAACTTTCTGCATTTCCTACTAATCATTTAGTATGATTTATAAGCTGTTTTCCCCATGGGGACCAACAAAAAGTCCCCACAAGGACAAGGATTTCAGATATTTTGTCCTCATAACAGATCAATCAACACTTTAATATTTTGCATACAGACAATTCTTGAAAAGTGATAGATTTCACATTCATCTTAGTTTAACTTTCACAACCTGTTGAGTCAGGAAACACTGACACCTAGGGGCCATGTGAGAATAATATTGCTGTCTGAAAACATTCACTGATTTACTTTTATCCTTCATAGATCATACTTTATGGAAAAATGAATAACAAAATATTAAAATATTGAAACTCTCCTGTGCAAGCAGCATTTTGCGCTCATACAAAATATTGCAATGATTTTAGTCAACCGTTATGATCAGATGAATATATTACAATGTAGCAAAGTGATATACAAATATTTTTAATTCATTCACTAAATTATTTTGTGCACAGTCTTGTTAAATAAAACCACTGTAGTTATGAAAGCAAAAGCAGAGTTAAAGCTGAGGTAAATGTTGATTAAAGAAGTAATTACATCTGTGTACTATTATGTTAAAATCATCCGCATTATTCATGATCAGACTGAAACAAGAACATATTTTGTAGCCTGTATAATGCGACGATTTGTGTGTATCCAGTGTCATCAAAAGGAGTGATGACAAAATATTGCAGAAAACTTAAATCAATGACTTCAGATAAATATCAGACATGTGAGATTATTTAAAAGAAAAACAGTAGTCAATAATGATGTTATCAATCTTTATTCAGAGAACCAATTTTTATCCATTTCTTCAACAAGAGTCTTTTTGCAAGAGCTCATAAAGAGATGATACATATGGAGAGGAGTATATATAAAGAGTGTTTAGGCATTAAGTAGAAGGGAATACATAACTAGAGTGTTTAAGAAGCTAAACATCATCATCCCAGCATCATGAGACAGAAAACAGACAGGATGAGGTACTCGTGCGTGTCAGCGCTCTGTAGATCATTCAGAAATGGCAGGTGTAACAGAGGATGCCACACCTTGTGGTGGGTCTATATTCTCCAGTCGGTTCTTTACACTTTCATACTTTTTTTGCCACTCCTCCTTGGAGAGAGAGGAAGGACTGACCTCCAGGAACTTGTAGGCATCTTTGGTTTGGAGCTTAAAGATGGCAGATGCTTTTTTACAGCCTTCACCAAAACTGATCCAAGCCTGAGGAATTTAAACATGTACAAGTGACATTAGACTCATTCCCTCAGGTACAAATAAAACATTTTAGAATATCTTACTGGATATGTTTTTGTAATCATGTAAACATGAATTTTACCTCTTTGGCTGTATTGATTGATTCTATAAATTCATCTTTTAGATCGGCAAGCTCTTCGATAAGATCTTCTCCAACAAAGGTCTTTTTTTCCAGGTAGTCCAGCATTTGAGCAACATTCTCCCAGAAGTTTTTGAGCTGAATCAGAATTGCCTGAATTTGTGTCAAGCTACTCTGAACTTCATTTAGATAGATGGGGTCGGGTATGGATTCTGCAGAGAGGAAATAAATGTTTCAACAAGCCACATGTTCACTCCCTGTCTTAAACTAGAGTTGAATCTTGGCATGACTTGTCATAGGTATACTTTAAACATGAAAGAAAACAGACTCACTCAGCTCAAAACGGGCTTTGGCAGCCTTCATCTGCCAATCAATGAGCTGGAGTTGGATCTGCCACTCTTTCTGTTTCAGAGCAGCCTTTTCAGCGATGAAGCGGTTCAAATCAGTTTCAAGAGCCTTCAATTGTGCAAGATTTTTAGGATCACGAATTGCATCATAAATGGTTTTAACAAGTAGCCCGATGAATGGAACGATTGCAGAGAAAATGCCGAGGCCTTTTCTTGTTTTGGATACGGATCTGACAAACGCTTGAATCTCTTTGCTTTTGGCGTTTATCTTTCTCTCAGTTTCCTCAAGCTCTTTTGTGTTTTTTTTTAGTTCAGATTTGAGATCTTCCAGGGTTTTTTCAGTCTGCTTCAACTCCTTGTCATGTTCTGTAATCTTTTCATCTGTTTCTTGTTTTTCCTTGATAACCTCACTCGTGGCCGATGCTACATCTTTGTTATGTAAATCATACCTACACAATGTTGCAGTGAAATTAGCATTTTATAGCAATGGGCTGGTGTAACTAGCTTAAAACATGTTCATACCTGATTATAGCAGCTGCATGTAGAAGAATAATTCAATTATGTTTTCATGAGGAAAATGTTCTTACTTTTCCACTATCCTGTCCACATCAATGATAATGTCTTTGATCCAGACTCCTGCTTTTGCTAGGAATTTGACTGCCAAAACTGGCTTATTTTTCTCCACAGCTGCAATCAACATGGGAAACAGCGACTCAACCAGGTTTTTACTGGTCAAAATACACTGTGAGAAGGAAGAGACATAAGTTCAACAATCTTACACTTAAAAAATGATGACGATGACACTTATTGCCTGTATTTGTCTTGTAAATGCTGTTCATATTATCTGTTATTATAATTAAAGTTAAAAGTTTAAAAATATAAGAAATTAATTTTAAATTTATAAGAAGCATATCAAACCAAGGTGATGTGTACAAACTCTTAGGTTATAAAATATTTTACCTAAAAAAACAGAACATTTTTCATGGCTCACATTATGGTATTATTATGTATTTATTTCCAGTTAAGCTCTAAACCAATTTAGCTAAAAGCTATTTACTACAGACCCTTCATGATTGGTGAACTGACACAAAAACCTTTTTTTCTTTCTAGGTGACAGAGATGAAAACACTGAAATCAAGAGAAATGTGAAACATACTTTCAGCATGGTTGCAACAGAGGATCCGAACAGAAGCTGGGTTTCCACAGCCCGACTCCTGATGAGTCTCTCCAGGCTGGGGAAGTTGGCCAGACACAGGTAAGAGAGGTTGTAGAGAAGGGCTGTCTTTTCGGCAGCAGGGAGAAGATCTTGTACAAAGTCTGGGCTCCACTGGGACACAGCCACTGGAGAATAAAAAATGTATATTTTTAAAGACTGAAAAGATCGCAGTTAAGGCTGGTATTTTAAAAAAAATCTGTTTGATGAAATAAACTAATACTTGCTTTTGCTATCAGCCATCCTTAGTAGTTTTACACAAAAATGTGTGCAACGTGTTCTCCTACAATGTACTGAATGCAGAACAGTTCTGTTTGGTTTTAAACATGCCTCAGAAAATACAATATGTAACTGTAATGATATCTATAAAATTATTATAAAAATGTCAAGTGAGACCAACTTACCTTTGTTTCAGCAAGTGATGTGGAGAACAAGGTATCTGGTGCTTTTATACCAAAGCTATGACCGCACCCTGCCTCTGCCTTCAGAGAAAATGACAAAAAAAACATGAGAGTATTAAGTGTGATTGTGATAACTGGAATTGAACTTCCGTGTGTGGGACACCTTGAGTCATGGAAGTTTATATGATTCAGTTCATTTGTTCAAAAATATGTTTTGTTAATCTATAGCATGACTTACAATGTATAATCTTGCGCAGTTATTTAAAGTTTATTGCCATTTACAGTAAAGGTACACTGGAATTCTTGTGTGTTTCTCCGCTTTTATAAAAAGGTAAAGATAAAAAAAATAATAATAATTTAAAAGAACAGTAGGAGTGCAAAAAAGAGACACTATGTGCAAATAGATTTCCTAATTAAAATAAATACACAATTAGACTAATTAAAATAGATACACATTATAAAAAGCGATAAGGTGAATAAATAACATTGCACGTTGTAAACTATACACTATTCAAAATTACAGCATATTAATGAGGTTAATAATGGCATTACTTTCGCAGTAATTCCACAGTAGGACTTCTCTTGTATCTAACTGCACTTTTGGAAATACTTGGAACTTGCGCTGCATCATTGATGCTTTTGTACCTCCTGGCCTCTTCGGCGTCGTGGAGAGGTTCCAGGAAACCAAAAAGCAGGCGGAGGCATTCAGATGCCCTTCTGCTGAGCTGGTCCACTCCAGTCCAATCCAGAGTCATCTCCAGTCCAGTCTGAACCTGAGACGACTCCAGTCGCCGTCCAGAGTCCAGCGAGGGCACCAGCCCGAGACGTTTCCACGGTAGCGGTGCTGGATCTTGAGCAGGAGCTGGGCTCATGTTTGGCGGGGAAACTGCGAACGTCTGAATCATTGCCGAAACATAATTTTCACTCATTGCCGAAAGATGCTGTGACTGACTCCACAACACAAAAACTACACAACACTGAAAAAAAACCAAAGAAATTACTCAACAGCCTCATCCCAGCGTTTTAAAATTTAAAGATAAATAAATAAATAACCCAGCATTTTATAGAGTGTATCTGTGGAAAGTTTGATTCAGTGGGGGCAGTGGGGTTCCTTTCTGAAGCTGATTTTGTACAGAGCATGCGCACAAAGCAATTATTTGTAGTAATGAGTCCTTTTGGGAGTGCGACAAACGGCTCGGTTACGACTGTAACCTTGGTTCCCTGAACAGGGAACGAGATGCTGCGATGATTGACGCTGTGTGAACGCTCTGCGTGATTGTGTCGTGAAGCATGTGTGAAATCAGACAAATGGTGTGACAAGTCGTCAGAGGCGGGTGACGTCACAAACCAGGAAACCATAAACAGTGCCCAAAACATGCCCAAACAGTGTAACACTAGCTTCTAAAGTGGATAAAGCAAGTCGCTGACTGGCACGCAGGAGATATGGCAAGGCAACGCAGTGTCTCGTTCCCTCTTCAGGGAACCAAGGTTACAGTAGTAATGCACCTTTGGCACCTTTTTTTGCTGGTTGTCTTGTCAATATTTTGTGATAAAAAGGAAGCTGAATTTGTTGTGCTATTGTTCACTTGTTGGTTCTGAGGCCCCGCGTTATAAGCAAACGTTTCAATGGTTCACTGTTCATTTTATCATAGCACACATTTCATGATGGCTATTTTAGAGGCGTGTCTAGCGATCCATTCCACTCTTTTGAATGTCTTTCAGAACTTTTCCAGTTAAAAGCTCTCAATTCATCCCAAAATAAAACATTGCTGCAAAAACTTTCTCGTACTTTTTTTGAAGGCAAAATCACTAAAGACAAATTGATTGTGATTAACTGATGTTGTTATAATCTCTCTGGTTTGCACCGCCCATTCTAAGCGGAGATCGAACCTGGGTCTTTCCGCATGGGAGTCGGACGCTCTAACAAGGAGGCTAAAGGCTGCAACCTCTAGCGTCAGTCACTAGAGGGTCTCTTGACATCAGGCCAGTGAGATTTACCTGCACAACTCTCACTATCTGGTCTCCGTTACACTATCATGACAGATCTATTTCAGAACCAGCTGCTATCAAAATAATCTGACTGCGGGCACGGGCCAGATATTATTGCAGATATTACCACCTTTTGCCGACCACTGCTCTAGAGACTTTACTATTGGAGGCTTCACCAGATACACTCTGTAAAAGCATGGCTGATGGCAAAGGTGAGAGAGTTTCCATTTCAAACTTACCATATTTTCCGGTGAAATGTCAGGCTTATTTTCCTGACGTATGCAGGACTTCATCCAATCATTTATTCTGCTTAAACTCTGTTCGACTTTACGTCTCTGTTTTCAACTCCTCCCCGACTCCAAACAACAAATCTTCAATCCAATCAGTTGAATCCAGCCGCAGTCGAAGTCAAACACTACTCAGTTCCATTTATTAGGGCTACTAAAATATGTACAGGCTCCTTCATCACTGTCATCACAAATATTACCATATTACAGTACAATACCTTTAGCTTATGTGTCATAGTAGCACTTCATCATCAGGCACAACATTATGATATTGTGTTGGTCCCCCTTTTGCTGACCCGTCGAGGCATGGACTCCAATAGACCCCTAAAGGTGTGCTGTGGTATCTGGCAACAAGATGTTAGCAGCAGATCCTTTAAGTCCTGTAAGTTGCGAGGTGGGGCCTCCATGGATCGGACTTTTTGTTCAGCACATCCCACAGATGTTTGATTGGATTGAGATCTGGGGAATTTGAAGGGGCAAGTCAACACCTCAAACTCGTTGTGCTCCTAAAACCATTCCTGAACCATTTGTGCTTTGTGGCAGGAGCATTATCCTGCTGGTAGAGCCACAGCCACCAGGGAATACCGTTTCCATGAAAGGCTGTACATGGTCTCAACAATGCTTAGGTAGGTGGTACGTGTCAAAGGAACATCCACATAGATGGCAGGACCCAAGGTTTCCCAGCAGAACATTGCCCAGAGCATCACACTGCCTCCGCCGGCTTGCCTTCTTCCCATAGTGCATCCTGGTGTCATGTGTTCCCCAGGTAAGCCACGCACACGGCCATGACGGGACGAGACTCTGGACTGGCGGCCATGACGGGACGAGACTCTGGACTGGCGGCCATGACGGGACGAGACTCTGGACTGGCGGCCATGACGGGACGAGACTCTGGACTGGCGGCCATGACGGGACGAGACTCTGGACTGGCGGCCATGACGGGACGAGACTCTGGACTGGCGGCCATGACGGGACGAGACTCTGGACTGGCGGCCATGACGGGACGAGACTCTGGACTGGCGGCCATGACGGGACGAGACTCTGGACTGGCGGCCATGACGGGACGAGACTCTGGACTGGCGGCCATGACGGGACGAGACTCTGGACTGGCGGCCATGACGGGACGAGACTCTGGACTGGCGGCCATCAGAACAGGACATGCTGGCAACTGTGGTGGGCCAAGCTCCATTAATATCAGAGCTTGATGCATTGAAGCATCCTCCTCTATCACCCTAACAGTGAAGGAGGAGCCAACAGAGAGTAGTGCAAAGTCCAAAAACTCAGCGAGCGACCCTCGAGGACCATTACTGATTAAATAATCTTTGAGAGGATTATTGAGTCCATAACAGAAGAAACCTATGAGCGCATAATCTGGGAGATCAGCAACATGCGCAATGTCCAAAAACTCTTGCATATGGTCCTCAAAGGATCGGTTACCTTGGCGTAGGCTGACGAGTATAACTGCTGGATCCATTTTGGTCAGTCGTTCTGTAACGATTGGGCATTCAGGCAGGCAAAGGAACAGGCAGAGAAAAGGATCCACGTGCAGCTTGATTTAATGTAAAAATCCACCAGAGGAACAAAAAAGAAACCAAAGAAACATACGGCAGGAAAGTTACAGCAAAATACAACGACTGACAAAAACCAAGAGAAACACAAGCACTATATATACACAGGGAAGACTAACTTAACAAGATAACAAGGGGGCATGGTAAATGGGGAACACCTGGGGAGGCTAATCAACATGAAAAACTACAAAGAACTACAAAACATGGCACAAGACAGGAAATAACAAAAGTCCTCACAAGACAAGGAAATACAGGCTGGGATCATGACATCAGCATTAGTTCATAAACATTTCCTGTCATAAATGTGTGTTATTCATTGATTGAGCCGCTCTGAAGCGCTGTCGCGTAAGCCTGTAGAAGCTCAACAGCTCTGTGTTTTCCCGCCGTCAGATCCGCACGTGTGCTCATCTGTTACACAGGACATCAGTTCTGACGGGATCTCTTCCCTAATCCTCCCTCCCTAACATTTTCCTCTCGTTTTTGTCCGTTGACGAAAATGACAGTTGATTTTCGTCATAGTTTTTGTCATTCAAAACTTTTTTATTTAGTTATCGTCTCGTTTTCGTCAGTGAAATAAGGTCATTGAGAAAAATTATGACGAAAACTATTCGTCAACGAAATTAACTGTGTTATCCAAGCATTAATGGCAAGGAAAGCCCCTTACACTTGTGAGCGTCACGTATGAGGTGTGTGTGTGTGTGTTTCTCCCTCAGATCTGCTTCAAGGTCTTTATGATAATGTGGCATTTCTGTGTTTAGAATCCAGTATTCCTGTAATTCTCTTGTCTTTTATGAGTTTAAAAAATAACTCTGTCTCGTCTTTTGTCCAAACATACCATCATCTGTAAAGAATGATTGACTTTTACATACAGCAGGTTTCCATTGCAGTTTTGTGAAAATGTCTGAAAAATGTTTTTCGAATTGCCTGAAAAACCACCTCATGCGAGTGTGAAAACTTTTTTGCAAATATATGTGACTTTTTGGGAAATTGATGCGTTTCAATTGGCCACATTTCTCTCAATTGTTTTATTGAGAGAAATGTGCAGAAAATATGCTGCACATGTTTACATATTCATCTAACCGTCGCTCTCAGCAGCGGATATCAGTATTTCTGACTTTCTTTTTACTACTAAGTTAATAAGTGCTGCTGCAGTTCACTGAATGGCCACCTGTGTCGCTAATAACAAGGGTTTCTGAATTCTGAATATAGCCTCTTTAAATATTGATTTGTGTTAATGTTTAGTAAGATAACTAACCTGGACTGTGTGTTTGTCTTGCAGCAAGGCATGAATAAGAAGTCCTTTGTGAATGACATAACGTCGGCAGCTTACAAATCTCTTCAGGTGGTCGACTGAGACGCACTTTACAGACAAACTGCAGTTTAAATGCATTGCATTCTAATTTTGTTTAAGTATTGCAGAAGAAATGGTAAGAAGGAGCTTTTATTTCTTTCGGGGCAGTAGATGCTTTTTGTTAAGAACAATGCATGACGAATGTGTAGAGGGTCAGTATGGAATTGGTTCAATAATATATATTTTTTTAATCTTCCAGTGTTCTTTTTATGAAAAACATGGTCATTACATTTTGTTAAGTTTTGCTGAAACCATTTGCAGTTTAAATAAAAACCGTTGGGCTGAAATATATCTCTTCATTAGTGACGTTGTTATATTTAATTTACTTAACATTGCTCCTCCCATGTCTCTCGCTCGCCAACCTCGCCAGAGCACTTTTCTGGATACTCAAATCGCTTTACATAGAAGGGGGGAATCTAGAAGGGGGGAATCTCCTCAACCACCACCAATGTGCAGCATCCACCTGGATGATGCGACGGCAGCCATATTGTGCCAGAACGCCCACCACACACCAGCTGATTGTGCAGCATCCACCTGAGGGAGCTCGGAGGCATATAAGGACAAGCAACACCAGTGAAGGACGAGGGAGGATCAGGCCTGGACTTTACGTTGTGTTTTGTTTATGTTTTATTATGTGTGTGCGTGGCAGCCGTCCATGATTTATTTATTTATTTATTAAAGTCTTTTAAATGTTTGCCGGTTCCCGCCTCCTTCTTCCCTGAACAAAGAACTGCGTTACATTGGTGGCCCGAAGCCCGGGAGGAAAGAGCGACTTGCTGTCGAAGAGCCCTTGCTGCTGAGGGGGATCATGGTGTTGAGGAGGTCGGGCAGCGCGGAAGAAAGAAGACCGTGAGTGGCTGCCCGAAGGGATGGTGCTGGAGCGAGTGAAGAATGTTGGGATGGAGAACTCGCTGCCGTGCCCCTGGGTCGAGGTGGGGTGGCTGCCGTCCTAGAGGGAGCGAAGGAGTCACCAGCATTCGCTGTGGGCCGGAGCCTGCTGCCGTCCGCCATGTTGGAGAGGAGCAGGGAGCGCAGGACTCGATGCCGGCTGCCCTCAACAGGAGGAGCCACCGCCGGCCGCCAGGGGGCGGAGGAGGATCGAGTCGTCCACCGAGTGTACCATCGCATGGCCTCTCGGCTGGCTGAGCGGCAGGTTTTTTTTATTTTTTTATTATTTTGTTGTCCTGTCGCTTTCTGTGTCTCAGTCTCCCGTTTCTCTCATCTGTCCATACCCCCAGACGGGTCGGGTATACCCCCCAGCCTGCGAGGGGCGATAGGGGTATGTGGCGAGGTTGGCGAGCGAGAGACGTGGGAGGAGCGAGCTCGGAGGCATATAAGGATGAGCGACACCAGTGAAGGACGAGGGAGGACCAGGCCTGGACTTTACGTTGTGTTTTTGTGTGTGCGTGGCAGCCGTCCGTGAGGGGCGGCCTGCGTTATTTTCGTTTGGTTTATTTATTTATTAAAGTCTTTTAAATGTTCGCCGGTTCCTGCCTCCTTCGTCCCTGAACAAAGAACTCCGTTACAAACGCTATATAAATGTAACAAATTATTGTTTGTTTTTTTAAACGCATTTGTATGCAACTGCAAAAATGAGTAAAGACATTTGGAGACAATTTTAAGCAAAAAGGTTGAAAACCCACATAGAGTTGTATAGAGCCAATTTCATGTTTTGTTCGATTTTTTTTTTTTGTTCGACCAAGTGGCACAGTCCCACTGCTTTTTGTGTGTGTCCTCAGAGTGCCCCCATACATAAGCATGCCAAATTTTGTGAAAATATCTAATTTCATTCAGGAGTTATAGACATTTGTATTTATGAGCATATAAAAAATGACCTACACCTGACATTTTTTTTGTCCACCACTATCGAAATTTTGACATTTGGCCATGAACATTAAGTCAACCCATTATGATTCCGATTTTCCTACTGTGGTTTCGTCTCGATCAGACACACTAAATCACAGTGTTGGACAAACCATAAGACGAAACCTAACATGTTTGGTATCGTTGGACTCGGCAAGGATTCAGAAGTCTAAGAATGTGAAAATAAGTCAACCAAATCCAAAGTTACAAACATGTGAATATTTGATTGGCTCGAACCTTCTCTGGCTCCTTCAGGGCATCGGGCACCGATGACCCATACAGAGTTTTGTAACGATACGCTAATGCGATCATGAAATACAGCATTTTACTACAAAATTCAAAATGGCCGATATGGAAAAATTGGATATCATTCGACTCAGCATGCCGCCCTGAATCTAACAAGACCACTTATGCTTTTTGGGCAAACCGTTCAGAAATTATAAGCAAAAATAGCCATTTTTCATATCTCCGGACCAGTAGGTGGCGCTGCACTGAAACGCAGCATGTAGCCTCAGGTCATGCTTGTGATGGCATGTACCAAGTTTGGTCTGAATATGATAAAGCGTTGTGGAGATACAGCCTCAAACATGCATTGTCTGAATATCTGTTGATCTAATATGACTTGTGATCTGTAATGTTGCCAGAATCATAATCATACACTATTTGTTCATCGGCCAGAAGAGAACTGGCACCCAGACTGAGCCTGGTTTCTCCCAAGGTTTTGGTTCCTTGCCACCGTCGCCTTTGTCTTTTGGCTTGCTCAGTTGGAGACGCTTAAATTTCAACTATATAATTAATTGAAATGAGCTGATGACATCAGCGTTTTCTCCAGAGCGGCTGTACAGCCGAATCAAATTCTGTTGCATTATTTTCCTGTTAACACTGTGAAGCTGTTTTAAAACAATTGGCATTGTAAAAGCGCTATATAAATAAAGGTGACTTGACTTGACTTGTCTGAAGATGATCTGGTTACATTTTTGTGCAAATCTGATAAACCATCTAGGAGTTTTTTGGCGGGAAAATTGACATAGGATGCAATCGAATCGGCATGAGCCAAGGAATCAGAAGAAAAAATTATGTTTCTAGCCCTTAGGTTCAAAAGTTATTAGCATAAACATGAGTGCAACTTTGGACAGTGGGCAGTGCTAGAGAGATTGAGTTAGAGACTCCTATATTGCTATGGTGACAGTTCAGATTGTCCTCTATCAGTGTGCCAAATTTTATAACTTTTCCGCAAGCGGTTCTATGGGCAGCCATAGACTAGAGCGGAAGAATAATAAGAACGCCAATGATTACCTTTGGTGCTTTGACCCCTAATAATGTAAACTGTCAATGCACAATTATATGGTTGCATTGATTTATTATGCATCAAGCATTGTTTCTCAGATCAGAACCTATATTTAAACAGTTCTTTGTTGATTCTTCCAATCCTTCAGTCTTTTGGATCCATGCATCTTTATTTTTAAGACTGTGGCATGACCTAAGATATATGGCAGTTGTTAACAAGATCCATGTATTTATACCAGCATGAGATGACACTGTATATCTGTGGCAGTAGCGGGTCAGACCGGAGCAAATCTCCGATTCTAGCGCTTAGAGCAGGATCTCCCAAGAGCCCCGGGTCTGTCTGACCCCTTTAACTCTTGAACAGCTGCCGGATCTGTGCGCCCTTCCTTGTGCCGGTCGGGTAATAACAGAGCCATTAAACGCACTGGCATGACTTTGTAGATAAGTGCTTAGATAAAACATTCTGGAGCAGAATTTGCAGTATCATAACTGGAGACTAGAGAGACTGAACTTGATGAAAATCCTTTGTTAGACACGTCGTATTCCCACAGTTGAACCTGGCTCAGTTCAGTACTGGTCAGATTAGCCATAACTGCTCGGCAGGTCTGTACAGGTTTGGCATGAGTCAGACAGGAGTCATGCATTTTTGGCGTGAGATACATCACCTATCTGAGCGACACACATGAAAACGGTCTTTGACTCGAGGCCTTTGCTAAGTCTAATGAATGATGGGATTGGCTGCTGGTTTCACACACACACACACACACAGCGGCTCTGTTGTTTGTCATTTTATGTTGATAGTCATAGTCGTCTATAAATAAACTACCTGACCGAGTGTAGAGCAGCTGTCCTCATGCTTGCAAAAAGTGCCATATTTACAGTGGGGCAAAAAAGTATTTAGTCAGCCACCAATTGTGCAAGTTCTCAAGGCCTGTAATTTTCATCATAGGTACACTTCAACTATGAGAGACAGAATGAGAAAAAAAAATCCACAAAATCACATTGTCTGATTTTTAAAGAATTTATTTGCAAATTATGGTGGAAAAGTATTTGGTCAATTACAAAAGTTAATCTCAATACTTTGTTATATACCCTTTGTTGGCAATGACAGAGGTCAAACGTTTTCTGTAAGTCTCCACAAGGTTTTTACACACTGTTGCTGGTAGTTTGGCCCATTCCTCCATGCAGATCTCCTCTAGAGCAGTGATGTTTTGGGGCTGTCGCTGGGCAACACAGATTTTCAACTCCCTCCAAAGATTTTCTATGAGGTTGAGATCTGGAGACTGGCTAGGCCACTCCAGGACCTTGAAATGCTTCTTACGAAGCCACTCCTTCGTTGCCCGGGCGGTGTGTTTGGGATCATTGTCATGCTGAAAGACCCAGCCACGTTTCATCTTCAATGGCCTTGCTGATGGAAGGAGGTTTTTACTCAAAATCTCATGATACATGGCCCCATTCATTCTTTCCTTTACACAGATCAGTCGTCCTGGTCCCTTTGCAGAAAAACAGCCCCAAAGCATGATGTTTCCACCCCCATGCTTCACAGTAGGTATGGTGTTCTTTGGATGCAACTCAGCATTCTTTTTCCTCCAAACATGACAAGTTGAGTTACCAAAAAGTTCTATTTTGGTTTCATCTGACCATATGACATTCTCCCAATCCTCTTCTGGATCATCCAAATGCTCTCTAGCAAACTTCAGATGGGCCCGGACATGTACTGGCTTAAGCAGGAGGACACGTCTGGCACTGAAGGATTTGAGCCCCTGGCGGCGTAGTGTGTTACTGACGGTAGCCTTTGTTACTTTGGTCCCAGCTCTCTGCAGGTCATTCACTAGGTCCCCCCGTGTGGTTCTGGGATTTTTGCTCACTGTTCTTGTGATCATTTTGACCCCACGGGGTGAGATCTTGCGTGGAGCCCCAGATCAAGGGAGATTATCAGTGGTCTTGTATGTCTTCCATTTTCTAATAATTGCTCCCACAGTTGATTTCTTCACACCAAGCTGCTTACCTATTGCAGATTCAGTCTTCCCAGCCTGGTGCAGGTCTACAATTTTGTTTCTGGTGTCCTTTGACAGCTCTTTGGTCTTGGCCATAGTGGAGTTTGGAGCCTGACTGTTTGAGGTTGTGGACGGTGTCTTTTATACTGATAACGAGTTCAAACAGGTGCCATTAATACAGGTAACGGGTGGAGGACAGAGGAGCCTCTTAAAGAAGTTGTTACAGGTCTGTGAGAGCCACAAATCTTGCTTTTTTGTAGGTGACCAAATACTTATTTTCCACCATGGGGACACTAAATTTTCAAATAAATATCCAAATAAATGTAATTACTAAACTAAATGAACTATGTCAACTACATTACTTGAATATATATGATAATTGAAATGAGCTGATGACATCACCGTTTTCTCCAGAGCGGCTGTACAGCCGAATCAAATTCTGTTCATTATTTTCCTGTTTAACACTGTGAAGCTGCTTTGAGACAATCTGCATTGTAAAAAGCGCTATATAAATAAAGTTGACTTGACCATAATTTGCAAATAAATTCTTTAAAAATCAGACGTGATTATTTTTTTTCTCTCATAGTTGAAGTGTACCTATGATGAAAATTACAGGCCTCTCTCATCTTTTTAAGTGGGAGAACTTGCGCAATTGGTGGCTGACTAAATACTTTTTTGCCCCACTGTATATGATCACATGCATTTTAGTATCAAAGTAGTATGATATACTACAGTACAACAAGTAAAAATGTGCATTATATTCAGTTATTTTTGTTGCATGTTATCAGATTTATTCAATAATATTAAAGTATATTTTAATATTAATATATTAATTATATATATATATATATATATATACACACACTGATCGTGCATATCATTATGACCACCTTCCTAATATTGTGTTGGTCTCCCTTTTGCTGACCCATCGAGGCATGGACTCCACTAGACCCCTGAAGGTGTGCTGTGGTATCTGGCACCAAGATGTTAGCAGCAGATCCTTTAAGTCCTGTAAGTTGCGAGGTGGGGCCTCCATGGATCGGACTTGTTTGTTTGGTCATAATGTTATGCCTGATCGGTGTAGTTATCATATCTTTAAAATTATCTCTCTTGGTGTTTACAGGCTGGCTTGAGTTTCCATGCTGGTGGACCAGTATAGCCCTACTGCTTATCAACAAAACCTAGCTGGTCAACTAGCATGTTTGTCTGTTCAGCACAATCATTTCAACAAGTAGTTCACGGTTGCAGTGGTAGGGTATTTATTTATTTAATTATGTATCTGTAAAATGTCTTACAATCCATTGGGTGAGGTTGATTAGCTCTTCTTCTTCTTTCTTCCTGCCCTCAAAGTGCGCTTCAATGAGAGTCTGTATGTCACAGTGTAGGATTGAAAATAATCAAAGATATTTGATATTTGCAATTGAACAAAGACATACTGCTTTACTGTTTTCAACCCCCATCTTTCTTATCAGAAGGGCCATTTGGAATTCCTAAAGACAAAGAGATTCTGAAGGCCTGTAGGCCAAAGGTGTGTCACCCCTTAAGTACAGTGGGGGAAGTGTGGTCTGATTGGTCAGTTTGAATGACTCACAATAGGGTTTGAGTTACATGGTCAAGGAAGTATAAAAGAAGGTTGTAACTTGCTCTCGGGGGCCTTTGATTCTCTGCTCTCTTCTTCTATTCTCTGTCTCTCTCTCTTCTTGGGGGCCTTCTCTTCGGCTCTTCTCTTCTTTGCTCTCTTCTTCTCTGTCTCTTTTGCTCTCTCTCTCTCTCTCTCTCTTTCTATCCCTCAGGTAACATTCTATTCATGCTGGGTACGATTAATGGCATACGTTTTTATCATCTCATACATCTATTTTGTAACTACTTTAAGTGTAACCATAACCAGATTTTGTCATTAAATTCTTTCAATTATAAATGATTGCTAACTAGTTTTGATTTGGTATTGACTTCAAAGTGCTTCCTATTGCAATACAATATAGTCACAGTATAGCAACGCTCTCCCACATATTTAGCTATTGTAACTGCGCTTATTTCCGTCGTTGGTATAAGTACAGTGGGTGGATATAGACGAGAAATGTACAGTTTTCTACCATCTTGCTCATAAAGTTTCTTTAGTTTTTCGGCAACCCTGCAGCCTGAACCACTGTAGGCGACCCACCCTTACAACAGTGTGTTTTGGTGTTGTTTCATGTTTCTTAATTTGCCATGTTCACTGTCTTGTTTCCTGGTTTGTCATGTGACTCCCATGCCCTCATGTGTTCTTGTGTCATGCTGTCATTGGCTCATTGGTTAATCATTGTTCATAGGTGTGTCTTGTCCAGTCATTAGTCTCTGTGTTTTTAAGCCTTCATGTTTGCCATGGTCCTGGTCTAGTATTGAATGTCCGTGTAACCCATTGTTGGTGAGTTTTCTATTTAGCCATGCCATGCCATGTCAAGCCTTTGTTTCTAGTTTATGCCAAGCCAAGTCTTCGTTTTATGTTTTGGATATCTTTCTGAATAAACTGCACTTGGGTTCAGCAAACTTGCTTTCAGTGGACCTTTACGTTACACTGTAGCTCCGTCAGGTCTTTCTCCATACGTTTGCGGTGAATATCCTGAGGATACGTTTTTAAAGGTAGTTAAGTTATAGTGGTAATGTACAGTACAATAAAAACTACTCATGGCACGTTTTATGACAATGCTACAAAAATATACAGGTCATATTACATTGTTTAGTTTGGTAACTGAAAGCTCAGAGTGATTTATTGGTATGACAGTAAAAGTATTGCGAAAGTATTTGCGGCTAACAAAGACAAAACTGCAAACAAAAGAATGCAATGTAAATTAAGTAGATGTATACACTTAAATTAATGGTGCAATATAATACACAAATAAGATCAAATATAAAAAAAATTAAAGAAAATATAAAAAATAATTAAATAAATAAACAAAATAAAATATAAAAATATAAATAAAAATAAAATTTAAAAAAAAAAAAAGCAATGTACTCACATCAGTCAACTTTCTCTCCTTCAAGAATTTTGGGAGGCACCAAAGCTGACAGAAAGGGTCTGAAAAACAAAAACAGTGCATTCGTTTTTTGTCATAAAACGGTCTTTTATTGGGGAATTTTTAGTTATATATTATGATTATATTAAGGAACGCATGCAGGAGAATAACATTCTTCTTTCAGATGAACACAATCAGAATTATATTAATAAATGTCCTAGCTCTTCCAAGCTTTATAATGGCAGTGAATGGCATCCCAAAATTTGAAGCCCAAAAAAAGAATGTAAAAGTGCAATATAAAAGTGCATCCATCCATTATAAAAGTGCATCCATCCATCATAAAAGTGCATCTATCATCATAAAAGTGCATCCATCTATCATAAAAGTGCATTCATCCATCATAAAAGTGCATCTATCCATCATAAAAGTGCATCCATCCATGATAAAAGTGCATCCATCCATGATAAAAGTGCATCAATCCATCATAAGAGTGCATCCATCCATCATAAAAGTGCATCCATCCATCATAAAAGTGCATCTATCATCATAAAAGTGCATCCATCCATCATAAAAGTGCATCCATCCATCATAAAAGTGCATCCATCCATGATAAAAGTGCATCCATCCATGATAAAAGTGCATCTATCCATCATAAAAGTGCATCCATCCATGATAAAAGTGCATCCATCCATCATAAGAGTGCATCCATCCATAATAAAAGTGCATTTATCCATAATAAAAGTGCATCTATCCATCATCATAAAAGTGCATCTATCCATCATAAAAGTGCATCAATCCATCATAAGAGTGCATCCATCCATAATAAAAGTGCATTTATCCATAATAAAAGTGCATCTATCCATCATCATAAAAGTGCATCTATCCATCATAAAAGTGCATTTATCCATAATAAAAGTACATCCATCCATCATAAAAGTGCATCTATCCATCATAAAAGTGCATTTATCCATAATAAAAGTGCATCTATCCATCATAAAAGTGCATTTATCCATCATAAAAGTGCATTTATCCATCATAAAAGTGCATCCATCCATCATAAAAGTGCATCCAGCCATCATAAAAATGCATCTATCCATCATAAAAGTGCATTTATCCATCATAAAAAAACATTTATCCATAATAAAAGTGCATTTAGCCATTATAAAAGTGCATTTATCCATCATAAAAATGCATTTATCCATCATAAAAGTGCATCCATCCATCATAAAAGTGCATCCATCCATCATAAAAGTGCATGTATCCATCATAAAAGTGCATTTATCCATCATAAAAGTGCATTTATCCATCATAAAAAAGCATTTATCCATAATAAAAGTGCATCCATCCATCATAAAAATGCATTTATCCATAATAAAAGTGCATCCATCCATCATAAAAGTGCATTTATCCATTATAAAAGTGCATCCAACCATCATAAAAAGGCATTTATCCATAATAAAAGTGCATCCAACCATCATAAAAATGCATTTATCCATAATAAAAGTGCAACCATCCATCATAAAAGTGCATTTATCCATTATAAAAGTGCATCCATCCATCATAAAAATGCATTTATCCATAATAAAAGTGCATCCATCCATCATAAAAGTGCATTTATCCATTATAAAAGTGCATTTATCCATTATAAAAGTGCATCCATCCATTATAAAAGTGCATCCATCCATAATAAAAGTGCATTTATCCATAATAAAAGTGCACCTATCCATCATAAAAGTGCACCTATCCATCATAAAAGTGCATCTATCCATCATAAAAGTGCATTTATCCATAATAAAAGTGCATCCATCCATCATAAAAATGCATTTATCCATCATAAAAGTGCATTTATCCATTATAAAAGTGCATCCATCCATCATAAAAATGCATTTATCCATAATAAAAGTGCATCCATCCATCATAAAAATGCATTTATCCATAATAAAAGTGCATCCATCCATCATAAAAGTGCATTTATCCATTATAAAAGTGCATCCATCCATTATAAAAGTGCATCCATCCATAATAAAAGTGCATTTATCCATAATAAAAGTGCACCTATCCATCATAAAAGTGCATCCATCCATCATAAAAGTGCATTTATCCATTATAAAAGTGCATCCATCCATCATAAAAATGCATTTATCCATAATAAAAGTGCATCCATCCATCATAAAAATGCATTTATCCATCATAAAAGTGCATTTATCCATTATAAAAGTGCATCCATCCATCATAAAAGTGCATTTATCCATTATAAAAGTGCATCCATCCATCATAAAAGTGCATCCATCCATCATAAAAGTGCATCCATCCATCATAAAAGTGCATTTATCCATTATAAAAGTGCATCCATCCATCATAAAAATGCATTTATCCATAATAAAAGTGCATCCATCCATCATAAAAATGCATTTATCCATAATAAAACTGCATCCATCCATCATAAAAATGCATTTATCCATAATAAAAGTGCATCCATCCATCATAAAAATGCATTTATCCATAATAAAAGTGCATCCATCCATCATAAAAATGCATTTATCCATAATAAAAGTGCATCCATCCATCATAAAAATGCATTTATCCATCATAAAAGTGCATCTATCCATCATAAAAGTGCATTTATCCATTATAAAAGTGCATCCATCCATCATAAAAATGCATTTATCCATCATAAAAGTGCATCCATCCATCATAAAAATGCATTTATCCATAATAAAAGTGCATCCATCCATCATAAAAATGCATTTATCCATAATAAAAGTGCATCTATCCATCATAAAAATGCATTTATCCATAATAAAAGTGCATCTATCCATCATAAAAATGCATTTATCCATCATAAAAATGCATTTATCCATCATAAAAGTGCATCCATCCATCATAAAAATGCATTTATCCATAATAAAAGTGCATCCATCCATCATAAAAATGCATTTATCCATAATAAAAGTGCATCTATCCATCATAAAAATGCATTTATCCATAATAAAAGTGCATCCATCCATCATAAAAATGCATTTATCCATTATAAAAGTGCATCCATCCATCATAAAAATGCATTTATCCATAATAAAAGTGCATCCATCCATCATAAAAATGCATTTATCCATCATAAAAGTGCATTTATCCATTATAAAAGTGCATCCATCCATCATAAAAGTGCATTTATCCATTATAAAAGTGCATCCATCCATCATAAAAGTGCATCTATCCATCATAAAAGTGCATCCATCCATCATAAAAGTGCATTTATCCATTATAAAAGTGCATCCATCCATCATAAAAGTGCATCTATCCATCATAAAAGTGCATTTATCCATTATAAAAGTGCATCCATCCATCATAAAAGTGCATTTATCCATAATAAAAGTGCATCCATCCATCATAAAAGTGCATCTATCCATCATAAAAGTGCATCCATCCATCATAAAAGTGCATCCATCCATCATAAAAGTGCATTTATCCATTATAAAAGTGCATCCATCCATCATAAAAATGCATTTATCCATAATAAAAGTGCATCCATCCATCATAAAAATGCATTTATCCATAATAAAACTGCATCCATCCATCATAAAAATGCATTTATCCATAATAAAAGTGCATCCATCCATCATAAAAATGCATTTATCCATAATAAAAGTGCATCCATCCATCATAAAAATGCATTTATCCATAATAAAAGTGCATCCATCCATCATAAAAATGCATTTATCCATCATAAAAGTGCATCTATCCATCATAAAAGTGCATTTATCCATTATAAAAGTGCATCCATCCATCATAAAAATGCATTTATCCATCATAAAAGTGCATCCATCCATCATAAAAATGCATTTATCCATAATAAAAGTGCATCCATCCATCATAAAAATGCATTTATCCATAATAAAAGTGCATCTATCCATCATAAAAATGCATTTATCCATAATAAAAGTGCATCCATCCATCATAAAAATGCATTTATCCATCATAAAAGTGCATCTATCCATCATAAAAGTGCATTTATCCATTATAAAAGTGCATCCATCCAGGGCCGGACTGAGACAAAATTTCAGGCCGGGAAAAGTCACACCCATCCAGGCCATCACATACATGCACGACAAATTTTGGAACCATATTTTTATATGGCATCTCATAAAAAAGGTTTAAATAATTAAAGGTTCTCCTGAAAATAGTCCCCAGCACACTCTCTGTGCAAGCAGGTTGTCACGTTGGTTATGTTGACGGAAGTTAGCCTATTTTCAGGCGCTGCGTAATATCATAGCGCCGCTGCACCCATGGTACGGCAGCAAAGCTCCTGGATTATTACGCAGGAATGAGAGTATAGTCCCTAGCAGGGCTGGACTGGTAATCTGGCATACCGGGCATTTTCCCGGTGGGCCGACGGACTGACCCATCATGCAGGGACAGCGGCCCATTGGTTTGTCTTCTGAATTGACAGGCCAAAGTGAGAGAGACCTTCCCTCCTCCATATTAGGCGCTGTTTTTTTCCTTTTTTTTTGAGCACATGGGAAACTGCAAAAAGCAAATATCCGCACAGCGCTGCCGCTGACGAACATGCGCTGCGTTTCTGCTGCTCTATGAAGTGATACAGTTGTGTGATATGGGAACATTACAGGTTCTGTGGTGAATCTGAAGAAAACAGTCGCAAGGTAAATTGGAAAACGTACACGCAACCCGCTAATACACACAACTACAAACTTGTCAATCTAGCACCACCACACCTTTATAATAATTTATCTTGCAGATACTTACAGTGAAGAAATATGGCAGAAATATATTTATTAAAAATGTTGCTATTATTACTTAAATATTGCAGAATATAAATCACTTTTATAGAGGCTGTGTTTACAGTGTTTACAATATTTTTTATTACAAATTCAATAGTTTATTATTATTTATTTATTATATTATTTATTTATAGAAACCATATGGTAATGAGGAGCATGGTTTGACCTGTGACTACCATGATCTTACAGTTAAATGAAACTACAGTTAAAGTATAAATAACATTTAATTAGGGGTATTAAAGGATAATTCAACAAAACAGCTTTAAAGCCTGGATCCCATTATTTAAGGACAAACCTTTTTTCACTTTGAATGTTTTATGAACTTTTTAATAGTTCTAATGAAATTTAATTAAATGTTATTTCAATGAGAGCCTCATGAAAGATAG
The DNA here is from genome assembly GCA_039654625.1 of Rhinogobio ventralis. NCBI lineage: Eukaryota > Metazoa > Chordata > Actinopteri > Cypriniformes > Gobionidae > Rhinogobio > Rhinogobio ventralis. The sequence continues at coordinate 32,766,992 of CM077214.1, forward strand.
ATTTCAGTGTGTTACATAAATTAGGTGTTAACTCTAAATTTTCACTAAATTTTCAAATAAATATCCAAATAAATTGAATTACTAAACTACATTATCAACTACATTACTTGAATATATATGATAATTGAAATGAGCTGATGACATCACCGTTTTCTCCAGAGCGGCTGTACAGCCCAATCAAATTCTGTTCATTATTTTCCTGTTTAACACTGTGAAGCTGCTTTGAGACAATCTGCATTGTAAAAAGCGCTATATAAATAAAGTTGACTTGACTCTAAAATATTAGGGTATTGTTTTTAAAAGGGTAGTTCAACCTAAAATGTGATCATTTACTCACCCTAATGTCATTACAAACCTGAATGAATTTCTTTCTGTGTAACATAAGAAAACATTAAAGAGTCTTTTTTTTTGGTCCATATAATATTCAAATGGTAGCCAAACCAAAATGGTTTGGTTGCCAACATTCTTTAAAATATCCTCTTTTGTGTTTCACAGAAGAGAGTAAGTCAAACAGGTTTGGAACAACTTGAGGGCGAGTAAATTATGACAGAATTTAATAGCAGTAAATTCACTTTAATGCATCCTAGCTCAAAATCAGTTCTTTACTGTCAAGTACATTTCTGTGTGACAAAAGTGCAATATTACATTTGTTAACTGCATTTGCAGTAAATTCAATAATATCCATCATTATTTGTCCCTGTCCTAGTTTTATTTATTTATTTAATTTAAGGCAAAAACATTCATGAGGGACCTCATGGGCCGGATGGGCTGGGTTTGTCCAGGGCCGAATTTTAGCCCCAGTCCAGCCCTGGTCCCTAGCCATATCGGTTTAGAAAATTGCAACTTTTAATTTTCCGTCGGTCTTAGTACACGATGTATCACAACATGTAAATAGGAAAATGTTGGCGTTATTTTGTCCCTTATTGAGCAGTAGGCTAGCTGGAGCCGTTTACCTCCAGTCTTTGTGCTAAGCTAGGCTAGCGGTGGGTGCGTCAGACAGAGTTATGGCACGCACAGAGATGAGAATGGTGTGTATGGACTTATCTAACCAATCAGCGTACACTTACATCACTGGTAGTTCCTATTGTGCTGGGTTAGACTACTCTGAAGTAGGAGCTACATTGGTTCCTAGAACTAAAATCGTTCCTGGTTCCTGCAGCGAACACGCCAAAAGCCAATAGTTCTTGGAACTATGAAAAGGTTCTTCTGGTGTGAAAGCCCCTTCTGTAAAAGAGCATAAAAGTTCCCATTTAAATCACTTTGTCGTATATCTCCAAAATGAGATTTTGTCAGATTAAGCTCTTGCAGGGACAGTTTTGTACAGCAAAAGTATAACCAAAAACATGTAATTAACCTATTTAAATGCATATGAGCCGTTTCAGGGCAGAGTAAGGAAATCGTGCCCCGTTTAATAAACAATAAAGGATTATACTCGTGAATGATGTCACTCACTATCATTACATAATGCAGTTTGGGAAAAAGGAACTTCCTGATACTCCACCCTCCAACTAATCCAGCCACACATAAACACGCCACCACCGTCACCAGTTTCTCTCATATCAACTTCTGCTGAAAACTCATTATATATGAACAGTTATTGCATTATTTTTTAATTATTATATCAGAACGGTTTCCATGTTGGGTATTTGCCTAAAATCAGTAGCTAGTTCGGGACCAAATGCTACTTTAAATAATTATAAACGTATGCATATTTCCTATGAATTATATACAATTAAAAAAAATTACATATTTTTCTTAATATGAACAAATATGAAAATGTTAATATGAAACTATTCCTTATAAAAACATTACATATGTATTTTTAATTACTTGGATGGATTATTTATTTGTCTATTCAGAATCACTGTTTTATGGTGGCGATATACTCTAGTAGGATTTGTCTTGCAATGCTTCAAAGAAAGCCATATACACCAAAAAGTGTCCTGTTTGTGGAAATTGCCAGATAAATTCTTCTCCCTGAACCCTTATTTGTTTACTCGGGTCTATTTTCAATGGGCTAAACCCAAATTCCTGTCAAAAGAAAGGGAAGGTTTGTTTTCGAGATGTTTAATGCAACCTCGTTCACTGTGAATCTCACCTAGCGAGTACTGTCTCTGCCGTTTGTCAATACAGGTAGCTAACAGGATCCCAGGAGCCGATGTGCAAACCGGATTATCTACACGAAGGAAACCTGACTTCCCTCCCCTGAAGAGAGGGACAGACTCAGATTGCCTTTGTGCTCCGAACAACAGTCCCTCTCAACATCCCCAAACACATCAACCTTTCTCTGCTCGAGCTCAACTCCAACAGGAAGCTTTTAACTGAAGTTATTCGGTTGAGTTAAGACAAATACTTTTTGCTTGTATTTATGCTGGGTCATGCAAGGACGGCTCATGCTTCATAAAAATTAATTATAAAATGAAAGATCGCCACAATGCATTTATGCATTTTAATCACACAATAGCATAGATTTAAGCCATAGTTATCGGTGTTCGGGGAATCAGTAAATCTGTGTGAAAAGAATACAGTGTCTGCGACATATGAAGAAAAATACTTTGGTAAATCATAATAAATGGCATAAAAACAAAAATCGTAATTCTGACATTGAAAACCCGGCTGAAAAAAACAGCATATGCTGGTTAGGTGTGTTTTGAAGCATGGCTGCTGGTTTGAGCTAATTTCTTCCCGGATAGCATGTAATCATTGAAACAATGTTGAGTCAGTGTTGCTGCGTCAATGCCAATTACACTGAATTAACGTTAAAGTGATGTTGCTTTAGCATCACTCTTGCACCCTCCGTTACTGTTGAAGCAATACTGAGATTTTAACCACAAATCAATAGTAATAATATTGATTCAACATCACTTTTGCACCCTCAGTTAATATTGAAATAATGTTGAGATTTCAACCACAAATCAATGATAATAGCATTGAATCAATGTTATGTAGTGATGTTAGGTCAATATCACGTTTGCACTCGCATTTCATGTTGAAACAATGGTGAAAAAATAAATCAATCAATGGTAATGCTATTGAATCAACATTACACTATGATGGATTCTACATCACTGATGTTGAATCAATATTGAATTTAACAAAAAATTATCAATGGTAATATTGTTTGATCAACGTTACGTTATGATGGATTCTTCATCACTGCTGTTGAAACTGAAAATACAACTGAAATATAATGAGAACATAAAACAAATGTTGCCATGTGATGTAGCAAGAAACAACAATATTTCAACTACACTTCAATGGACCATTTCAAATTTGGAGAAAACCTTTTAAAATTTAAATGACACCTTCCCAGCGGTTGAGTCAATGGATTTTATTTAACAGTTTAACACAATCAGTGACAAAAAAGATATAAAAGATGCTTTAAAAAAAAGAAAGGGGAGAAATAGGACAAAAGCATTACAACCTTTAAAAATAAAATTAGCTTCAGAAGTCATTATAACTACAGGGGGCCCAACGGTTCAGGTTTAAAAAAAGCATGATATTACTTATGAACAAGTCAATTCAGTTTTCACAGTCACATTCAAGAATGTTAATAAACCAAACACAATATGATTCAAAAGTTGCTCAACACAAAATAAATTAAATTCTGCATTCTGTATCTATTAATGCTTCAATATCAAAAGTGTGTCTGATTTTTCCCATGAGTTTATCTCCAGCTTATTTAAACACACCTGAGCAGCTGATCAAGGTCATCATCAATGAAAACTTCAGGCAGGTGTGCTGGAGCTAAACATGTAGAGCAGGGGTAGGGAACGGTGATCCCGGAGAGCCACTGCCCTGCAGAGTTTAGCTCCAACCCTGAAAAAAACACTCACCTGCCTGTAACTTTAGTGATCCTGAAGACCTTGATTAGCTTGTTCAGGTGTGTTTGATTCAGGTTGGATCTAAACTCTGCAGGGCAGTGGCTCTCCAGGCTCAACGTTCCCTACATCGGATGTAGAGGAATACACCTCTGAGCTATGGCTATTACAAACATCTCAGTTCATTTTCTGCAAAACTACATAGCATTCAAATAAGTTCATCTTGAAGAATAAAAGACAAAAATTCAACAAAAATTTCTTTAAAGGGATAGTTTCGGGGTGAACTATTTATTTTGAGTTAGATCTGCTGAACACAAAAGAAGATGTTTTAATGAATGTTGGTAACAGTTTACGGTAGCCGATGGTTTCTATAGTAGGATGGATGTCATCGGCTACCGTCAACTGTTACCAACATTCATTAAAACATCATCTTTTGTGTTCAGCAGAAGACACACACTCATACAGGTTTGGGGTGAGTAAATGATGACAGATTGTCATTTCGGGGTGAACTATCCCTTTTAAAGAAACTTTTGTTGAAAAAAAACCTTCTAAACAAGATGAACTTATTTGAATGCTATGTAGTTTTGCAGAAAATGAACTGAGATGTTTGTAATAGCCATAGCTCAGAGGTGTATTCCTCTACATCAGATGTAGGGAACGTTGAGCCTGGAGAGCCACTGCCCTGCAGAGTTTAGATCCAACCTGAATCAAACACACCTGAACAAGCTAATCAAGGTCTTCAGGATCACTAAAGTTACAGGCAGGTGAGTGTTTTTTTCAGGGTTGGAGCTAAACTCTGCAGGGCAGTGGCTCTCCGGGATCACCGTTCCCTACCCCTGCTCTACATGTTTAGCTCCAGCACACCTGCCTGAAGTTTTCATTGATGATGACCTTGATCAGCTGCTCAGGTGTGTTTAAATAAGCTGGAGATAAACTCATGGGAAAAATCAGACACACTTTTGATATTGAAGCATTAATAGATACAGAATGCAGAATTTAATTTATTTTGTGTTGAGCAACTTTTGAATCATATTGTGTTTGGTGTATTAACATTCTTGAATGTGACTGTGAAAACTGAATTGACTTGTTCATAAGTAATATCATGCTTTTTTTAAACCTGAACCGTTGGGCCCCCTGTAGTTATAATGACTTCTGAAGCTAATTTTATTTTTAAAGGTTGTAATGCTTTTGTCCTATTTCTCCCCTTTCTTTTTTTTAAAGCATCTTTTATATCTTTTTTGTCACTGATTGTGTTAAACTGTTAAATAAAATCCATTGACTCAACCGCTGGGAAGGTGTCATTTAAATTTTAAAAGGTTTTCTCCAAATTTGAAATGGTCCATTGAAGTGTAGTTGAAATATTGTTGTTTCTTGCTACATCACATGGCAACATTGTTTTATGTTCTCATTATATTTCAGTTGTATTTTCAGTTTCAACAGCAGTGATGAAGAATCCATCATAACGTAACGTTGATTCAATAGCATTACCATTACCATTTTTATTTCACCATTGATTCAACATGAAATGCAAGTGCAAACGTGATCTTGAACTAACATCACTTCATAACATTGATTCAATGATATTATTATATTCATAATCAATTATTATACAATTGATTTGTTGAAATCTCAACATTGTTTCAACAGAAACTGAGGGTGCAAAAGTGATGTTGAGAAAAATTATCACTTTGTAACGTTGAATCAATATTATTACTATTGATTTGTGGTTAAAATATCAGTATTGCTTCAACAGTAACGGAGGGTGCAAGAGTGATGCTAAAGCAACATCACTTTAACGTTAATTCAGTGTAATTGGCGTTGACGCATCAACACTGACTCAACATTGTTTCAATGATTACATGCTATCTGGGCAGGTATGATGACTCAATACAAATATACACAGATGCATCCAAAGATCCAATAACTGTCACAGGTGCAGCTGTATTCATCCCAAAATATAATTTTAACATCCAGACATCAGATCACCTCTCAGTTTTCACGGTTGAAATAATGGCCATTATTTTAGCACTGCAATGGGTAGAGGAAGTTAAACCGCGTAAAATAGTCGCCTGTTCAGATTCCATGTCTTCCTTGTCAAGTATTTAGAGTGGAAAATCTATATGTAGACAAGATCTTTTAAATGAAATAAAAAATTAATTGATTTTTAGATTAAATCAACAACAAAAAAAATGTATATACAGTTTATTTGGGTCCCAGCGCATGTGGGTATTGAGGATACGTTAGCAAAAGAAGCCCTGAAGGCAGAGCATTCACTTAGCAAACCAGAGATTAAAGTTCTCATTAAAGATAATATTAATAAATTGTGGCAGGACACATGGGACCAGGAGGAGAAAGGAAGACATTTATACAACATTCAGAAAGAAGTGAGCACAGTAGCACAGTAGTCTCAGACGGCAGGAGGAACTTATGCAAGGTTGAGAATAGGGCACACAAGATTAAATAGCTGCCTAAGTTTTATCAGAAAACACCAGACTGGATTATGCATTCATTGTGGAGAAGTGGAAAATGTAAAACATGTAGAACGTATTCTGAAAAAAGGAAAGAACTAGAGAGGGCAACGGAAAATGAATTGAATTTTTAAAAAAAGTGGCACACAATCTATACAGGGAGTGCAGAATTATTAGGCAAATGAGTATTTTGACCACATCATCCTCGTTATGCATGTTGTCTTACTCCAAGCTGTATAGGCTGGAAAGCCTACTACCAATTAAGCATATTAGGTGATGTGCATCTCTGTAATGAGAAGGGGTGTGGTCTAATGACATCAACACCCTATATCAGGTGTGCATAATTATTAGGCAACTTCCTTTCCTTTGGCAAAATGGGTCAAAAGAAGGACTTGACAGGCTCAGAAAAGTCAAAAATAGTGAGATATATTGCAGAGGGATGCAGCAGTCTTAAAATAGCCAAGCTTCTGAAGCGTGATCATCGAACAATCAAGCGTTTCATTCAAAATAGTCAACAGGGTCGCAAGAAGCGTGTGGAAAAACCAAAGCGCAAAATAACTGCCCGTGAACTGAGAAAAGTCAAGCGTGCAGCTGCCAAGATGCCACTTGCCACCAGTTTGGCCATATTTCAGAGCTGCAACATCACTGGAGTGCCCAAAAGCACAAGGTGTGCAATACTCAGAGACATGGCCAAGGTAAGAAAGGCAGAAAGTCGACCACCACTGAACAAGACACACAAGCTGAAACGTCAAGACTGGGCCAAGAAATATCTCAAGACTGATTTTTCTAAGGTTTTATGGACTGATGAAATGAGAGTGAGTCTTGATGGGCCAGATGGATGGGCCCGTGGCTGGATTGGTAAAGGGCAGAGAGCTCCAGTCCGACTCAGACGCCAGCAAGGTGGAGGTGGAGTACTGGTTTGGGCTGGTATCATCAAAGATGAGCTTGTGGGGCCTTTTCGGGTTGAGGATGGAGTCAAGCTCAACTCCCAGTCCTACTGCCAGTTTCTGGAAGACACCTTCTTCAGGCAGTGGTACAGGAAGAAGTCTGCATCCTTCAAGAAAAACATGATTTTCATGCAGGACAATGCTCCATCACACGCGTCCAAGTACTCCACAGCGTGGCTGGCAAGAAAGGGTATAAAAGAAGAAAATCTAATGATATGGCCTCCTTGTTCACCTGATCTGAACCCCATTGAGAACCTGTGGTCCATCATCAAATGTGCGATTTACAAGGAGGGAAAACAGTACACCTCTCTGAACAGTGTCTGGGAGGCTGTGGTTGCTGCTGCACGCAATGTTGATGGTGAACAGATCAAAACACTGACAGAATCCATGGATGGCAGGCTTTTGAGTGTCCTTGCAAAGAAAGGTGGCTATATTGGTCACTGATTTGTTTTTGTTTGGTTTTTGAATGTCAGAAATGTATATTTGTGAATGTTGAGATGTTATATTGGTTTCACTGGTAAAAATAAATAATTGAAATGGGTATAAATTTGTTTTTTGTTAAGTTGCCTAATAATTATGCACAGTAATAGTCACCTGCACACACAGATATCCCCCTAAAATAGCTAAAACTAAAAACTACTTAAAATATTGATACAAAAATATTCAGCTTTGATAATGAGTTTTTTGTGTTCATTGAGAACATGGTTGTTGTTCAATAATAAAATTAATCCTCAAAAATACAACTTGCCTAATAATTCTGCACTCCCTGTAATTAAGGATGTATTGATCTTTCTGAAAGAAACTCAGTTTGCAAATCAAATTTAGATTTTTTTTTTTTTAACATACTGTATATAAAAGGACGTCCCAATGAGTTCACACCTCTGTCTCGAAGATGGTGGTAATGCAAACTGCCAATAAAAACCACTGAAGAAGAAGGCTGCGTCCAAAACCTGGAAAATGCTGCCTTTGGAGGACACATTTCAAGGCAGGAAGGCATCAAGGCACGTCCGAATCTAATATTAGCTTCACTTCCTGTCTCCTGAGAGACCTTCATCTGATCGAGTTTTGAAGGCAGCATACATGTATCCTTCACTGCCTTTGATATCCCACAATCCTGTGCGTTCCATTATGTGACATTTGAGCTGGAAAAAAAAAAGATGGCGTCCGACAGTTGCGTTTGCTGGCAAGTTTGTGTGTAAATGTACGTTTCTAGCGAGAAATTACTAATGTAGTAATTAAATATTTATTTAGTTCTCACCATAGCTATAGATCATTAAACTGCCTCAGAAGTCTGTCCGAAATTAGTTTCCTGAGGTGCCTTACAAGCCATTGTCTGATAAGGCAGCTGCCTAGTTTTTCGGACGCAGCCACCGTCTCCACCCATGTGTGCTGTTGACTTTCATCACAATTTCAATGCTGATCCAACATACTTTAAACATTGAAATTTCGTTCTCAACCAAAATGATGTTTTGGATCAAAACTCAACAGTGTATCAATGTTACCATGCTGTCTGGGATCTCTTCACCCCGGCCGTGATACTAGCTGTTACAGTATATTAGGCTGTTGAATGTCTACATTTGTAACACCTATCCCTTTAACTTTAGTATTACATGTAAAGAGGGACCACACAGACCAATTTTGCTCATGAGTCAGATGTATTAAGTATAATTACATAGAACACACAGATTTAACATAATACAAATCCTTGCTGTTCAACCAGTTAGAAACAGAGAATAACAAACAGTCCAGCACCCCAAATCACCGTCTTTCAGTTAGGATCTGTTAGGACCATACGCTTTGCTCAGTCTTTGTTCAGTTGAAGTATAAATTGAAAAATGAGTACTTAAAAGGTCAGGATGTTTCCACCACTAAATTCAACTGGAAGAGAGGGCCTCAATGTTTGAAATATAGCTTTGGTTTAACACCAGGTAACAGTCAAACAGTAGATGGAAATCAATTCTCTTAGTTCCATCTTCTCAGTTGTATAATCCACCAAGTACTCCATAAATGCCCAGAACACAAACCCTCTGTACAAACAAACCATAACTAGGGATGGCTGACTCGAAACTGATGTTTCGACGCTTTGTCGAGATCCTGAAGCGCAGATGTTTCGAAACACTGCTCCGAACTGTGATTCAAAACACCCATGTCAAGTGACTACGGCTAAATGAAGCTTTGAAGTGTTTCATCAGGTGGCGCCTGTCGAAACTGCGTTTGATTGAAACTTCACTTTTAAACTGTGGGGAATTAGGTTCATACAGATGTGTGACTGTGTTTAGATTTAAATTTGACTGATAGGCTATAGACAGTGACAGATAGTTAGGATAGATATAGTGACACATTCATATAGGCCAAGTTAGATAGTGACAGATAGCACAGCATAAGTTAGAGATATAGAATTATATAGATATAGATTCATATGTGATATATAGATAGATATATTAATAGCCTGTACTCCAGATGTGGAGGGTCCTTCAGAGCCTTGGCACTTGCTACACTGCTGGACCCAAGGTTCAAAAATGTGGCTTTTGGAAATCCTGCCAAAGCCCGGGAGGCTGAAGAGAACATCCCACTGGAGTGTGCTTCGCTGATGTGTTCAAACACAGCAACTCCTGGGGAGCAGTTTCAGTCTTCATCTAACTTTATGGAGATAGGTCATCTGAATAATTATGTAACTTATACTTCATATATGCTGTCAGTTTATGCTTTGTAACTAATAGTTGTTTTAATTTTCATTCAGAGCCACAAATGTCAACATCAGGCCCATTATCATCATCAACATCAGCAGCAGAAACCCAGGACAGTTTATGGGAACTGTTTGATAGTCGTATCCGTTAAAACCCAGACATTTACATTTGCATTTATGCATTTAGCAGAAGCTTTTATCCAAAGCGACTTACAACTGAGGAGTACAGGAAGCGATCCGTTATGAAGAGGCGAAGAAAGTGCCTTAAATACTAAGTTTCGGACATTGCTCAGAGTAGCCTAAGCTAGAATAGGGAGGGAATAGAGGAAAAATAATTATACTTTTTTTTTTTATTATGATAAGATTAAGAGCTCGCGGAAGAGATGGGTTTTTAGCTGTTTTTTGAATGATGTTAGTGATTCTGCCATCCGGATGGAGGTGGGAAGATCGTTCCACCAGCCGGGAACAGTGAATGAAAAAGTTCTGGAGAGGGATTTCATGCCTCTCTGGGATGGTAACACAAGCCGCGGCTCCTTAGCTGAGCGGAGGCTTCTGGTGGGGGTGTAGACTCGTAGGAGCGAGTGGAAGTATGCGGTGCTGAGCTTGTGGTGGATCCATAAGCAAGCGTCAGCGCCTTGAACTTAATGCGGGCAGCGAGTGGTAGCCAGTGCAGAGAGATGAAGAGAGGTGTGACATGGGCCCTTTTGGGCTCGTTGAAGACAAGACGTGCCGCTGCGTTCTGAATCATTTGAAGCGTTTTGATTACACACGATGGAAGTCCAGCCAGAAGCACATTGCAGTAGTCAAGCCTAGAAATGACCAGGGCTTGGACAAGAAGCTGTGTTGCATGCTCTGTAAGGAACGGTCTGATCTTTCTGATGTTGTGCAGGGCAAACCTGCAAGACCGAGCTGTCTTTGAAATGTGGTCTTTGAAGGACAGCTGGTCATCAAAGATTACTCCGAGATTTCTGACCGACTCTGAAGGGGTAATCAAAGATGAACCTAGCTCGATGGTGAAGTTGTGTTGTAGAGTCGGATTAGCAGGGAAGACGAGAAGCTCAGTCTTTGCCAGGTTGAGCTGCAGGTGATGTTGTTTCATCCATGACCAGATGTCAGCTAGACAGCGCGAGATTCGTGCAGCTACTGTGGGATCATCTGGTTGAACTGAAAGGTAGAGCTGTGTGTCATCAGCATAGCAATGGTAGAAGTGAAAAAGTGCCTCAAAGATGCGTTTTTGCATGATCCATTAATTTATTGGAAAGAGAGAGCAGTAATTTTCCCTCATTTGTATGTACTGGCTAAAAAATATTTTTGCATGCCAGCAACGGGTGTCCCTTGTGAGAGGATTTTTTCAAAGGCTGGAGAAATACGTAAAAAAAAGAAGTCAGCTAAGTCCTTCAACAGCAGAGCAAAAAACCTATAGATAATGTAGTTGTCAGACAGATGTTAAAAACTATTGTTTTTACATGGATCATTGTCAAGGTTATTTCAGATCAACACATGCAAGTGACCACTAGGTGTCGCCGTAGAGACAGGTGTCCGATTGTTTCAAAGCTTTGACACAATATGGCACAATTGCTTCTGTTTCAGTGCTTCACAAAGCCCCGGTCTGCCCATCACTAGCCATAACCATATACTACAAACAATGATTGTCAAAGAAAGAAACAAATAACAATTACTTACAGATGAGCTTAGAACTGTAAAGTTCTTCAGATAGGGTAAAGACCATGAGGTAAGCATCTCCATGAAGGTAGAGAATTAACTTCCTATTGTTTCTCCTTCTCTGTTCCCTTAAACAGGCAAACTCGAGCATCTTTTAAATAGAGCGCCCTCTAATGCTCAGGTGAATAATAACAATGCAGCACAGAGAAGCTATCAGTGACAGGAAAACTGTTACACATTAACAAGGTATACATTTTGTCAGGTAAAGTAAGTTATTCTTTATATGCAGTTAATAATATTTTTCACTGTTATGAATGTATGTGTAGTGTTGGGAGTTTTTCCTGTTAGCCTGTTCCAGGAAACTTTTATTTGTTTTATTGAATTGAAACAAATAATTACTTGCATTATTTTACTTTATGTATATCATCTTTATTTTGTTCTGCAAGACAGAGGAAAAATATGTATTTTTGTTTATAATTAATATTTTGAGTTTGTTCTGTGAGTGACATCATTTATAATAGTCTGACAACATGAAAACGCTCAATATATCATGCTTTTGATATCTGTCTTACCTGTCTTTAGGTTGGTCGGGATGGTGTTACTCACGGGTTTGTTTCCGAAGGCTGTTTGCTCGTGAAGCTGAACAGAAAAGTGCCTAACGAAAGGTTTAATAATAATAAAAGAAGCATTTATTAGGGGTCGCTGTAGGGAGGGCTTTTATTGTCCCATGCTGCATCCATTTAATAATTTTAATAAATATAATAATTTTGTGGCAAGCAGCGAGGCGAGGGGTCGTGAGAGCGGGCCGGTGGCGAGTGATAATGAACTCCAGCTGCGCGCCACACCGGTCTCGTCTCACGGAGGAGTAACGGGAGCATAAAAGGAGAAGCGACGACAGTGCAAGACGAGAGAGGACCAGGCCTGGGATTTACGTTGTGTTTTGTTTACGTTTTGTATGTGTGTGCGTGGCAGTCGTCCGTGAGGGGCTGCCCGCGGTTTACTTTCGTTTTGTTTATTTATTTTATTAAAAAGTCTTTTAAATGTTCGCCGGTTCCCGCCTCCTTCTTCCCATAACAACGAACTACATTACATTGGTGCCAAAGCCCAGGAGGAAGGAGGGACATGCTGTCGAAGAGCCCTCGCTGCTGAGGGGGATCGCGGTGCTGAGGAGGTCGGGCAGCGCGGATGGAGGAAGACCGCGAGGGGCTGCCCGAGGCGGTGGTGCTGGAGCGAGTGAAGATCCGGTGGGGCGGAGAGCTCGCTGCCGTGCCCCTGGGTCAAGGTGGGGTGGCTGCCGTCCGAGAGGGAGCGGAGGAGTCGCCGGCGCCTGCTACCATCCGCCATGAAGGGGAGGAGCAGGGAGCGCGGGACTCGCTGCCGGCTTCCTCAGTAGGAGGAGCCACCGCCGGCCACCAGGGGGCGGAGGAGGATCGAGCCGTCCACCAAGCGTCCAGTGCCATCGCATGGCACCGCGAGGAAGAGCCTCTCGGCTGGCTGAGGACCGAGCGGCAGTGTGTCCGGGAACCGGACCAGAATTTTTTTTTTTTCCTTCTCTTTTCGTTTCTCCTCTCTCCCCTCTCTCGTTTTGTCGCTCCTCATGCTCCTGGCTCCGTTTCTCTCGTCTCTCTGTCCTTACCCCCAGGTACCGCGGCCGCCGTGATCGATAGAATATATCACTTAGTAAATAGCTTCTACAGCTGTTTGCACTTAATGTTATTTTCACTTATATTGCTGCCTTATATTTTAGGAGTTTCGCTGACAGCATGCCTCTCAGTTTTAAGTCTGGATGTCCTGTAAAGAGCACATTCAGGGATTTTCACAAATACCAAATGTTTGGAGGTTTCACGATGACATCTGCCTCTCCTTGGACTTTAAAAATGACTGATTGATTTAGTCTCAGGAAATATGATCATATTTTGTAATTATTTAAATCTCACTAATGTGTGACTTATTTGTTGTAAATCAACATTGCTTTATGTTACTGTTATTGCTTTCTGGAAAAATTAAGAGACCACTTAACATTGATTTCTTAATGTACTGTAAAATATGATAGAAAATAAAGGAATTATCATGCAAACCAGTGGATGTGTGGAGTATTTTAAAAACGTTTAGAGGATTTATCCGTCAACATTAATTCTTGTATGAGGTTTACAAAAAAGAAAAGAAAAAAAGCTAGTATTGTAGTAAAAACAAATCAACTTATTACGCTGGGTAATATCAACACTGATAAAGAAACCATATTGCTGTCCTCACTTGCTCTTTTTTTTTCTATCATATTTTGGCTTGCTCAGTTGGGGACACTTACATTTCAACTATATTACTGATCTGCCCGCATTGACACTATATCATATGAAATGAGATGAAGACATCAGTGTTTTCTCCAGAGCGGCTGTACAGCCGAATCAAATTCTGTTCATTATTTTCCTGTTTAACACTGTGAAGCTGCTTTGAAACAATTGGCATTGTAAAAAGCGCTATATAAATAAAGGTTGATTTGATTTAACTGCCCTGTTCTTAAATCAGGTTATTTAAGTCTCTTGATAAAGAAAGATGAAAGCATGGGCATGGAAACACTGCTCAGAGGTTAATCCTGAGGAAACTCCAGCACAACCTCATTATGTTGCAGTCAGCACAGGGGTGATGTGAGGGACATAAAGGCAGAGCTTTCATAGTTTGGAGGGGAGTCATGTGACCAGGGATGGGTGAATGCATTGCTGTTCTCTTGTGAAATGGAGAGTCTGTCATTTAGGAGTGAAATGTCTCGCCTTTTCATCTCGTGTGCATGTCATATTTTAGTGAACAGTGTTTAGATTTAGTAACCTTTTAGAGAACCGGCTGGTGTTTGTACATGCTTGGATGAATGGCTTTTGCTTTTCATGCACTTCTTCAATTCTTTAAACATTTAAAGTATGATAACATTCTGTCTAAAGAACACAATCAGATATTTTTCAATACACTTAAAGGGTTAGTTCACCCAAATTCTGTCATTAATTCCTCTCCCTCATGTCGTTCGACCTTCGTTCATCTTTGGAACACAAATGAAGATATTTTTGTTGAAATCCGATGGCTCAGAAAGGCCTCCATTGGCAGCAATGACATGTCCTTTCTCAAGACCCATAAAAGCTACTAAAGACGTTGTTAAAAAGGCAATCTCACTCCAGTGGTTCTACAATAATTTTATAAAGCAACGAGAATAGTTTTTGTGCGCAAAAAAAAAAAATCCAAATAACGACTTTACAAGTTCTTGTCTTCAGTCCACGTGAACTCACGAAGCACCACGACGCATGTGCGAGAATATGCTGTAGAGCCGGCGTTCTGACATTTCATCTTACCCGTCAGATTGTCCTACCAGGGCTTACTGCCCATGCACATATCAATATATTTTTTTTTTTTCATATTTACAGAGTTTTAAGGGTAGGTTTAGGGTAGGGGTAGGTATGAATATTAATAAAGCCTCAAATCACATGAATATGATGCTTGTAGCACAATCTGATAGGTAGCATTTTTTGCTGTCGAATTGTGCTACCTACTGTTTTAATGGGAGGTAGCAAAATCTGACAAGGTAGGACAAATCGACAGAATTTTACGTTTTAAGTGACACATTCTGGACAAAACGCACACAAAACACATTCTGGACAAAACGCATAAACACACTGAATTACAACAGTGTGAGCACCGTGACCAAGCTCGCACGTAAAATATAAACATACAGAACACTCAAATCCCACACTCAAGGACAAAAAATATGTGCGCACAGATTAACAAATCGCGAGCAGAAATAACAAAGTCCTGACAGGTTCCACACGCGCGCGCAGATTTGAAAACACACGCACAAGTTATTTCTGATGGATTGTTTCCTTTATAACAGCAGAAACAACTACATACAGATAAGTGCAAGACATAATTATAAATTGTCTACTTTTATTTGTGTACACTCACAATAACAACAAAGGCCGTGGATTCAGGGAACATTTCTAAATTCAGTTCATATTTCCAACAAACGAAATTCCAATCCAATTTTTTTAATAATAAAAAAAACTTTGAGTTACCACCATGCATTTCGCCCTTATCCCTTCCTTTAACACGTAGCCTATATAGACAATGCCATAAATGACGGAGTAGGCTATTTTAAGTTGTTACGCTGCTATAGGCCTAAGGAAAAAATCCAAACTTAACAGTCTATTCATCATCAAACTAAAAATGCAGTCAACCAAATAGAAAAAGTTATTTGGCTCAATTTATATTGTCTGTTGTGTACAATCGTGACTACCGCTCTACAGTGCAGTGGTGTCATTTTGCTCATGTGAATGCTGTTTTACGACATCATACAAAGCATTGTTACCATAATAAATAGTTTAGCATCCAAGTGCAAATATAGAAACATTTGGATTTGTGCAGAATGAGAGAGGAGCAACTCTGGTTTCAGTTTCGCTTTAAAGGCTGACCTAATTCCTTTAAAATAAATATTGTTTGAAGGCTAATGAATGGCACTATAATTTATGTTTGTTTTACATTTATATTTTTCATTCTTGTTATGAATTTCGTTACACGTTAAATAGGCCTGCATTCAGGGTACCTCTCTTACCTTCATCTGATCGAGTTTTGAAGGCAGCATACATGTATCCTTCGCTGCCTTTGATATCCCACAATCCTGTGCGTTCCATTATGTGACAGTTGAG
Source organism: Rhinogobio ventralis (assembly GCA_039654625.1). NCBI lineage: Eukaryota > Metazoa > Chordata > Actinopteri > Cypriniformes > Gobionidae > Rhinogobio > Rhinogobio ventralis. The sequence goes on from CM077214.1 coordinate 32,783,255, forward strand.
CTGAAAAAAAAAAGATGGCGTCCGACAGTTGCGTTCGCGATAAATTACTAATGTAGTAATTAAATACACTCACCTAAAGGATTATTAGGAACACCTGTTCAATTTCTCATTAATGCAATTATCTAATCAACCAATCACATGGCAGTTGCTTCAATGCATTAAGGGGTGTGGTCCTGGTCAAGACAATCTCCTGAACTCCAAACTGAATGTCAGAATGGGAAAGAAAGGTGATTTAAGCAATTTTGAGCGTGGCATGGTTGTTGGTGCCAGACGGGCCGGTCTGAGTATTTCACAATCTGCTCAGTAACTGGGATTTTCACGCACAACCATTTCTAGAGTTTACAAAGAATGGTGTGAAAAGGGAAAAACATCCAGTATGCGGCAGTCCTGTGGCGAAAATGCCTTGTTGATGCTAGAGGTCAGAGGAGAATGGGCCGACTGATTCAAGCTGATAGAAGAGCAACTTTGACTGAAATAACCACTCGTTACAACCGAGGTATGCAGCAAAGCATTTGTGAAGCCACAACACGCACAACCTTGAGGCGGATGGGCTACAACAGCAGAAGACCCCACCGGGTACCACTCATCTCCACTACAAATAGGAAAAAGAGGCTACAATTTGCACGAGCTCACCAAAATTGGACAGTTGAAGACTGGAAAAATGTTGCCTGGTCTGATGAGTCTCGATTTCTGTTGAGACATTCAGATGGTAGAGTCAGAATTTGGCGTAAACAGAATGAGAACATGGATCCATCATGCCTTGTTACCACTGTGCAGGCTGGTGGTGGTGGTGTAATGGTGTGGGGGATGTTTTCTTGGCACACTTTAGGCCCCTTAGTGCCAATTGGGCATCATTTAAATGCCACGGCCTACCTGAGCATTGTTTCTGACCATGTCCATCCCTTTATGACCACCATGTACCCATCCTCTGATGGCTACTTCCAGCAGGATAATGCACCATGTCACAAAGCTCCAATCATTTCAAATTGGTTTCTTGAACATGACAATGAGTTCACTGTACTAAAATGGCCCCCACAGTCACCAGATCTCAACCCAATAGAGCATCTTTGGGATGTGGTGGAACGGGAGCTTTGTGCCCTGGATGTGCATCCCACAAATCTCCATCAACTGCAAGATGCTATCCTATCAATATGGGCCAACATTTCTAAAGAATGCTTTCAGCACCTTGTTGAATCAATGCCACGTAGAATTAAGGCAGTTCTGAAGGCGAAAGGGGGTCAAACACAGTATTAGTATGGTGTTCCTAATAATCCTTTAGGTGAGTGTATACATTTAGTTCTCACCACAGCTCTCTCTATTTAGCTGTAGATCATTAAACTGCCTCAGAAGTCTGTCCGAAATTAGTTTCCTGAGGTGCCTTCATGCACAAAACGCTGCCTGCAGAGTCATTAGCCGTTTCTCAATATGCGTTCTTGTCTGTATTGTGTTCTCGTGGAATCGTCATCAGTCACTGCCCAAGCACTGTTCCAATTCAAAGTTCACATCTAGCCGAGTACAGTTCAAATCCCCGGATGTGTCCTTGATTCGCCCCTTTTATCGAGGATGCATCGAAAGGTGACTTGAGCGGACTCGAGACAGACCGGTATCCCAGAATGCATCTCGCACCGACCAACAAGTCAATAGCGGACGAGAAACCCAGCTTAATTTAAAAATACTACTGTTAATGTGTCACAAAATGTCGTTTAAGTCTTTTTCAGGCGAGCATGTACTTGTTTTAAGCATAAATTAAAGAATTTATGAAAATTGTGTCAATTGTTTTGGGTGTTGTGAGATCCAGTCGATCAGCGGGCGCTCAGCGCTCGTTAACCCCGCCGAGAGCAGCCTTTCCTTGGCGAGTCCTTCTGACGTCTGCCGCATAAATATATGCTTATTTAATATAGTTATGTAATTTTTTTTTTTTTAATGTAGACAAAAAGAGGCAGGGTTGTGTTTTATATTTCGTTTTTTGTTATAAATATACATACATTGAAGATAATCAAGGTATGCGTTGCTGTTTGCTATGCCTGACTGTTAAAATCAACAGAGAGAGGGACAGTGACCAGCTCTCAGGACCTTAGAGGTCACTGTCCACCTAAATGTGGGTTTCATGACCCCAGAGGTCAGGGTACATCTAATTTTGAGGGTCCAAGCATCAGGATGAAAGACATATGGGGTTATTTGAGTATGTGTGGAAAATTACAGGAAGAGTGCAGAGATGTTGACCTTGGAAAGGGTTTAAAAGGGAACTCAATTGTTTAGTCTGCAGTTAGCATTCTGCAGACATTCAGGATGGTTGTATGACTGTGACTCTTTTCTTGCAAGAAAATAAATCTTTATAAAGACAATTGGCTAATGTTTGTCTCTTATTCAGTGATGCAACGGAGTACATTTTTGCCACGACAGGAGTTTGATCTCCGGAGTCGAACTTGGCAGGTTTGAACTACCTAGGACGCAAGTCAGATGTTCGCGTACTTGGTATTGAGAAACGGCCAGTGTCTGATAAGGCAGTGAGGCAACGAGTCAGCTGCCTAGGTTTTCAGACGCAGCCTGTAGAGTGTCTTCATAGATTGTTTGCACATGACGTCACTGCTGTGGCGTGAAATGCAGATGGAAGCAATTTTCTACATAGGAATCTCTAAAACAAACTCAAAATGCCTATGTTTTGCGCCATTTATTGTTGCTCAAATCGATCAAACCGAGAAACCACAAAGAGCTTTTATCGTTTCTCTGGGGTGGCCCTGGCCGGCCTAGGCGGGAGACTACACCGGACAGAGACAGCAGAGTAGACTCCGCCAAGGGAAAGACACAGGCTCGCCGTAGGGAACCGCACCGTGGAAGAATACACATATGGGACCACCGTAGGGGTCACAACATATGGCACCTAGCTCAGCAGGGGGCGCAGCACTGGGGTGCGCTTCCGCTACTGGGCCTGGCGTCAGATGTTCCGCCATGTTGGAGGAACTCAACAGGGTTCATCTAGCTGGGGAACTTACTGGAGCAATAAAGCGCTCTTATCCGGTCCATGAGGAGGGGAATGACGCAGCAAGCCGACACTAGAACGGGCACTTTGGTGTTACTGACTGGTTGAAGCGAGCACACGGGAAGAAACTGGCTCTACATATAGAATCTAGCGAACGTGTTGGGTGTCGGCCAGCCCGCAGCTCTACATATATCTGTCAGCGAGGCGCCATGCACCAGCGCCCAGGAAAGTGGAGTGGAGTGGGCTCTCAACCCGAGTGGGCAAGGCACACCTTGGGTTTGGTACGCCAAGGCGATGGCATCCACTATCCAGTGGGCCATTTTCTGCTTGGAGACAGCCTTTCCCTTTTGCTGGCCTCTGTAACAGATGAAGAGCCATTTTTTTGGTCCTGAAGCTTTGCGTTCTGTCTACGTATAACCGCAGAGCACGGACAGGACAGAGAAAAGCCAGGGCTGATTTTCAACTCTGCTGACTGCAATGGTTCAAAGGGCGCTCTCTAGAGTGCCGTTAGCACCAGAGATAAGTCCAAGACGATATAGAGTAAGAGCAAGGTGGATTTAGTCTTCTGGCTCCCCTCAGGAACCTGACGATCAGATCATGCTTCCCCAAGGACTTACCATCAACTACATCAAGATGTGTGGCGATAGCGGCAACATACACAATGAGGGTGGAGGGAGACAGCGTTCGCTCCAACCCATCTTGCAGAAAGGAAAACACAGAACTGATCAAACATCTTCGGGGGTCTTCTCGTCGAGAAGAGCACCCTTCAACAAACGGGTTCCACTTAAAAGCATAGAGGTGCCTCGTAGAGGGGGCTCTAGCAGCAGTGATGGTGTCTACCACTGTTTGTGGCAGATTACTTAAAAACCTCTGCGTCCCGTCCAGGGACCAGACATGGAGTTTCCAGAGGTCTGGACGCGGGTGCCATAGGGTGCCCCATCTCTGAGTCAGAAGGTCCTTTGAGCGATCGATGACTTTCGTCGCCTGGATAATGAGGTCCATCGCCGACCGGAGCTCCCGGAGGATGCCAACGCCATGGCATGCAGGACAGACACAGCCTGTCCTGCCCATTAGAGTGGATGTGAACTTACAGACCTTGGATGGGATGAGGTGGATTACCATGCCAGGAGGAAGCAGATGCCGGACACAGTTGCATCGCGATGGCCCGTTCCACTGGCGGGATCTCCACATACCCCTTGGCTGGCCCGCTTTCGAGGGTAGTGAGGAGTGAAGAGCCACTGGGCCGGTTTCTGGCAGATAAAGGTGCCGTCCACGACCTAGTGAGCTCCTCATGCACTTCCGGGAAGAAGAAAGGCACTGAGGAGGGGCGCTAAAACCAGTGGGAAAGCATAGCCATCAATTCTGGGTCCATCTCGGGCAACACTACTCTCCCAGAGGGAGGCAACGCAGCTAAGTCTTCATCCCCAGATGACTGAAGCTCCCCCTCCGATGCAGCGATCGACATCCTGTCATCTGCTGGAGCCCCGAAAGTCACCACTGGACGCCCATGGTAGGGGCTATGCAGCCCCATACACAACAAAAACTGAGATGCACTGTGTATTCTGACACCTTTCTATCAGAACCAGCATTAACTTCTTGAGCAATTTGAGCTCCAGTAGCTCATCTGTTTGATCGGACCACACGGGCCAGCCTTCGCTCCCCACGTGCATCAATGAGCCTTGGCCGCCCATGACCCTGTCTCCGGTTCTCCACTGTTCCTTCCTTGGAGCACTTTTGATAGATCCTGACCACTGCAGACCGGGAACACCCCACAAGAGCTGCAGTTTTGGAGCTGCTTCTAACACATCAACTTTGAGGACAAAATGTTCACTTGCTGCCTAATATATCCCACCCACTAACAAGTGCTGAAGAGATAATCAGTGTTATTCACTTCACCTGTCATAATGTTATGCCTGATCGGTGTATATTTTTAAATGACAGCATTTTGAAGTTGCACATGTGAATGTACAATATAAAATATGCATCATTAATTGCATGCATTTCCAATGTGAGCATAATTGTAACATTATTCTTGTTAGCTTCCTGAAGTAAATACCAGGAACGTTTACTGGTTTAGTGTTGCTAACCTAAAAATAACCAAAGGACTCACTATGTTTGGTTTGTATCTCAGAGCTTGTTGACAATGATTCCACACGGAGTCCAGAGTTTATCCAGGAGCTTCTCCCGTCTGCAGACCGAACGGCTCTCCTCTATCATCTTTCTTACCCGTGTCTGGGAAGCTTCCCAAAGCTGGAGCGTCTGATCAGAGAACGAGCTCTCGAAACACAACTGCTGTTCGGATCCTCTGAGGATGTTCTGATGAAGGTACTCCCATGTTCATTTTCCCACAGCTTTATTAAATCCAGTCTTTGGCTCATTATACAAACAGTGAAATGTCCCGTTTTTACAGTGCGTAGGAACCAGCGAAAACCTTGTTACATCACTGCTGCCCAATCTGAAGGTAGCTGTGGAGAAAAACAAACCAAAATTAGCAGTGAAATTCCTTGAAAAAGCCAAAGAATGGATTGGTGACATCATAATGGATGTTAAAGAAATTGTGAAGAGGTAAGAAAATGAACCGGAAAACATTACCGATTGAAATACTTGCATAATGTCCAATAACCATAACTGATTATTACAATGAAATATTTTGAAATATCTGATACTTTATGCACATTCAGGTATGATAAACATAACAGTGATGTTGCCGCATCGACCAGTGACATCATCACTGAACAGGAAGAGACAGAGAAGAAGCAGAAGCAACAAACCAGTGAGATGGAGGCACTTCAGAAGATTATGGAAGGTCTGGAAGTAAACCATGGTAAAATCTGTAAAGAAATGGAAGACTATGAGAAACAAAATTGAGGGGAAAAACACAGAGATAAATACATTTATCAGCAGCATCACCTGCACCAAAGAAGAAAAGACGATGCAGATGCCTGGTGTGACACCCGGGATGGGCCCAGGTGTTGCTATATTTGCAATGACTGTGCCATTTGTGGAAAATATTATAAGTTACATCTGCAAAATCTGTGATCAAAACTCTTCAGGATGGATGGTCTGAGCTCACCAGAGCACAGCAAGTGTGGGACATCCAGAACCAGCTGATGGACAATCAGCTGAAGCTGGCCAAATTAAAAATTGAAAATGGTGAGATGCTTCCGTGTTTTCTTGTTAACATTTAACATCGGCCGGAACTTTATAAAGTTTTAAATATGGATATTTTTCTTACACAAATGCATCGCTTAAGAAAGCCTTTATTAACCCCCCGGAGCCGTGTGGAGCACGTTATTTGACGGGCAGATGCATTTTTATGGACTTCAAAAACAGAACAACAGTCGCTGCCATTATAAAGCTTGGATTATCCAGGACTTTTTTAATATAACTCGATTTTATTCGTCTGAAAGAAGAATGTCATACACACCAAGGATGACTTGAGGGTGAGTAAATCATAGGCTTATTTTAATTTTTGGGTGAACTAACCCTTATAGCATTAATTTAAACATATATGGTAAAAACTAATCTTTTCAGCAATAGATAAAGGCTTAAAGCAGTTTGGAACTGTTTTTCTTCGAGGAAGCTTTGGGTAAGAGCTAATAAAATATTTAAACTCAAGACAATATTTTGTGTCTAATTTACTTGAGACAAGTATCCGTGTAATAAGCGGGATAATGTACATCCAGCCGGTTGTTATCGCAGAATAAACCCCTTCAGAGTGACGCAAGATCACTGATCACTCTGTTGAGGTTTATTCTGCGATAACAACCGGCTGGATGTACATTATCCCTTACGTAGCGTAGCAACACACTTTTTTTTTTTGTCTTTTTTTTATCCAGGCCCATGGCAATCTCATAATTGTCTCATTGTGCACGGAAAGTTGTGTGTGTTACCTTTCATGTCCATGTGTTCTGGAACCGGGATGCTGTATGCCAGGGGTGGGGAACGTTGATCCTGGAGGGCCACTCTCTTGCAGAGTTTAGCTCCAACCCTGAAAAAAAACACTCACCTGCCTGTAACTTTAGTGATCCTGAAGATTAGCTTCAGGTGTGTTTCAGGTGCGTTCCCCACCCATGATGTATGCCATGGTTGCTAGCTGCACATGTAACTTAATTAACAAATACGTTGTCCTTAAGTATAATTGCTATTTACTTGCTTGGTCGGCTTGAGCGGTCTTTGTTGGTTCTGACTTCTGACACCATGTTTCATGTTCAGCACGAAAGGAGACTTGTGATGTGTCAAACACTTGCTTTTTATTTCACTTCCTTTACATTGCTATCTTCAAGCAGCTCACTCTCTTTTGTGCACTCACATCAGTTGTGTAGCCCCATCCTACGATAGCTCAATTGCGCCATCTATTGGCTCACCTATATCGTAACGTGTGTAATCCTGGGTCGCTAAGGGGTTTAGCTTTGCCAAATTTTCAACCTTACAACTGGGCTGCCAATTGTAGAGCTATAACTTACTGGAAGGCAGTAGTGAATGAAGTACCCAAATCAAATACTTGAGTAAAAGTACTTGATTTTTAAAGTACTTAAAGTATTTAAAGTAACAAGTACTGATAGATTAATGCTTATTTTGTAATTGTATACTTGTATATTACATATTTTATATAATGGGGAGGGGGAATATAATATATAGTATTTAAAAATAAGGGGGGAAAAAAGTGTCGACAAAGAATATAAATACAGGCGTCACATAGGGCTAAATGCATACAATTTTAACAACACCACTATGCAAACATACTTCATTACATTTAACCATTTAGCAGATGTGTTTATCCAAAGTGACTTATAAATCAAGAGAGCAATATAAGCAATCAAAACAACAATAGGGCAACAATATGCAAGTCCAGCACAGTACATGTAACAAGTCTTATTAGGGGTTTGGAATGACATGAGGGTGAATTAAAACTTTTGGGTGAATTAACTGTTGGGGTAACAGTTTAGGACCCAGGACCAGTAGTGAAAAATGAAGACCAAGAGTCAGGAGTGCAATTAATTAAAGAAAAATTTACTGAAGAATAGTTTGCAGTTTCATCAGCAGAAGCCAGCTTCAAGTCTCACAAGGAGTTCGTAGGCCGCGCTCCCTCTACCCGCCTCTCGTACATACAATTTCTCAACAATTACAGATGCTGGTCAAATAATTAGAATATCATCAAAAAGTTGATTTATTTCACTAATTCCATTCAAAAAGTGTATAAACTTGTATAATGTATTCATTCATTACACACAGACTGATATATTTCAAATGTTTATTTCTTTTCATTTTGATGATTATAACTGACAACTAAGGAAAATCCCAAATTCAGTATCTCAGAAAATTAGAATATTAAGGTCAGGTGAGTTTGCTGGCCAATTAAGAACAGGGATACCATGGTCCTTAAACCAGGTACTGGTTGCTTTGGCACTGTGTGCAGGTGCCAAGTCCTGTTGGAAAATGAAATCTGCATCTCCATAAAGTTGGTCAGCAGCAGGAAGCATGAAGTGCTCCAAAACTTCCCGGTATACGGCTGCGTTGACCTTGGACCTCAGAAAACACAGTGGACCAACACCAGCAGATGACATGGCACCCCAAACCATCACTGACTGTGGAAACTTTACACTGGACCTCAAGCAACGTGGATTGTGTGCCTCTCCTCTCTTCCTCCAGACTCTGGGACCCTGATTTCCAAAGGAAATGCAAAATTTACTTTCATCAGAGAACATAACTTTGGACCACTCAGCAGCAGTCCAGTCCTTTTTGCCTTTAGCCCAGGCGAGACGCTTCTGACGCTGTCTGTTGTTCAAGAGTGGCTTGACACAAGGAATGTGACAGCTGAAACCCATGACTTGCATACGTCTGTGCGTAGTGGTTCTTGAAGCACTGACTCCAGCTGCAGTCCACTCTTTGTGAATCTCCCCCACATTTTTGAATGGGATTTGTTTCACAATCCTCTCCAGGGTGCGGTTATCCCTATTGCTTGTACACTTTTTTCTACCACATCGTTTCCTTCCCTTCGCCTCTCTATTAATGTGCTTGGACACAGAGCTCTGTGAACAGCCAGCCTCTTTTGCAATGACCTTTTGTGTCTTGCCCTCCTTGTGCAAGGTGTCAATGGTCGTCTTTTGGACAACGGTCAAGTCAGCAGTCTTCCCCATGATTGTGTAGCCTACAGAACTAAACAAACAAACTGTTTTGTGTTAATTAGCTGATTAGAGTGTGGCACCAGGTGTCTTCAATATTGAACCTTTTCACAATATTCTAATTTTCTGAGATACTGAATTTGGGATTTTCCTTAGTTGTCAGTTATAATCATCAAAATTAAAATAAATAAACATTTGAAATATATCAGTCTGTGTGTAATGAATGAATATAATATACAAGTTTCACTTTTTGAATGGAATTAGTGAAATAAATCAACTTTTTGATGATATTCTAATTATATGACCAGCACCTGTATACTGTTTTCAAGGTCTATCCACGTCATTACTGCAAGGTGGATGATTCTGATTGGCTCAGAGAAAATTGGAGCAGGCGCCAGCTTGCCCAGAAAAACAAGTTCACCCATCTCTTTAGGATGCCCGTAATCCACATCCAATACTGATCTTTAACACCCGAAAACTGCGCACATACACAGTCTCTTCAAGGTTGGAGTTGGTGAGCTCTGGTCCTGACAAGCAAAAGTTCCCAAAACATACTGATAACATGTGCTTTCTCTCAGTGAGAGGTACAGACAATATTCATACAATTCTTTAGGGTTTCAGTAAAAGGAAATAAAATAAAATATATAAAATATAATAAAAATTAAAGACAAATCCATATTTCATCTCTGGAAGCCAGGCTAAGTGAGCAAACACTGTCACTGCACTCCTGGCATGTTAGGGGGGTGTGATACCTCCAAAATCCAAACACAAGACAACAAGTTACTATCAAGTGTTTAGCGACACATCACACATCCCTAGGCCAGACCCTCAGTCACCAAATACAAACTTTAGAAAACAAAGGAAGAAACAACATTGGTTTAGTAATATCATATCCTATTGATTTAGTAATATCATAACTGGAAAGAATCATTAGAAATCATAATAATATAGGAGGATAAATACTAATTAAGGCTTTGATTATAAATTTAATTCAGATAAATATAGGTATATTGAAGCGGCAGTGGATTTGAGAATCCAACCTTTCATAACCCTTTAAAATAACTGTCATCTGCCGCTCTTTTTTAATACAGCTCTTTACGCGTTTAGTGGAAAAAAACTTTTGGTTATTTGATGTGTGTATATGTGGGGTTTATAAAACGGTCCTTGATTCTGATTGGTTGAGCGGAGTTGTTAATTACTACACCTGTGCAAATTACGCTTATAAAACGATTCGTTTGTGCATGTTTGCAAAGCAATAAGCCCTGTTTTATGAAAGCTATATAAGTTTGTCTCATTGAGTCGCGGTCCGGATGGAAGCAAGTCAGGGCCATAACTGTGGTAAAGCACACTGAATGTTTAATGTCAAGTAGCTAGACCACAATATCTGTAAACCGTAACGAAATGGAAATCAATATTAATTATATAGATAGCTTACAACTGAGATATACAATCTTAACATCAACTCACTGAAGAATTTGTATGTGGAGCTTTAATTGAACATGTTCAAGAGCAGTTGTAACGATCACAAAGCACTACAAACATTACAAGATAAGCTGTATGCATTAATATGCATATGCCTTATAAAGAGCATTTAAAAGTGTGAAAGGAAGCATTAGATCTCTGTCTGTCACTCAGTGATGGCGGCTTTGGACGAGCCCTGAGGACTGATCTTCTTCAGCTTCTCCATGATAGACTCGTACTGCGTATTCCTTTCATCCTCTGAGAGTGAAGACGGATTGGTCTCCAGGAACTGATATGCGTCCTTAGACTGAAGGCTGAAGATTCTCTGTGCTCCATAACAGCACGCACCAAATTTCTGCCAATACTGAAAGATTAAAAGCACACCAGCATTAAATCACAACAATACATCAACATAAACTCATGATGTGCCTGAAATCACTCCCTATTCTCAACATAGTGAAAGTCTGTAAAATATGATTTGATCAGTTCCATTACTTCAATATGCCAAAGCATTGCAGAGATACAGCCTCAGAGTCATTTTGGCATCATGCCTCAGCTTTGTTGCTGCGGTATACGTAAACAGTACGGCCTATCGACACAAAATCCGTAACTTTTTGTCGACACAGTCTGGTATCCATGTTTTCCATGTTTTTGGCATGACCTAAGGAATCTATTAAGACCAGATTAAGACAGATTCATTATAATAGGCTAATTTATTCAAAAGTTATTAGCATTTTTGGAAACTTTTGAGTACTGTCAAGGCATGGTGCCGAAGACACATTCCAAGTTTTGTAATGATACGCCAATGCCTTTTGTCATAAAATGCTATATTTTACAATTTAAAATGGGTGACGCCCAAAATGGGCCTGATGCACTGAATCTAAAGAGAGTTTTGTCATTTTTGTCCAAAGAGCTCAGAAGTAATAAGCAAAAAAAGCCATTTTTCATATCTCCTGACCACTAGGTGGCACTGCGACGAAACTGTGCAGGTCGCCTCAGGTCATGGTTGTCATAACACACACCAAGTTTGGTCAGAATTTGCTAAGAGTTGCAGAGATGTAGCCTCACATCTATTTGCCGTGCTCTTCATCAAATTAGTTTGCGCGTTTAACAAATTAACTTGAATTCCATAACTTTTTGTCGGCATGGTCTGAAGTTGATCTGGTTAAATTTTCATGAAAATCAGAGCAATGGCCTAGGAGGAGTTAAAAAATGTAGGGTTTTAAAGAAAATCAAAATGGCGGACAGGACGTTTGTCTGACTATGGCAAAATTGGTATCTATGTTCTCGGCATGACCCGAAGAATCTATTAAGACTAGTTTCATTACAATAAGCTAATGTATTCAAAAGTTCTTAGCATTTTTGGAAATTTCATTATAACTTTTGACCACAAGGTGGCTGCCCCGACAAATTTTACGTCAAAAAGCATTTTACATAACATTTTTACGCCCAAAATGGCCGATATGGGAAAATTGGGTATCGTTCTACTCAGCATGATGCACTGAATCTAAAGAGAGTTTTGTGATTTTGGCCAAAGAGTTCAGAAAAAAATTCATATCTCCTGACCACTAGGTGGCACTGCAACGAAACACTGCAGGTCGCCTCAGGTCATGGTTGTCATAACACACACCAAGTTTGGTCAGAATTCACTGCGGAGATATAGCCTCATGTCCATTTGCTTCTATTTTGGCGCTCATCGATTCGATTATTCGAAAATTGTTTGACAAATCAACTTGAATTCCATAACTTCTTGTCAGCATGGATTTGGAATTTGGAAAATACAAAATGGTTGAAAAAATGTTATGACGGAAAATTACGACATAGGATGCTCAAAGTCTAACTTACATGTCCTGCTGCTTCAATAGAGGTCAGAAACTCCTCCTTCATGTCATCCAGGTCATCAATCAAATCCTCCTCAATAAAGGTCTTCTCTTTCAGAGTGTCCAGCATAGCACCCACTTTCTCCCAGAACTTTTTAAGAGAAACCAGAATTTGTTGGATTCGAAAAAGACACTGCTGGACGTCCTTCAGATGGTCAGGACAGGGTATCACACCTGGACAAACGACAACAGATATTGATTTATGAGAGATCATTGTGAGCCTTCAGGCTGTATAAACACAAAGTCGTCAACATGCATGATGTGCACACAGATGCATTTATGTTTGTAATAGAGAGACTCTCACCTAGTCTTATTTTGGAATTGGCCATCTTCAGCTGAATGTCAGTCAGAGAGACTTTGATGTTCCACTCTTTGTTTTGCAGATTTCTCTTTTCAGAGTCGAGACAGGACAGTTTGGCTTTGATAGACTTAGTTTTAGCAGCAATATCAGGTTCGGTTATAGCATCATGAATGGCTCCAAAGAATGGCACAAAGGCTCTTAAGAAACCAAAGGGTTTTTTCTTTTGTTCAGATTTGCTGATGTGATCCTGCAGCTTGTAGTTTTTTTCTTCCATTTTCTTCTCAATTTCCTCCATATCTATGATAAGTTTGCTCAGCTCCTTTTCAAGCTTGACCTGAGCTTCCTCCTGACTCCTGATCTCCGCAGACGTTCTCGTTAATTTTTCTTTCGTCTCATTCTGTTCTTGAAACGCATCACTGGTACATTTTGCCATGCTTGTGTTTTGTTTCTCATACCTGAATAATATAGTGTGTTTTAGATAAAAGATTGAATGCAGTGATGCAGTCTGGATTTCACAAACACAACAACTGAACAATTGTTGTTTTTGGGCTCTACTAGAACAGGTTTTCATACTTGAATGTTCAAAACCACATATTTTCCCCATATTTGACATTGTTGCAGCTCCAATGAGTAAAGACCCAATGAAGTTTTAAAAATGCAGTTCATGACCACTTTAAATATTTGTACAGGAAAGCAAGACCGTAAGAAAGTAAAAAGATGCAGGGTACTGATTAAGACAATGATTGTTTGCGGTGAAATACTAAAGGTCCCTTTGATAAAGGCATTGCTAATGTTTTTACCTCTCCACAATCTCATCCACGGCTCCAATGATGTCATTGATCCATGTTCTGGCTTTCTCCAGGTACTTCACAGCCAGTTTGGGTTTGTTCTTCTCAACGGCTTTCGTCAGTATTGGGAACAGGGAAGTGACCAGGTTGGAACTCGTGCCGACACACTGCCAGAACACAGCATTTATCCACAAGGATAAGTTTCATAAAAGAACTGTAAAAATGTTTGTTGGCCCAGTGCACTAGTATATGGAAGCTTGTTTCCACCACAGATTAAAAATTCAGTTTTTTCCCCTCAAATTTTTATACCTGATACACATGCAGAATTCAAAGAAAAAAGTCTGAATTTTGAGGAAAAAGTCGCAGTTACATGATTTAAATAAAAACATTTTTTTTATTCCGTGGCAAAAAAAATAAGGTTCCATAAGTATCAGTCAGTATCATTAGAAATGATGAAACATTAGTTCACAATTTCAGAAGCATCTAAATTACATTTTTGGGGTTGTTTTTTTTTTCTTCACATCATACCCATTATTTTTTGATGGGACACAAAAAGAGATTAGACGTCTGTCAAGCTCATGGTCATTGTCTGTCTTAAACAGAAACAATAACAGCATGGCTTTGAAAGGACATGAGAGCGAGTAAATAATGAGAGAATTTGGATTTTATAAGTAAAGCAGAACATGATGATTTAGTCTCACCTTCAGCAGAACAGCCTCAGAGGATCCAAACAGCAGTTGTGTTTCAATAGCTCGTTCTCTGATCAGACGCTCCAGCTTTGGGAAGCTTCCCAGACACAGGTAAGACAGATGATAGAGGAGAGCCGTTCGCTCCGCAGACGGGAGAAGCTCCTGGATGAACTCTGGACACCATGGTGAATCACTGACGACAACCTCTGGGATACAAAGCAAACAGTGAAAGAACGTTCATGTAGCATAATCAAGCACTTCTCTGATCATGTTGGGCCATTCATACTTAAAATACTGAAAGAGGTCAAGCACTTCACAATAACTCCAGATATATATTTTCACGCTGCACTACATCTCATCTGAGATCTTCTTCATATCCACCTGTGTGTGCGGAGATTGAAACCAGCGGCTCCTGCCTCTTGCTCTCCTCCATCCTCGGTCTCTTGGCTGTTACAACATGACAAGTATGAATATCAGACGAAAATAGAGATGAATCTAAGCTTTAGTTTTATGATATTTAATCTACTGTGAAGGAAATGAATAAGCTGGAAGTTTAAAGTGTTTCTCACCTTTGTGTTTTCTACAATGTCTCCTACTGTAAGGTCTCTAAAAATACAACAGAAAGTGATTTTTAAGGCAAAGATGAAATGAGATTGATCAGAGTTTATTAGAAACCCAGCTATGCAAATGTAGCACGCCCGCCGTCCGACTGGCGGTGCTGCAGTAAATTTTCTGTTTGAACAAACAATGAGTCAGACAAGATCGTGCCTCTTTCAATAACAGAGTCGTTCTCGTAATGTTTATTACAATAATTCAAAGATGTCACCTTACATGTGACTCATTTAAACCAAATACCAATAAACATGTTGCATTATATCCTTATAAGCGTCTTTTGTCTTATTCTCAAGTAGTATCCCTCAAATAACTCAATACTTTTCACCATAAACATACATCACATATCACCATCTCTGTTGTATGTTCAAATGTGTACCAATAAACACTGCAAAACTAAATATGGGAGTGAACCACTGGTTATCTAAACAAAACTGAACTACTGCATACAGCAGTTTTACTTATTTAGAAGAAAGATAATTAAAACATATTATATTATACAAATATCAACCGTATGATAGTATATAATATTCAAAAACTCCATATATATAATATTCAAAGATTATATATACATATATACTCCTGACAGTTTATCAATACATAGCTCTATATACTATAAACACAGTTATAAAGCTATAAACGCAATAAACATGACAATACTTGGGATATTCAGTGTCTTGGAGCCTCTAACCATTCAGATTTTATAATCTCAATACCAGGCCTGACGCGGGACATCCGCGAACGAAACGCCATTTTCATAAACACAACAAGGTTTCGTTTTGACATCTTAACGTTACTCAGGAACGGTATATTATCCTCCTCGGACAACATAAACATGTTATTAAGATATTGTTTCATGTTAAGTCCTTGGTGATTGATTTCACCCACCTGTTTGAACAAACAATGAGTCAGACAAGATCGTGCTGCTTTCAATAACAGAGTCGTGTGATGGACAGCTCACAGCTGGTTCGGTGTGCTAGGTGGAGAGCGCTGAAAAGCCATTGTTATGGCTGGTAAGAGCGTGCACGTCAGGCTGCACTATTCCCTGACTGTGTCGCCGTGACCCCTCCCCCTGCGTGCTTCAGCACCAAAGAGAGCGTCCTTCTAAAAGAGCAACACAGATAGAGCTTGCATCCTTTTCAGGGTGACATTCTATCTGTGTGTTTCTGGATGCTGTGGTTATCTGTCACCGAGGGATGGTCACCAGCGCTGTATCTCGTGTTTGGGCGTTCAGCACGTTGAGGCAGCGCTGGTGGATGACTCATGTTCTCACTGCGGGAACATGACCATCTCGGAGTTGCGGTCGAGATTCCATCTCGCAAGGGGTGGAGTCCCCGTGCCTCTGCCTCGATCTAATCCTCCACAGAGGGTTACTTCAGGCAGTAGCACGGGTGATCTGAGGATTACGGTGAGCGCGCTTCCCCCAGGGACCCAAGCCCCGGGGAACCCTTACCCCTCCCGCACTTCGCAGCCAGTAGAGCTGCCGTTGGAACGCAGTGGGCCACTCACGAGGTGTGTACCATCCGTATCCTTCGGGGCTCCTCTTGATGACCAGATGTCCATCGCTGCATCGGAGGGAGAGTCAGAAGTTTCTGGAGAGGACGTGTCAGCGCAGGGGGCTCCTTCGGGAAGATCCGCTGTGCCCGATACGGATCCGGAAATGATGGCCATACTTTCCCAGGCCGCTGAGAGAGTCAGGCTTGTGTGGAACCCTCCACCGTGTCCCGAACCCTCGAGGCTGGACGATTGGTTTCTCAGGGTGGCCCGTGCTGGTTCTCAACGCCCCACCCCGGTTCCTTTCTTTCCGGAGGTGCATGATGAGCTCACTAGGTCATGGACAGTGGCTCCTCCTCCCTCACCACCCTCGATGGAAGAGCGCAGAAGGGTTACACGCAGGTTCCTCCTGTGGAACGGGCCGTTGCTATGCAACTGTGCCCTAACTCCACATCCAGGGGGAACCCGTGTCTCCCCTCCCGGGCCTGTAGGTATTCGTCCGATCTGATCGGAAAGGCTTCTACAGCCCCATTGTACCCAAGAAAAACGGTGGGTTATGGCCAATCTTGGACCTGCGAGTTTTGAATCGAATGATTTCGAATGCATCCGTCCCCAAGATTGGTTTGCAGCGATCGACCTGAAGGACGCATACTTTCATGTCTCGATTTTACCTCGACAGAGGTCGTTTCTGCGCTTTGCGTTCGAATGTCAAGCATATCAGTACAAAGTCCTGCCCTTCCATGAGAGAACAGGGCATTCATATCCTTAACTATCTCGACGACTGGCTCATTTTAGCACAGTCCAGGGATCAGTTATGCAAACACAGGGACCTGGTGCTCAGTCACCTCAGCCAGTTGGGTCTTCGGGACAACTGGGAAAAGAGCAAACTCCCCCAGTTGGATTCGACAGACACGTTTCAAGGCAGGATGGCGGTCCCACTGAAACAATTTCAGAGGCTCCTGGGGCATATGGCAGCCGCGGCGACAGCTCCAGCATTGGCTGCATGGCCGGGTCCCGAGATGGGCTTGGCAACGCGGCACTCACCGGGTGAGTATCACACCGGCCTGCCGCCAAACCTTCAGCCTGTGGTCAGACCCCTTGTTCCTTCGGGCCGGAGTGCCCTTGGAACAGGTGTCCAGGCATGCTGTGGTTTTCACAGATGCCTCTGCCATGGGCTGGGGGGCCACGTACAACGGGCATGTAGTGTCAGGGGTTTAGACGGGCCCGCACCTGCATTGGCACATCAACTGCCTCGAGTTGCTATCAGTACATCTTGCACTGAGCCGCCTCAAGAGGCTGTTACGGGGCAAAGATGTATTGGTCCGCACGGACAATACTGCGACCGTAGCATACATCAACCGACAAGGTGGTCTACTCTCCCGTCGCATGTCTCAACTCACCCGCCATCTCCTCCTCTGGAGTCAGAAGTGTCTGAGGTCGCGTCGGGCCATTCATGTCCCTGGTGTGCGCAACCGTGTGGCCGACGAGCTGTCACAAGCTGCGCTCCCGGGAGAGTGGCGACTCAACCTCCAGGTGGTCCAGCTGATCTGGAGACAGTTCGGGGTGGCACAGGTCGACCTGTTTGCTTCCCCAGAAACGTCCCACTGCCAGTGGTTTTATTAGCTGACCGAGGGAACACTCGGCACAGATGCACTCGCGCACAGCTGGCCCCGGGTCCTGCGCAAGTATGCGTTTCCCCCAGTGAGCCTACTTGCACAGACTCCTGTCTGAGGTATGACCTTCGGACTCAGAGATGGGGCACCCTGTGGCACCCGCGTCCAGACCTGTGGAAGCTTCATGTCTGGCCCCTGGACGGGACACGGAGGTTCTAGGTGACTTACCCCAAGAGGTAGTTAACACCATCACTTCAGCACGAGTGCCGTCTACAAGACAGGCTTATGCTTTGAAGTGGAACCTGTTCGTTGAGTGGTGTTCTTCCCACCGAGAAGACCCCCGAAGATGTTTGATCGTGTCTGTGCTTTCCTTCCTGCAACATGGGTTGGAGCCCACCACCCTCAAAGTTTATGTTGCTGCGATATCCGCCTATCACAATCTTGCAGAAGGTAAGTCGGTGGGGAAGCACGACCTGGTCGTCAGGTTCCTTAGGGGGGCGAGATGGTTAAATCCTCCTCGACCCCCCGCCATTCCCTCTTGGGATCTTGCTCTGGTGCTCCGAGCACTTCAGAATGCCCCCTGTGAGCCTTTACAGTCAGCAGAGCTAAAGATTCTGTCTATGAAGACTTTGCTGTTGGCTGCACTGGCCTCCATCAAGAGGGTAGGGGACCTGCAGGCATTTTCTGTCGACAAATTGTGCCTAGAGTTTGGGCCGGGTGACACCCACGTGGTACTGAGACCTGGCTATGTGCCCAAGGTTCCTACCACTCCCTTCAGGGACCAGGTGGTGAACCTGCAAGCGCTGCCCCTGGAGGAGGCAGACCCAGCCCTAGCTTTGCTCTGTCCCGTCCGTGCTCTGTGGATCTACGTGGATAGAACGCAAAGCTTCAGGACCTCAGATCAGATCTTTGTCTGTCACGGAGGCCAGCAGAAGGGAAAGGCTGTCTCCAAGCAGAGGATGGCCCACTGGATAGTGGATGCCATCACCTTGGCTTACCAAGCACAAGGTGTGCCCTGTCCGCTCAGGGTGCGAGCGCACTCTACTAGAAGTGTTGCATCCTTCTGGGTGCTGGCACGTGGCACCTCGCTGTCAGACATCTGTAGAACTGCGGGCTGGGCAACACCCAACACGTTCGCTAGATTCTATAGCCTATGTGTCCTCCTGTGTTCTCACCTCAAACGGGTAGAAGTACTGAGAGGCCCTGGCTCTTGTTGGCTTGCTGCGCCACGGCGCTTATTTTCTCCAGAAGCAAACTCTGTCGAGTTCTCCATCTCCCTCGGTGCCGGACGTGGCGGAGCGTCTGGCATCAGGCCCCTTGCCGCTGAATCCTTGAGAACCGGTTCTGGGCTGGGGTTATATGAGTACCCTGCGGGGATCCCATATATTTTTCCACGGTCGCTCCTATGGAAGCCCGTGGCTTTCCCTTGGGAGAGCCCACCCCTTGGTTGGCTCAGCGTTGTACTCCACTAGGGCACGCTTTCCCAGTGTTATCCAATAAGTCACTGAGCGGGTCATGCGGAACAGCAGTGATGGACTCCTCTGGATGGGGGCAGAGGCCATGGCGCTTTGGTAGGGATTCCTATTTGTCGGTACTCCGACATGGCGTTGAGAGTGACCAACTGAATGGGAACGTCTCGGTTACGTATGTAACCCTCGTTCCCTGAAGGAGGGAATGGAGACGCCATGTCCTGTCGCCATGTCCTTTGTACCCTGTGGGGTGCCACTCTACCTACGCTGCTCCTCAGCAAAAAGCTAATTTGATGCAAACACCTGTGTCTCATTTATACCCGCTGTTGTAAAGACTCCTTTAAGAAAGGGCTTTTATTTTGACATTGTAGGGAACGAGGGTTACATACGTAACCGAGATGTTTTACTACAAAAAATAAAATAAAAACAAAACAAAACAAAACAAAAAAAGCATGGTAAATATAAACTACAAATCATGGTGTTTGTAGTAAAACTGTGGTTATAAATCAATCGGCCTATACATTTTTTTTTTCAGATTTACTATGATAAAACCATGGTTAATTTAGTCAATGACTATAGTGTAATACCAAATTTAATTAAATGGAAGAATTAAGATCACAGTAAATGTTAGAAATATAAATTATATTGTATTGTACTTGTTGTTATAATAAAATAATATCATGAAAGTATAAGTTGATCTAGCTACTTACATGTTTGGTCTTCAGTGTCCTTTTCCAACTGTCTGCCAGATATATATGATTGTGAAGAAATCACGTGGTGTTTAGAAAATATTTTTGTTTCTTTAACATCTTTAAAGGTTACTGATATATCTTGCTGGACATCTTTAATACACGTCAATATTTTTCCATAGCTGTTCAGTATAGCAACATGACCAAAACAAGTGATAAACAGTTGTTGAAATTTGCTAAATGAGCATCTTGTGTCAATATTAATTTTATATTTAAAGCTGCAGTCCGTAACTTTTTGCACTCTAGCGGTTAATAAACAGAACTGCATGCGTCTTGCGGAAGAACATTGCAGCCGGAGCTACTTCTCTCTGTTTATGTCTGTGGCGAGTCACGCGGGGACTGTGCTCCTCCACAGCGGTGCGACCCGAACCGGACTAAAATAGTCCCAATATAAACACTTATTATAAGTTTACCATAATGATTCACTCATGTTATACATTCTCATTATATCATTTTTATAAATCCTGAACACAAAAAAGTTACGAACAGCAGCTTTAATTATCAAATATTTAACAGGGTAAAATGTATATATTATTGAAGGACAATTCTTTTACTTCATTAGTGAGAAAATATTTTTGTTGTAAGGACCAAATCTTTTTCCAATTAAACACTGAAATAAACTATTGCAGTAAATGATTGCAGGAGATACAGAAATAATATCTTCAAGAAAAAGGGATCTAACTTCTATCTTTTTTTTCTGAAAAACATATTTTACCTATTGGAGTTTCCATTGGCTCAGGAAAATTAGTGGTTGTAGTAGGAGAGTGAATGCAATATCAAACCATATTTGCAAATTATATTTCATTTTAAAATATGCACGTTTGTCTAATATGTTAAAAACACAAAACGTGTCATGTCACATTCATTTACATGATACCATAGTTATAACTAATACTGGCGGATGGTTAACATTTCTATTGAAAAAAAAGTTGTCAAATATTAAATGTTTAGCTATCTTCCCACGCCATTAAAACTAAAAGTATCACTCGTCCTCTGTGAACCGGCCTGCCTTCTTTGATTTGATTGGCTACCTCAGTCATTTTGACACTGACCAGCGCTGACAGAGACCAGCTTAAACATTAAACTTCTAAAACTTTTGTCATCCTAACAAATACAGCAGTGCGTAATGGAGTGTGTTTACAGGTGAGTGTACTATATCAAATAATGCTGTATGAACCATTAATATTAAATATGGCTGAGAAATCTAAAAGTTGCTTGGAAATTTGTCTGGAAAATATAAATTTTTACATTTAAAATGTTTAGTAACCCTGTTAGAACTACTTTAAATCTGTAAATGTAGTGTACAACGGAGCTAAAGGCTCCACGAGGTAAAAGGCTCCTTTGACTTTATTTTCCTCTAAACCACTAGATGCCAGAAAAACTTGCCACAACACTTTCCAAAACATCAGCTTTTCAAGATGCACAATCTCATGCAATGCTTTCAGAATCTTTCTTAATGTACATTTTCCAATACATATGTGCAGCGTTTGGTGCAAAATTAAAATGACAGTTAAATTGTATAATTTACATTTACCTTTTTCCTATACAGTACTTATAATATTTAAATTAAATACATACACTCACCTAAAGGATTATTAGGAACACCTGTTCAATTTCTCATTAATGCAATTATCTAATCAACCAATCACATGGCAGTTGCTTCAATGCATTTAGGGGTGTGGTCCTGGTCAAGACAATCTCCTGAACTCCAAACTGAATGTCAGAATGGGAAAGAAAGGTGAGCGTGGCATGGTTGTTGGTGCCAGACGGGCCGGTCTGAGTATTTCACAATCTGCTCAGTTACTGGGATTTTCACGCACAACCATTTCTAGAGTTTACAAAGAATGGTGTGAAAAGGGAAAAACATCCAGTATGCGGCAGTCCTGTGGGCGAAAATGCCTTGTTGATGCTAGAGGTCAGAGGAGAATGGGCCGACTGATTCAAGCTGATAGAAGAGCAACTTTGACTGAAATAACCACTCGTTACAACCGAGGTATGCAGCAAAGCATTTGTGAAGCCACAACACGCACAACCTTGAGGCGGATGGGCTACAACAGCAGAAGACCCCACCGGGTACCACTCATCTCCACTACAAATAGGAAAAAGAGGCTACAATTTGCACGAGCTCACTAAAATTGGACAGTTGAAGACTGGAAAAATGTTGCCTGGTCTGATGAGTCTCGATTTCTGTTGAGACATTCAGATGGTAGAGTCAGAATTTGGCGTAAACAGAATGAGAACATGGATCCATCATGCCTTGTTACCACTGTGCAGGCTGGTGGTGGTGGTGTAATGGTGTGGGGGATGTTTTCTTGGCACACTTTAGGCCCCTTAGTGCCAATTGGGCATCGTTTAAATGCCACGGCCTACCTGAGCATTGTTTCTGACCATGTCCATCCCTTTATGACCACCATGTACCCATCCTCTGATGGCTACTTCCAGCAGGATAATGCACCATGTCACAAAGCTCCAATCATTTCAAATTGGTTTCTTGAACATGACAATGAGTTCACTGTACTAAAATGGCCCCCACAGTCACCAGATCTCAACCCAATAGAGCATCTTTGGGATGTGGTGGAACGGGAGCTTCGTGCCCTGGATGTGCATCCCACAAATCTCCATTAACTGCAAGATGCTATCCTATCAATATGGGCCAACATTTCTAAAGAATGCTTTCAGCACCTTGTTGAATCAATGCCACGTAGAATTAAGGCAGTTCTGAAGGTGAAAGGGGGTCAAACACAGTATTAGTATGGTGTTCCTAATAATCCTTTAGGTGAGTGTATTTTAACGCTTTATAAGTTGCAAAATTAAAATGAAATGTATTACCCAAATTGATTAAATATGTTTAACATGTCCAAGCAAAAACTGTAGCAAAATATGATAATTTTGCTACAGTTTTTGCTTGGACATGTTAAACACATCTAAAATGGTATTTTTCCTAAATGCATTTAGACTCACAAGTAGGACACTTGGGATTGCATTTTTTATCATAGTACCGTATGATAATCATAGCAAAATGCAGTGTGAAAGGTATGGCAAAAGCAAAATGTTGTTTATTTTTTCTTAAATGCATTTATGGGTAGTAATATTCCATTTGAAATGTAATATGCAAAATGGCAGTGCAATATGTAAAATTTTGAGAATGTGTTGCCAACTTCACCGAAGTCCAGCACTTATAGTACTACAGCATTTAATTAAATGCAAAAATAAGATCCCAGTAAAAAAAAAATTATAATTATGATGTTGTATTGTAATTAGCCTATTATAATAAAATAATAGCCTACCATAAAAGTTAGTCTACTTACATCATTTGTTTGCAGTCTCCTTATGCAACTGTCCGCCAGCTAATATATCAGCCAAATATATTTCTTTGTAGTCACATGATTTATAATTTGTGCATCCCCACAAAAAAAAAAAAAAGTTCCTTGAATTAGTTTCCTCCACGCCGACTCCGCCCCACGCCACGCCCCCAGCTATGACATGACCCAAGTCTATGGATTTGCCAAGACCTTCCCCTTCTTTATCCCCTCAGACACTTGCGTTTTGCAGATTTGGCACATTCGGGATGTAGTCACATGATTTATAATTTGTGGATCTCCACAAGAAAACCCCCAACAGTCCTTTGCACTGAGCTTCGTGACTCACTTCTGTTTTGAAGTAGCCTAGGCTAAACGTTAAATGTATGTACTAATACATACTTTAAATCCATTAAATTCAGGATAGATAAAAGATATTTGGAAATTCTCCTTTAAAAACGAATGCTCAGTTTGTGGTTCACTATTATAAAACAACAACAACAACAAAACAAAGACAAACTCTTATATTAAACAAAGAAATGTTATATATATATATATTAGGCCTATATATGTTATATATCTTGAGCACCTGCCCCTAAAACTACGCCCCCCGGAACGCGATTTCAACCGAGGGGGCCAAATGTTTTCCCGGTCTGTGCACGCCACTGATGTACAGTTGTTGTTTGTTTTATGACCCTTAATGTACAGCACTTTTAAACGTTCTCTAGAAATAAATTAAACTTGAAACTTCACGAATATTCCCCATTTTAGTGCATAAAGGCGCACAAGACTCTCAGATCAATCTCATTTACTGAATTTACTCTTACAAGAATAAAAAAATGCTTCAAATAAAAAAAAATGCTTCAAATAAAGCACAAAGCATATTTATAAAGTTACCATAGCCTATATCAGATAAGACAGATAAGAACTGTAAAATATAGCTACAGGTGCCAAATACATCCCATAAAGCCTGAAACGTCATCTAATTTTTGAAGTTGAACATTTAAAATAATTTATTTTCAGTGAACATGAAGAGAGATGATATCACATCTTAGATTATAACAGTTATTTTATATTACGAGCAATTGTTATGAGAATCTGTTAGAAATCCTATCTTTTATAAAAGGAAATGATGCTGTACTTACAGTCCGTTTCAGTTTCCCTCCTCAACTGCCCTGCAGCACTGGTGACTTATATAGGCTACTGTGAGATTCTTCCTTTAAATCATGTGGTCCCACGTGTTTATTTCAGGTCATTTCTGTGAAATCACGTGATTTACAATCAGAGATGATGCAAAACCAGTGGCGGTTCTACATTGAAGATTTTTTGTTCGTTCGCCAAGTGTAGTGCAAATGCAGATATCGGATACTAATCACTTTTAAAAGATGATGTAAGCGGGTCGTCAAAAAAAAAAAAAAATAGGATATAGTCAAAAAAATCAGAATTGGCCTGCCCTTGTCCACTCCATTTGGGAGAGACCCAGAGGTGAACTGTCCCCCGCGCCCCCCAGCTTCTGTGCATGGCACCACGGCACCATATTGTTCCTTAAACATCACTCTTTACCAGTGAGGCATGGCAAACACCATTGAACTCAGTCCAACACATTATATTCCAATAAGCACGGTCTTGCATGGTCACAAACTGTCTGCTTCCCCACCAATACACACCTGTTGTCTCATTAACCAGGTGCCCTTAATATACAGTGTCAGAGCGCCACCCAATGGACAAATATATGATTAAAAATGCTCATTCATTCAAAACACTTCAGTCTTCAATGCATTAATTAAATATAGTTTACAAAGTTACTTAGGGACAAAACTAAATTACAAAGAAACTTCCCTATCTCCCTACAAATAAACAAGTCATAAACAAAGTAAAAATAAATGGCAGGACACCCCTACGCTCTTAAAACATAAAGATAAACCTAATTAAATCAACCCACACAAAACAGATACCGAGGATCGTAACACCCCCACACACAAAAAGAAAAATCACTAATAAGTGATTTTTAAACAAAACTAAAAGAACGAGATAAGGCATCTGCTAATACATTGTCCTTGCCCTTTTTAGAGCGAATCCTAAGATTAAAATCGTTGATTTGCATTACGCATTCATGTTGTAACGCCAGTAACAAAGCAAGTGCTTCTTTTTCAATAGTACTATGTTGTAGTGAAGACCACCTAAACCGAGACCAAGACAAGACCAGCGTGTGCCGAGACCAAGACAAGATCAAGACCAAGTGCTCCTGTCTGATCGATTGTTCCGGTCTGCCTCCTGTCTGCCGGTCGCAGTGTTTGCAGCTCTGTACAGCTTTGCTTTTGAATCTCTATTTGATATCTTTTCTTGTTGTTTATACTGCTAAATATAACTTACTCATCACCATATATTGTTTAATATTTCCTATCACGTTAAAATTGACATTGTTAGCTTTTAATTTAAATCACTATCACAACGTGTTAGCATTTCACAACGCGTTAGCATTTCACTAGCCTGTTAGCCTGCCATTTGTGCATCCGGGTTTCCTGTTTTGTCTCTCGTGCCTTTACTAGTCCATCAAACAACTGTGGTAAGTTGGATTAATCAACAAATACGGTAAGCCATGTCTTCTCCTTTTATTGTCACCTGCACTACATGTTTCATGTTTAGTATATCTGTCTCCGTTGGTGAACAGGGCTTCACATGTGATAAATGTAAGGAGATAGTCAGACTGACGGAGAAGATTTCAGAATTAGAGACACGCATCCAGATTTTATTTGAGAGTAGTGAGAACAAAACAGCTTTAGACACTGCTTTGGATGCGACTAGCTCAGTGAAATCTGTACATTGTTCGGTTCCGGCTGTAGAGCCCGTGCAGCAGGGCAACTGGGTGACGGTGAGACGGCATAGTCGCGGATCAAAAAACCACTCTTCCGTTCCGATTAGAACATCAAACAGGTTCTCCCCGCTCAGTGATGCACCCACTGAGAATCCTGTTGAAAGTGCCCTAGTTATTGGTGATTCTATTACACGGAATGTGAAAATAGAGACACCAGCCACCATAGTCACATGTTTACCGGGAGCCAGAGCGGCTGACATCAAAGCAAATTTAAAAGTGCTGGCTAATGCTAATCGTAAATTCTCTAAGATTATTATTCATGTCGGCACAAATGATGTTCGACTTCGCCAGTCGGAGATCACCAAAATTAACATTAAAGAGGTGTGTGAACTCGCAAGTACGATGGCAAACCGGATTTTTTGCTCTGGTCCCCTCCCCGTTAAAAGGAGTGATGAGATACTTAGCAGACTATCATCACTCAATGGCTGGTTGTCTAAATGGTGTCCGCAAAATAACATAGGGTTCATAGACAACTGGAAAAGCTTTTGGGGCAGACCTGACCTGTTGAAAAGAGATGGTATCCATCCCTCCTGGGGTGGTGCCGCTCTTCTCTCTAGTAATTTGGCACATAGTCTTAAAGCTAAACCTTGACTAACTAGGGCCCAGGTCAGGAAGCAGACGGACTGGCTTACCCGACCGTCTGCTAGCTGTCTCGCGTCACAGAAGTCAGATAAATCCCAGCACATAGAGACTCTTTCACCTAGATATTATCACATAGAGACTGTGTCTGTTCCACGAATTAGTAAATACAAAAAACCACCAAAACTATTCAACGGTAAAAATTTAATTGATGTCCAACAAATAAACAACAGATATAATACAGATGAACAAATGATAAAGCTCGGGCTGCTGAATATTCGATCCCTTTCCTCAAAAACACTTATTGTTAATGATATGATTACAGATAATAATCTAGATGTGCTGTGTTTGACAGAAACCTGGCTAAAACCTGACGACTACATTACTTTAAATGAGTCCACCCCACAAGATTATTGTTATAAACACGAGCCGCGTCTGAAAGGTAAAGGGGGAGGTGTTGCTGTAATTTATAATAATATCTTCAGTATTACTCAGAAGTCTAGTTTCAAATATAATTCTTTTGAAGTTTTGGTGCTTTACGTAACGTTATGTAGTGAAATTGATAAATCCTGTTTCACATTTGTGTTGGCTACTGTATATAGGCCACCAGGGCACAATACACACTTTATCAGAGAATTTGCTGATTTTCTATCAGAGTTAGTACTGGCTACAGATAAAGTCCTAATTGTTGGTGATTTTAATATCCATGTAGACAATGAAAAAGACGCATTGGGATTGGCATTTAGAGACATTCTAAACTCTATTGGAGTTAGGCAACCTGTATCAGGACCCACTCATCTCCGTAATCATACTCTAGACCTAATATTGTCACATGGAATAAATGTTGATACCGCTGAAATTCTGCAGCAGAGTGATGACATCTCAGATCATTACCTAGTATCATGTATACTTAATTTAGCAAAGGCTGCAAAGCCGTCCCCTCGCTTCAAAT
Organism: Rhinogobio ventralis; assembly: GCA_039654625.1. Taxonomy (NCBI): domain Eukaryota; kingdom Metazoa; phylum Chordata; class Actinopteri; order Cypriniformes; family Gobionidae; genus Rhinogobio; species Rhinogobio ventralis. The sequence goes on from CM077214.1 coordinate 32,811,121, forward strand.
ATGGCAGGACTATCACTGCTGAGACTAAAGATTTCTTTATAAATAAACTTCCTCATCAGTTTCATCTCCTCAGCATCTCAAATAGCCTATAGGAACTCAATGTTGCAGCAGAAACTATTGACTCTCTCTTTTCCAGCACTTTAGACACAGTTGCTCCCCTGCGCTTAAAGAAGATTAAAGTCCAACGCCGTGGTACAACGAGCACACCCGGGCCCTTAAAACAGCAGCCAGAAAAATGGAGCGCAGCTGGAAGAAAACATCGCATTTCGTGGAAAGAGAGCATGATTTCATACAGAAAGGCCGTAAAAACTGCTAGATCTGCTTATTTCTCGACTCTCTTAGAAGAAAACAAACACAACCCTAGGTATTTATTCGATACAGTGGCTAAATTAACCAAAAATAAAGCTTCAACTTCTGATGTCTGCCAACAGCACAGCAGTAATGACTTTATGAACTTCTTTACTTGTAAGATTGATAATATTAGGAAAACAATTATAACCATGCAGCCGTCTACTACTGTATCACATCAGACAGAGCATTGTAGTGTCACTGAGGAACAATTCCACTCATTCACTGCTATAGGAAAAGAAGAATTGGCTAAACTCGTTAAATCATCTAAATCAACAACATGTATGCTCGACCCTATACCGACTAAACTACTAAAAGAGATGCTTCCAGAGGTCATAGATCCTCTTCTTAATATCATTAATTCATCCTTGACTTTAGGATATGTACCGAAAACTTTTAAGTTGGCTATTATTAAACCACTTATTAAAAAACCGCAACTTGACCCTACAGAATTAGTCAATTACAGGCCAATCTCAAATCTACCCTTTCTGTCAAAAATACTACAAAAGGCAGTGTCCTCACAATTATGCTCCTTTTTAGAAAGAAATGGTATCTGTGAGGATTTCCAGTCAAGATTTAGACCACATCATAGTACTGAGACTGCTCTCATTAGAGTTACAAATGATTTACTCTTATCATCCGATCGTGGTTGTATCTCTCTGTTAGTGTTACTCGATCTTAGCACTGCATTCGATACCATCGACCACAACATTCTTTTGAATAGACTTGAAAATTATGTTGGCTTTAGTGGAATTGCATTGGCATGGTTTAAATCATACTTATCTGACCGTTATCAGTTTGTAGCAGTAAATGAAGAGATCTCACACCGATCACAAGTTCAGTATGGAGTACCGCAGGGCTCAGTGCTAGGACCGTTGCTTTTCACCCTGTACATGCTACCACTGGGAGATATCATTAGGAAGCATGGCGTTAGTTTTCATTGTTATGCTGACGATACTCAGCTCTATATTTCTTCACGCCCTGACGAAACTTACCAATTCACAAGATTAACGGAATGCATAGCTGATACAAAAAATTGGATGACTAGTAATTTCCTGCAACTTAATTTAGAAAAAACTGAATTTTTAATTATTGGACAAAAAAACTCCACATGTAGTAACCTAGAATACTGTCTAACACTTGATGGCTGCTCTGTCAAGTCCTCGTCGTCAGTTAGGAACCTGGGTGTGCTCTTTGATACCAATCTCTCATTTGAAAGCCACGTTTCTAGCATCTGTAAAACTGCATTCTACCATCTTAAAAATATATCTAAATTACGGCACATGCTTTCAATGCAAAATGCTGAACAGTTAGTTCATGCGTTCATGACCTCAAGGCTAGATTATTGTAATGCTCTACTGGGTGGTTGCCCTGCTCGCTTAATAAATAAACTGCAGCTGGTCCAAAACGCAGCAGCTCGAGTTCTTACTAGAACCAGGAAGTATGACCATATTAGCCCGGTTCTGTCAACACTGCACTGGCTCCCTATTAAACATCGCATACATTTTAAAATCTTGCTAATTACTTACAAAGCACTAAATGGTTTAGCTCCCCAGTACTTGAGCGAGCTCTTAACGCATTATACTCCATCACGTCTATTGCGGTCTCAAAACTCTGGCCAGTTGATAATACCTAGAATATCAAAATCAACTGCAGGCGGTCGATCCTTTTCCTATTTAGCACCCAAACTCTGGAACAGCCTTCCTAGCATTGTTCGGGAAGCAGACACACTCTGTCAGTTTAAATCTAGACTAAAAACGCATCTCTTTACTATGGCATACACATAAAACATTTTAATTTATATTTTATTCAAATTGTTAGGCTGCATTAACTAGGTCAGCCGGAACCGGGAACACTTCCCATAACACCTGATGTACTCGTTACATCATAAGAGGAATGGCATCTACGCTAATGTTAGTCTCTCTGTTTATCCCGAGGTTTACTGCAGTCGGCCGGATCCGGGCCGTATCCAGATCAGATGGTGGACCAGCGCCCAGACATTACCAACGCATCCCTGAAGTGTCTGCAGAGACCGTGTCAATTAGTCTACCCTCTGAAATTGCTCATCGACATGGCATCCTCAATGGATCCATCTCCGGCGTGATGACTCCGATATTTCGAATATTCCTATTTAATAATTGTTTAATTGACACGGCATCCTCAATAAACCCGGTGTGATGCCTCCGATCTTTCGAATAATCCAATCTAATATTACTTCTGACCTATAAGGCTGCCAAAATAATAAACATACACTGTTTGTTAATTGGCCAGAGGAGAACTGGCCCCCCGACTGAGCCTGGTTTCTCCCAAGGTTTATTTTTCTCCATTAGGACACCTGATGGAGTTTTGGTTCCTTGCCACTGTCGCCTCTGGCTTGCTCAGTTGGGGACACAAAATTTTCAAATAAATATCCAAATAAATTTAATTACTAAACTAAATTATATCAACTACATTACTATATGATAATTGAAATGAGCTGATGACATCACCGTTTTCTCCAGAGCGGCTGTACAGCCGAATCAAATTCTGTTCATTATTTTCCTGTTTAACACTGTGAAGCTGCTTTGAAACCATCTGCATTGTAAAAAGCGCTATATAAATAAACTTGACTTGACTTGACTTGACCAGCGTGTGCTGAGACCAAGACAAGATCAAGACCAGCGTGTGCCGAGACCAAGACAAGACCAGCGTGTGCCGAGACCAAGACAAGACCAAGACCAGTGTGGGCCGAGACCAAGACAAGACCAAGACCAGTGTGGGCCGAGACCAAGACAAGACCAAGACCAGTGTGGGCCGAGACCAAGACAAGACCAAGACCAGTGTGGGCCGAGACCAAGACAAGAACAAGACCAGTGTGGGCCGAGACCAAGACAAGACCAAGACCAGCGTGTGCCGAGACCAAGACAAGATCAAGACCAGCGTGTGCTGAGACCAAGACAAGATCAAGACCAACGTGTGCCGAGACCAAGACAAGACCAAGACCAGCGTGTGCCGAGACCAAGACAAGACCAAGACCAGTGTGGGCCGAGACCAAGACAAGACCAAAACCAGTGTGGGCCGAGACCAAGACAAGAACAAGACCAGCGTGTGCCGAGACCAAGACAAGACCAAGACCAGCGTGTGCTGAGACCAAGACAAGATCAAGACCAGCGTGTGCCGAGAACAAGACAAGACCAAGACCAGCGTGTGCCGAGACCAAGACAAGACCAAGACCAGTGTGGGCCGAGACCAAGGCAAGACCAAGACCAGTGTGGGCCGAGACCAAGGCAAGATCAAGACCAGTGTGTGCCGAGACCAAGACAAGACCAAGACCAGCGTGTGCCGAGACCAAGACAAGAACAAGACCAGTGTGGGCCGAGACCAAGGCAAGACCAAGACCAGTGTGGGCCGAGACCAAGACAAGAACAAGACTAGCGTGTGCCGAGACCAAGACAAGAACAAGACCAGCGTGTGCCGAGACCAAGACAAAACTAAGACTTTGTGGGGTTGAGACCAAGACAAGAACAAGACCAGCGTGTGCCGAGACCAAGACAAGAACAAGACCAGATTAGCACTCCTTAAATTCATCTAAAAGATAAATATCTACTGTCTACTGTCAAATCACTGACAATAAAATTCATGGCACAGAAGTTGCATCTGAATTGGTACAATTACACCTGCATAAATAATGTTCAGATTAATTTAACATTAAAACATTAACATTATTGAACAGTCACGGAATCATTTATTCAACCGATTTGTTCAAAGCAGCTGATTCATTTAATAACGAAACGTTGCCGAATTAGCAAAGACACCGTTTAAAATGTGTCATTTAATATTAACTTCTGGTTTATTGAACGTTTGTATAAATCAGAATCATTTGCAATCATACTCATATTCATGAAGACAGCTCTCTTGCTCTTGTGATATTAATTATATTCTATGTTATATAAAAAAAACTAAATCTCAGAATTTTGTGGGTATTTATATTAATTTTGGGCATTTTTACATCAAATCACATTAATGATGTTAAATCAGACAATGCATCGGCAATTTAGTGATATCCTTGCAGTTGTGGTCTTGACTGGTCTTGAGATAAAATCAAGATGAGCAATTTAGGTTAAAAAGTATATATATATTTTTTTTTGGCCGATGGTTTGTCTAGATCAGACCCTATTCCTCTAGGATCATCAGAGCCTCTGAAGCCCTTTTCCTGAAACTGCACTGATTTGGACCTTCAACCGTTGGTTGCCATTGAAGTCCATGATGTGGAGAAAAATCCTGGAATGTTTTCCTCAAAAAAGTTCCTTGTCCACTGAAGAAAGAAAGACATGAACATCTTGGATGAGATGGGGGTGAGTAAATTATCAGGAAATTTTCATTTTGAAGTGAACTAATCCTTTAAGGGACAAAGTGGAACAGACTTCCTGGGCCTTTCCAGTTAAACGACATTGCAACAAAAGAGGCCAGACTTCTTTCAGCCAACTCAAAGCAGCGGCAACGCATTCAAATGCACCAAAATATGAATCAACCTCAGCCTCCCGAAGCGGTGGAACAAGGTTGATTTGTCTACTAATGTCAAAATCCGGAGAAGTTGCAGAAGGCATAGGCAACAATGAATCAGAAGCATGGTGTAAACTCCGACTAGCTCGAACAACAGCAGGTACCAGCCTGTCTCTCCAACTCACATTGTCTAAAGCGCAAATGTTGGGTAGTGTGTTCTTGACGTTTAATTTCCAAATCAAGTTGTTTCAATTGGATAGCAAATTTTAAATCTTCTGTACCTACCCCACTAACTATTCCGACTTTATTTCTCGCATTCCGACTTTATTTCTCGCCATTCCGACTTTATTTTTTCACCATTCTGACTTTATTTCTCGCTATTCCGACTTTATTTCTCACCATTCCGACTTTATTTCTCGCCATTCCGACTTTTTTTTCACCAGTCTGACCTTATTTCTCGCATTCCGACTTTATTTCTCGCCATTCCGACTTTATTTCTCGCATTCCGACTTTATTTCTCGCCATTCCGACTTAATTTTTTCACCATTCCGACTTTATTTCTCACATTCCGACTTTATTTCTCGCCATTCCGACTTTATTTTTTCACCATTCCAACTTTATTTCTCGCCATTCCAACTTTATTTCTCGCCATTCCGACTTTATCTCGCATTCCGACTTTATTTCTCACATTCCGACTTTATTTCTCGCATTCCGACTTTATTTCTCACCATTCCGACTTTTTTTTCACCATTTCAACTTTATTTCTCGCCATTCCGACTTTATTTCTCACATTCCAACTTTATTTCTCACCATTCCGACTTTTTTTCACCATTCTGACTTTATTTCTCGCCATTCCGACTTTATTTCTCGCATTCCGACTTTATTTCTTGCCATTCCGACTTTATTTTTTCACCATTCCGACTTTATTTCTCACCATTCCGACTTTATTTCTCACCATTCCGACTTTTTTTTCACCAGTCTGACTTTATTTCTCGCATTCCGACTTTATTTCTCGCCATTCCGACTTAATTTTTTCACCATTCCGACTTTATTTCTCACATTCCGACTTTATTTCTCGCCATTCCGACTTTATTTCTCGCATTCCGACTTTATTTCTCGCCATTCCGACTTTATTTTTTCACCATTCCGACTTTATTTCTCACATTCCGACTTTATTTCTTGCCATTCCGACTTTATTTCTCACATTCTGACTTTATTTCTCGCCATTCCGACTTTATTTTTTCACCATTCCGACTTTATTTCTCACATTCCGACTTTATTTTTTCACCCATCTGACTTTATTTCTCGCCATTCCGACTTTATTTTTTCACCATTCCGACTTTATTTCTCACATTCCGACTTTATTTCTTGCCATTCCGACTTTATTTCTCACATTCTGACTTTATTTCTCGCCATTCCGACTTTATTTTTTCACCATTCCGACTTTATTTCTCACATTCCGACTTTATTTTTTCACCCATCTGACTTTATTTTTTCACCATTCCGACTTTATTTTTTCACCATTACGACTTTATTTCTCGCCATTCTGACTTTATTACTCGTCATTCCGACTTTATTTCTCACATTCCGACTTTATTTCTCACATTCTGACTTTATTTTTTCACCATTCTGATTTTATTTCTCACATTCCGACTTTATTTCTCACATTCCGACTTTATTTCTCGCCATTCCGACTTTATTTCTCACATTCCGACTTTATTTCTCGCAATTCCGACTTTATTTTTTCACCATTCCGACTTTATTTCTCGCCATTCTGACTTTATTACTCGTCATTCCGACTTTATTTCTCACATTCCGACTTTATTTCTCACATTCTGACTTTATTTTTTCACCATTCTGATTTTATTTCTCACATTCCGACTTTATTTCTCGCCATTCCGACTTTATTTCTCGCCATTCCGACTTTATTTCTCACATTCCGACTTAATTTTTTCACCATTCCGACTTTATTTCTCGCATTCCGACTTTATTTTTTCACCATTCCGACTTTATTTTGCACATTCCAACTTTATTTCTCACATTCCGACTTTATTTCTCGCCATTCCGACTTTATTTCTCACATTCCGACTTTATTTCTCGCCATTCCGACTTTATTTCTCACATTCCGACTTTATTTCTCACATTCCGACTTTATTTCTCGCCATTCCGACTTTATTTCTCACATTCCGACTTTATTTCTCGCAATTCCGACTTTATTTTTTCACCATTCCGACTTTATTTCTCGCCATTCTGACTTTATTACTCGTCATTCCGACTTTATTTCTCACATTCCGACTTTATTTCTCACATTCTGACTTTATTTTTTCACCATTCTGATTTTATTTCTCACATTCCGACTTTATTTCTCGCCATTCCGACTTTATTTCTCGCCATTCCGACTTTATTTCTCACATTCCGACTTAATTTTTTCACCATTCCGACTTTATTTCTCGCATTCCGACTTTATTTTTTCACCATTCCGACTTTATTTTGCACATTCCAACTTTATTTCTCACATTCCGACTTTATTTCTCGCCATTCCGACTTTATTTCTCACATTCCGACTTTATTTCTCACATTCCGACTTTATTTCTCGCATTCCGACTTTATTTTTTCACCTGTCTGACTTAATTTTTTCACCATTACGACTTTATTTTGCACATTCCAACTTTATTTCTCACATTCCGACTTTATTTCTCGCAATTCCGACTTTATTTTTTACCATTCCGACTTTATTTTTTCACCATTCCGACTTTATTTCTCGCCATTCCGACTTTATTGCTCGCCATTCCGACTTTATTTCTCACATTCCGACTTTATTTTTTCACCATTCCGACTTTATTTCTCGCCATTCCGACTTTATTGCTCGCCATTCCGACTTCATTTCTCGCCATTCCAACTTTATTGCTCGTCATTCCGACTTTATTTCTCACATTCCGACTTTATTTCTCGCCATTCCGACTTTATTTCTCACATTCCGACTTTATTTTTTCACCATTCCGACTTTATTTTGCACATTCCAACTTTATTTCTCACATTCCGACTTTATTTCTCGCCATTCCGACTTTATTTCTCACATTCCGACTTTATTTCTCACATTCCGACTTTATTTCTCGCATTCCGACTTTATTTTTTCACCTGTCTGACTTTATTTTTTCACCATTACGACTTTATTTTGCACATTCCAACTTTATTTCTCACATTCCGACTTTATTTCTCGCAATTCCGACTTTATTTTTTACCATTCCGACTTTATTTTTTCACCATTCCGACTTTATTTCTCGCCATTCCGACTTTATTGCTCGCCATTCCGACTTTATTTCTCACATTCCGACTTTATTTCTCGCCATTCCGACTTTATTTCTCACATTCTGACTTTATTTTTTCACCATTCCGACTTCATTTCTCGCCATTCCAACTTTATTGCTCGCCATTCCGACTTTATTTCTCACATTCCGACTTTATTTCTCACCATTCCGACTTTTTTTTTCCACCATTCTGACTTTATTTCTCGCCATTACCACTTTATTTTTCCACCATTCTGACTTTATTTCTCGCCATTCCGACTTTATTTCTCGCCATTCCGACTTTTTTTTTCCACCATTCTGACTTTATTTCTCGCCATTCCGACTTTATTTCTCGCCATTCCGACTTTATTTCTCGCCATTCCAACTTTATTTCTCACCATTCCGACTTTATTTCTCACCATTCCGACTTTTTTCCCCACCATTCTGACTTTATTTCTCGCCATTACCACTTTATTTTTCCACCATTCTGACTTTATTGCTCGCCATTCCGACTTTATTTTTCCACCATTCCGACTTTATTTCTCACATTCTGACTTTATTTTTTCACCATTCCGACTTTATTTCTCGCCATTCCAACTTTATTGCTCGCCATTCCGACTTTATTTCTCACATTCCGACTTTATTTCTCACCATTCCGACTTTTTTTTTCCACCATTCTGACTTTATTTCTCGCCATTACCACTTTATTTTTCCACCATTCTGACTTTATTTCTCGCCATTCCGACTTTATTTCTCGCCATTCCGACTTTATTTCTCGCCATTCCAACTTTATTTCTCACCATTCCGACTTTATTTCTCACCATTCCGACTTTTTTCCCCACCATTCTGACTTTATTTCTCGCCATTACCACTTTATTTTTCCACCATTCTGACTTTATTTCTCGCCATTCCGACTTTATTTCTCGCCATTCCGACTTTATTTCTCGCCATTCCGACTTTATTTCTCGCCATTCCAACTTTATTTCTCACCATTCCGACTTTTTTCCCCACCATTCTGACTTTGTTTCTCGCCATTCCGACTTTATTTTTTCACCATTCCGATTTTATTTCTCACCAAAAATATGAAGCAGCACAACTTGTTTTCAACATTGATAATAATCATAAATGTTTCAAACTTTTGACTACAAACTTTGTACTGTATAATATATATAAATGTATACACATTTTTAAAGTATTAGGCTAATTGTTAATTTCTGTTGTCTTAAATGTGTAAGTTGATCTTTTTGATTTCAGAAACACCTTTCTGCTGTCTTTTGCGTCTTCACAGTGATCGTTTGGGGTCATATAACACACACACACACACACACCCTCTGTAGATAAGCGAGCAGAAGGGCGTGTGTGTGTCTTTAAGGCGCCTGTGTGTCTTTGTGTGTGTGTTTGTGTGTGTGAGAGAGAGACTCAGCACAGCAGCAGCAGCAGTCTAGTCCAGTCCGGTTCAGTTCGGGTCTGTTCTGAGTTCTGATCATGTCTTAAATCATCCGCAGCGGATCCGTGTGTGTTCAAACCTCCTGGAAGACACGAACAGCTCCATTGTCTCGCGGTGAGTTCGTGATTTTGTTTGTTTGTGTTTGAGAGAAACTTCTTTAGACTCTGAACAAGCCTTCAGATCGTTTCGCTCGAGCACGAAGTGAATCAGAGAGAGATTCACACGCGTTTATTCTGTGTTTGTGTCGCGAGGCATGAGGAAACTCCCGCGGTTACTGTAACACGTGCTCGATACATTCGCACTGTTACTTTCAAACGAGCCTTTGATGTTGCCGCCGCTCATTGTCGCGTCACTGGCCGTCGGAAGCCGCTTTTGTCTTTGATGTTTGGGCTGTTTGTTTATTGCGCGCGCACGCGTGTGTGTGCCTGTCTGTGTGTCTGTGTGTGTGTGTGTCTCTGTATGCCTCTCAGTCTCTCATTCATTCGTGTGCTCATTCAGGTCAGGTGGGTTCGGTTCGGGTCGTAATGCAGCCTTCATCATTATCATCATCATCAGTGTTTCTTCTCCTTCTGTCAAGTTTTTCTCTCGCTTTGGCCTGTAATAAAGCTCTGTGTGCCAGTGACGTCAGCAAGTGTCTCATTCAGGTAAGAGTCTCACGTTCTGTGTTTATGTTGCTTCTGGATGGATCATAAACACTCCTGAAGCTGAAGTTCAGTGAGTCAGTGAGTCGTGTGTGTGATCATGTGCATGGAAGTTTTGAGATGCATTTTCAGCTTCTTAATTCATAACGTGCAACAGTAGCTACTAATGTGGAATATATATTTACATGTGCAATATGTCAGTTCAGTCATATTTATTCAACTGTCTTTACATTGCCCTTTGCACATATTTGGAGATATCTGTAATAAAAGGATATAATAGCTGTAAAAATGGCTTGTATTTTTGTGCAAGACAAATTTCTTGGCAATTAAAAAGCTTAGGCTAATTTTTAGGCTGATTATTTTTCTCAGTATTTATGTATTTTGCACTTTGTAAATCTAGTTTGAACAGCGAAACACTGACCCTTCTTTAGGAGTCACACATGCATGTATTATGATTAGTTTTTGTTTAGTGTTGTTTTTCATGTTGTGTGGAAATGCATTACGTTCACATGCTTGTCGGGTGATGTGAGATGTTTCCTGTGTGTGTGTGTGTGTCTAACCGTGATGTTGATGTTGTGGAGCAGGAGTTGTGTCAGTGCCGGCCGTCCGATGGGAACTGCTCGTGTTGTAAGGAGTGTATGATTTGTCTGGGAACTCTCTGGGAGGAGTGCTGTGACTGTGTGGGTAAGAATCATATCATCATTTCATAACACAGCAGAAGAATATAATATCTGCAGCTCAACCTTCACTTCTGCTGCATCATGATTCAGACACTATATCTCGCCATTCCAACATTATTTCTTGTTTCTCCGACATTATTTCTCGGTATTCCGACTTCATTTCTCGCAATTCCGTTTTTTCTTGTGATTCCAACATTATTCAAATGCTATTCCAACATTACTTTTCATAATTCCGATGTTATTTCTCGCCATTTTCTTGATTGCAAGAAAAAAGTCAAAATTGCAAGTTATTAATTCATAATTCTGACTTTTAACTGTAGCAATTCTGAATTCATAATTCGCAATTGACTTTTTCCCTCGCTTTGGTGAGACAAAAAAAGAATTGTGTGAAAAAAAAAAAAAAAAAAAAAAAGACTTCTTTAATTGTTTTTATTCTGGAAACAAACTTCCATAACATCTTGTTTCTAAATCAAGTGGATATTTAGTTTGTGTTCTGAGAGCCGAAGGTGTGTGATGTGTTACTCGAGTGTGTGTGAGGCTGTAAAGTGTGTGTTCTTGTGCTCTCTCAGGCATGTGTAACCCCAAGAACTACAGCGACACGCCGGCGACGGCCAAGAGCACGGTGGAGGAGCTGTACCGGCCCATCCCGTCGCTCTTCCGCGCGCTGACCGAGGGCGAAGCGCCCATCAACATGATGGTGGTGTCCTTCCCCGTGGCCGAAGAGCTGTCCTACCACGAGAACCTGGTGTCCTTCCTGGAGACGATGGAGGACACGCACCAGAACGTCTCGCTGCCGGGAAACAGCATCCACGCCAGCTACGACACGCAAGGTGAGGAAGATCGCTCGCTCGCGCTTCACTGAGCAGGAACGTCGTTAGCGTCCGCTTCTTTCACTGGGATGTGACCTCGTGACCCTGAGCTGTGACGGTAATGAGACGTCCAGCGGCGAGCAGGTGCCCGGACTGACCGGACGGAAATACACCAGATCACTTCACAATTAAACCAACATTCAGTCACGCTGGAGTTTAGAGATTTCACACACTAAGTTTGGAATAATTGAGTTTGTGATAGAGTCTCTTCTGCTCATTAATCTGATCATAAACACAGTAAAACAAGAAATATTCCTCCAGTGTAAAGTTTTCTGTGTGGATGTATAGTAAAGTGTCATTTATTCCTGATGGATGTGTCTGAAGTTACTCTCAGTGTGAACTCAGTCTTTAAACAACTGATACACTTTTTATTAGTTTTCATAACTGTAGAAGTTGAAATTATCAATTTAGATTTGTCAATTAAATTTGTCATTTCAATTTTGTTATCATTTTGACTTTTTAGATTATAATTATGACTTGGTATGTCAATCTTTACTTTGCATGCCATAATTTAGATTTTTATTATGACTGACATAATTTCAACTTTTTTGATATAATTTTGACTTTTTTTAGGTCATAATTCTACATCATAATTTAGATTTTTATATGTTATCATTTTAACGGGTTTAGATAAGTATGACAGTATGTCATAGTTTAAAAATGTTTGTTATAATTATGACTTAGTATGTTAGTTTTGACTTTGCATGTCATAATTTAGATTTTTATAGCATAATTTTTTGCCATAAGTTTTACTTTGCACGTCAATGAAAATGTATTTTGTCATAATTATGACTGCATGTCATAATTAATAAAGAAAAATTTAATGTCATAATTTTACCTTTTTTTTGTTATAATTTTCACTTTTTAGGTCAATTTCGAATGTCATAATTTAAAAAAAAAAGTCATAATTTTTACTTTGCATGTCAAAATTCAGATTCAGCAGAGCGTGATATGTTGTTCTGTGGCAGGTGTGTGTGTGTGATGTCATGACAGCAGTGACTCACTGATCTGTGTGTGTGTGTGTGTGTCTCTCCAGATAAGATGTGTACGGTGGTTTACTTCGACGACTGTGTGTCCATCCGTCAGTGTAAGCAGTACTGCGAGTCCATGGGCGGGTCCAAGTACCGCTGGTTCCACAACGCTTGCTGCCAATGCATCGGCCCCGAGTGCGTCGACTACGGCAGCAAAGCCGTCAAGTGCATGAACTGCCTTTACTGAGCGTCCCGTCCGCCACTGACGTCTGGTTCTGTGTCCCGTCCGCCACAGACGTCTGGTTCTGTGTCCCGTCCGCCACAGACGTCTGGTTCTGTGTCCCGTCCGCCACTGACGTCTGGTTCTGTGTCCCGTCCGCCACTGACGTCTGGTTCTGTGTCCCGTCCGCCACTGACGTCTGGTTCTGTGTCCCGTCCGCCACTGACGTCTGGTTCTGTGTCCCGTCCGCCACTGACGTCTGGTTCTGTGTCCCGTCCGCCACTGACGTCTGGTTCTGTGTCCCGTCCGCCACTGACGTCTGGTTCTGTGTCCCGTCCGCCACTGACGTCTGGTTCTGTGTCCCGTCCGCCACTGACGTCTGGTTCTGTGTCCCGTCCGCCACTGACGTCTGGTTCTGTGTCCCGTCCGCCACTGACGTCTGGTTCTGTGTCCCGTCCGCCACTGACGTCTGGTTCTGTGTCCCGTCCGCCACAGACGTCTGGTTCTGTGTCCCGTCCGCCACAGACGTCTGGTTCTGTGTCCCGTCCGCCACTGACGTCTGGTTCTGTGTCCCGTCCGCCACTGACGTCTGGTTCTGTGTCCCGTCCGCCACTGACGTCTGGTTCTGTGTCCCGTCCGCCACTGACGTCTGGTTCTGTGTCCCGTCCGCCACTGACGTCTGGTTCTGTGTCCCGTCCGCCACTGACGTCTGGTTCTGTGTCCCGTCCGCCACTGACGTCTGGTTCTGTGTCCCGTCCGCCACTGACGTCTGGTTCTGTGTCCCGTCCGCCACTGACGTCTGGTTCTGTGTCCCGTCCGCCACTGACGTCTGGTTCTGTGTCCCGTCCGCCACTGACGTCTGGTTCTGTGTCCCGTCCGCCACTGACGTCTGGTTCTGTCCTGCGCTTTAGGCTTCACGCTATAGATTTTGTATATATATATTATTTTTATTCTTGCAGATTGACGTGTAGCAGCCTTCTTTCAGACGAGCGGACGGATTTTGAGAGAATAGATGCATATCTGTGCTTGAATAGATCGATATATCTGATTATTATATTCTGACCGTACTCCAGGTCTTTCTGAAGACCGACGGACGCTTGTTTCCTCCAGCCAATCCCTGGATTCACAATAAAACATCATCATCTCCGGTTTACTGTATTCCTGTCTGTTCCTTTCATTTGATTTTCCTTTTTATTTTCTTTATTGGTTTTTATGCATTTCTACTTTCCTCTATTTTTATTCTTTTCTCCTTTTATTTTTAATTATATAATACATTTTGTAAAATATTTTATTTCTTTATATATTTTTCCTTTTTTTTTTGTTTAGAATTTTTCTATTTTTATCAGTTTCTTAATTATTTTGGTTTTTATTTTCTTTATTGGTTGTTTGTGTATTTTCCTTTTTTCTTTCCTTTTCTCCATTTGATTAGATTTTATTCATGCATTTTATTTTTCCCATTTAAATTTATTTTTCTTTTATCACTTTATTAAATAATTTTTTAGTTTATAATTTTATTTTCTTTCCTCTGTTCTGCTTTGCTCATTTCCTCCGGTCATGTGTTGCCGTTTCCTGTTAATGGGCGTCTCTCCGGCTCACGGGTGTCCTGATGAAGCGCCCCACTTTCAGTCCCACACAAAGAGCTCATTCAGTCCCATGAGCCTCCAGTCATCCGCAAACTCACTCAACTTCCATAGCGTGTGAAGTTTGAGTTATTATTGTCCAGCAGAAATGCTGTCCTGTCACACTTGGCAGGCATGAAATATGAGCCGTTTACTTGTTCCTGATCTTTATTTGAGAAGTGAGCATATCAAAAACTAATCTTCCATCAAAATGTAACTTGAACCTCTGAAATAACGTTTAAGCTGTTGACAACAAAAGGGTAAAACATGAACAATGCTTATTCTTACAGCAATAACTATATTAATCTCAGATTTATAGCTCATATCACAAGGCCAAATGTGTCTAATATTATAACACTAGAATGGTTTCATTAGTTAAGTTCACAGTGCATTCATGTGAAATTATTTGAATAAATTAAAGAGAAAAAGATCTCTCAGGGGGTTGAGCTGATTAAACGGTTAAGCTAAATTGCTGTTGATTTATAAAATAACTCAAATTCATATTTGTTCATTTATACCACTTGAAAAATGAAATGTTTTACTTTTAGTCGTGATGAACGACAGGAAGTGATTTGATGTGAAAGTTTATTCTGGACAGGTTAAGAGAATAACATCAGCTATTCATGATCAAAAACAGGAATATATACACAGGAGGTTTGCATTAAAACACTCAAGGCTTCAAGTGAATGTTCAGGTGGACCACTCGTGAGATCCGTTAAAACCGCAGACGCCGCGGGACGCCCGGTGTCCAGAGCAACAATGTGCTGCGCTGACCATTAAAAGAGCGGCGCTCGAGCCCTCCCGTCACACGCGGCCATGTGCGGGCTCTCCGGCTGCTCAAGGGTTCTCTGGAAGACACGTTTAAGGCTTCTGTGGCAAAATAAAAGAGAACGCACAGATGACCCCGGCGCTGTAGTGAGGTGCATTCTGGGAAAGCGGTCTGTGCTCAGTATGTGGAGGACGTGGTGCTCATGGCGTCTTCGTTCAGACGGCTGCCCCCGGGATGGACGCTGGCGAAGTATTTGACGTCCTTGTCGACGTCCGTCTGCAGGGCCACCAGTGTGTGCTCCAGCGCCTCCTGCTGGCAGCCGGCCGACGACAGGAAGTACTCTACAGGACACAGCACAACAGACCATAATCACACTGAAGATGATAACGGGAATAAAATAAAGAAACACAAGAATGCAATAAAATGGAAAGAAAATAATAAAAAAAAAAAAAAAAGCTAAAAAAGGGAAAATAAAAAACGGCAAACAAATTAATGAAAGACAAAAGACAGAAAATTTGACAAAAACAAAGCAAAGAATAAAAAAGAATTTTTATAAATGAAAACAAACAACTAAAAAAGGAAAAGAGACTAAAATTAAATAAAAGAATCAGAAAGAAAAAATAAATAAATTAAAATGGGAAATAGCTACTGAAATTAAAGGAGAAATTAAAACAAAGATATAAATAGAAGGAACTTTTATGATTTTTTTTATAAATAGAAAAAAGGAAAATAGCATCAAATGAAGTGAATAAAGAAAATTTTTTAAAGTAAAAAACAAAAGAAACGAATGAAAAAAAGTCAAAATGTTATAAATAAAAAAAAACAACAGAATTAAAAAAGGAAAAAAACTAAGAAAAAAACCCTAAATAAAATAGAGAAAACAAATGAATGAATAAAGGAAAGGAAAAAAGGAAAAATAAAAAGACAGAAAATAAAAGGAAAAATATATTAACAAAAACAAACAAATAAATAAGAGGGGGAAAAAAAGGAAAGTAAGAATAAAAAGCATGAATGAAGAATGTGCAGCAGAAGTGAGCGCGCACACACACACACACACCTCGCTCCAGCAGTGTCTGCCGCAGGGTTTTGGCCAGCAGGACGCGCACGTTAGGAACGGGATCCGACGCCAGCTGGAGCAGCGGAGGGAGCAGATGCTCTGAGAACTGATCCAGGGTCAGACACTCCTCCTCTACGGACAACTGACCAACACAGAGCCACGTCAGGACAACCACACTGATGAAGAGGAGGAGCAGGAGGAAGAGGAAGAGTCTCACCTGACAGACGAAGGCAAACGCCTGCCGGCCGGACCACTTCGGACAGTGACAGAACTTCTCCACCAGCTCTCCCAGAAAACTCACCAGCAGAGACGAGCACGACGACAGCTTCCTGATGATCTCGCTCACCTGCAAACAGAGACACTCCTTCAGGACAACGACTCGTTCAGGGGAAGAATTGATTCTGAAGAACAACTCACTAGAACCAAAACGATTCATTCAGGAGAAGACTCAAACATTACAGCATTACCCGAAATAACCAGGCAAGACAGAAAGAAAAAAGTCCAATAAAAAAACAAAATAAAAAAAGGAAGACTAAGTAGACTAAGAAAATAAAAAAGGTAAAGAAAAATAAACGAAAACAACAAAACAAAAAATAAATAAGAAACAGAAAGAGAAAAAGAAAGTAAAATAAAGAGAAAGAAAGTGAAGTCAGTACCAGTCTGTAGGACGTCCAGCGAACGGACGACACGCGGTCAGTACAGAGACAGAAGGCCAGCGGTCTCAGGTAATCATGGACGTCCTGCGCACTGTACAGCTCCAGCAGCAACACCAGCTGCCTGTCACACACACACACACACACACACACAGTGAGACATGACATCATCAGCCACATCATCACACACTACTGAAGGAGTCGTACTCGGCCAGCTCGCAGCGAAACCTCCAGTTGCGGCTGTTGTCCGTCACCAGGAACTCCTGCAGCTGGTACAGATACTTCCTCCTCGTGTCCTGATGCAGCAGCTGGAAGAGGAAGAGCACGTCACCATCATCATCATCCTCACACACACACACTGAGTGATGAAGAGCACATGACCTTGAGGAAGTCGTAGAGGTGCTTGAGGACGCCGATGCGCACCTCGTCCAGGTCCTTCAGGAAGCTGTTGAAGATGGGCACCAGATGAGCGGCTGTCAGCTGATCGCCCAGGATCAGAGCCAGCTCATGGATGGAGAACGCCAGCGTCCGCCGCACCTTCCACTGAGAGAGAGAGACAGAGAGAGAGAGAGAGACAGAGAGAGAGACAGAGAGAGAGACAGAGAGAGAGAGAGAGAGAGAGACAGAGAGAGAGACAGAGAGGCAGAGAGAGAGAGAGAGAGGCAGAGAGAGAGAGAGAGAGACAGAGAGAGAGAGAGAGAGACAGAGAGAGAGACAGAGAGACAGAGAGAGAGACAGAGAGGCAGAGAGAGAGAGAGAGAGGCAGAGAGACAGAGAGAGAGAGAGAGAGACAGAGACAGAGAGACAGAGAGAGAGAGAGACAGAGAGAGAGAGACAGAGAGACAGAGAGAGACAGAGAGACAGAGAGAGAGAGAGAATGATTCAATGACTCACTCATTAAAGACTCGTTCCTAAATGAATCAGCTGTTTGAATCTCAATGACTCGCTCATTTGATTCAAACAGCTGAGATTCAAACAGCTGATTCGTTTAGGAACGAGTCTTTAATGAGCGAGTCATCGAATCAGCTGTTTGAATCTCAATGACTCGCTCATTAAAGACTCGTTCCTGAATGAATCAGCTGTTTGAATCTCAATGACTCGCTCATTAACAGCGACTTGCTGCCACCTACTGGCGGTTTTAATTTCACATTTAAAGTATCTTTTCATTTTTTTAATCATTTCAAAATATTAATATTGAACGTTTTATGTTTAAAAAGAAATCAAAACATTATTTGTGCATTTGTAATTTTTTAGGGTAACTTATTTAATTTGACTGGTAACAGCCCTATAGTGTCTTATTATTCTAATTGAATTTATATCAAATATAAGAATTTAAAATGAAAGATGATAATAATATTAGGGGGAAAAATGCCCTTAATAAAAGGTAAAAAAAAGCCCTCTGGGTAAATATTTAAATCTGCATATCTGTGATATGATAGAACTGATAGAACACTGAATGATATCGCTTCAGAATCAATTATATTCTATTTTTTCCAGACAAGCAACTTTTTTTATTCTGAAAAAGTTTTTAAATTTTTTTATTTAATTGAATTAGCGATTTACACACACGCACACACACACACACTTTAGTTGTGGTGCTCAAATTTTTGCTGGTGCTCCTTACTGATTTAATTTGATTGGTATTAAATTAATAATTTGACATCATAAATGAGGCACGTTGTGTGAGGTCTAAGTGTCTTGTGCATGTATTATGGGAATGATTAGAAGCACACCTGCATGTCGGAGGCCAGCGTCTCGTACGTGTCGCGCAGGCAGTGCCAGTTCTGCCGTCCTAGCGTCAGCGCCACGCCGGGCAGACTGTAGGCACAGTGCTTGGCGATCTCCATGTCCACCGTCTGAGCGCGCGACGGGTCCGTCATGGACAGATACTGATCCAGTAACGCCTGAGGAACCACGTCCTGCAGCGGGCGGCACACGCGTCAGAGCAGAGCATGATGGGATTGAGCTCATGATGGGATGATTCAACTCACCTGCTGTTTAGATTTCCTCTCATCTTCAGGATTCACGCTGCCGTCGCTCACATCAGAGTCATCGTCGTCATGGGCCGAATCATGCCTCTGAAACACGCAACATGTGAAACTAGCATAATGACAGCATCAGCATCAACAGGAGCTCAGGTGTGTGGTGTTCACCTGTGTGTTTTCTGACAGGAGCTCAGAGGGCTTCTGGGAGCTGAAGGGGTTTGATTGGGCGGTTCGGGGCTCCAGGAAAGCATCTTCCAGTCCCGAGTCCAGCGCCGTGGCTCTCAGAGCGGCCGTCAGGACGTCCACTTGTGCTGGAACACACAGATCAGATGTTGATTATTCCCCATATTCTCCATTGTTGCAGCTCCTCTCTTCCCAGTCTGTCAGTAACTCTGTTTAGTTCCTGTCTCTATGAAGCCCCTCCTACTGAAAAGCACACTGTGCTCTGATTGGTCGGCTGGAGCAGTGTGTTGTGATTGGTGTTTGGGAAATGCCCCGCCCCTTACAATAACCGGCAGTTTCAACACACGACTAACTAACTCAAGGCCCGCCCCTTTATTCTGCACATTAATTATTATAATGAGGAATATTGTGACGTGTCCCGGAAGGAAACTCAAGATGGAGGCGTTTCAGGAGTTCAGGAACACTGACTCTGATAGAGAGACGAACTAAACACTAAAGACAGATGAACATGGGAAGAAAGCATCATATGTCCTCAGATATGAAGCAACGCTGGTTTCTTCTGAACACACAGACTGCAGTTATTGTGCGTCACTCCTGTTTTTTCGGCTCAGTGTTTTAGTAACTTCCTGTGCTTGTTTCCTTCCACTGACACAAAGGTCTCGCTTCAGGCGTCTGTTCCTGAAGTCCACAACAAGCTGGACAAACTCTTATTGATGAGCATGACAGTATTTGGCTATATCGTGTTTTGCCAGATCCAGTAACAAGTATTCAGTTGTTGATTTTAACAATGTATTTTTTTACTACTTGAAATTCCCATTTCAAATCAGAAATACAATTCTTACTAGTAAAAATATTTTTTTAATATCAATGACGTGGTTATTGATGGAAATGACTGTTCTTGATGTCAACAATTGAATTGCTACAAGTAAAAATGCTCATTTATAATAATTCGACTGTCACTAGTGACAACGGCTACGTTTACATGCAACCAAATAATCCGTTAGTAATCGGATCGATATAATTTCACCCATCTTAAATCGACTGCCTAATCGCAATGAGAGAGAAGCGCCGCTTGGGGATGGGCAGTTAGTAGACCTTCCTAAAATTAAAGTAGTGTTCATTTCATTTGTTTTATTGTGTATTTATTTGACCATTTGTTTGCACTTCTTCTGGTCCATAGATATTTTATATTTGTTTTGCTCAAACATTGCAGTTTCTTTGGTCAATGTTAATTATGTTCTTATATTATGTTAAAATTAATTATATATATATATATATATATATATATATATATATATATATATATATATATATATATATATATATATATATATATATATATATATATATATATATATATATATATATATATATATATATATATATGAACCAATAACAAAGAACCAATAAGAATACCGTTAAAGTACCAGATCGACTATACAGTTAAAACCTTAACATACCCATCCCTAGTGGAGCTCACCTTTGACATCCGGGTCGTCGATGTGTGGCTCCAGGTTTTCGATGAGCTCCTCCAGCTGTTTCCTGCCCAGCGCCGGAGCGGATGGCCGCTTGTCCTCCTGCTCCTCCAGCAGCTCCAGGTCGATCTCTGGGATGGGCGTCCTCCAGTAGTGGAAGGAGTTAAAGAGCTCCTGCTCATCTTGTGAAGCGGGCGAGGCCGAGGGATCGTCTTGCGCTGATGTCGGTGAATCCAGCTCCTCGTCGTCTCCAGGCGAAGCCTCCGTATCTTCAGGAAGGCACTTAGAATCGGCGCAGGACTCATCTGCCGGCAGGACCTCCGCCGTCTGCTCACCTCCGCCCTCCTCCGCCACATCTGCTCCGCCCTGCTCCTCACAGTCAGAGGGATTGTGGGAAACGGCAGGCGTCTCTGATGCGGACGAGCTGCCGGCGGCATCTGCGTTTGTGCTGAACGAGACACAAGACAGGTGAGCGCGTGAAGGCTCGCTCCTCAGCTCCTCATCAGTCGGTCGTCTCACCTGTGCGTCTGCGCTCCGCTCCAGTGGCCCTCGTCTCTGAAGTACTGACCCGCGTTACTGCTGGGGCTCGCGAACGTCGAGATGAACTGACCCAGCGACTGAAACGCCGCCTGACGCACCTGGTGACCGCAGCACACGCTCATTAAAGGATTAGTTCACTTCAAAATTATCAATTCCTGATGTTTTCCTCACCCCCATCTCATCCAAGATGTTCATGTCTTTCTTTCTTCAGTCGAAAAGAAATTAAGTTTGAGGAAAACATTCCAGGATTTTTCTCCACATAATGGACTTCAATGGGACCCAACGGTTGAAGGTCCAGTGCAGTTTCAGAGGAAAGGCTTCAAGTTAATTTCGTCAGCTATTTTTCAATTTAGTCTCAAGTCCTGTCTCAAATGTGCTTTTTAGTTTTTAATCATTTTTAGTTAACCTTGTCCTGTTTTTGTTTAGTCAAGTTTTAGTCGACTCAATATCTGAGCATTTTAGTCTAGTTTTCATCATGCTGCATTGATAATCCCGATTGCTCAATTATAATTACAATGATAGTCATCAGAATTGCATGTTCACCGATAAGCACAAATCAAGAGAATGTGGACCCATACGCATGGTTTATTTTACCTCATCCAGTTTAATGATTATTATAGGCTGTATTGTCACTCCGAGGTTGTGTAAGTGCAGTTATTCAGCAAACACAATCACAAATAGTCGAGGGATCATGTTTGGATTTATTACAGTTCATCACTAGCCGCATCATTTTCGCAAAAACTCACATTTAACGCAAAAAGGTTTTTACGCTCGCATGAGGTGGTTTTTCAGGCAACTCAATAAAGGACATTTACAGGTCACCTGGCGTACGTTAATCACTCTTTACAGGTGACGGTATGTTTGGACAGAAGACGGGACAGAGTTCTTCATCAAACTCATAAAAGACAAGAGAATTACAGGAATACTGGATCCTAGACAGAAATTGCACATCATCTTGAAGCAGATTTGAGGGAGAAACACACACACACACTGCATACTGCTTAAGTGTAAGGGGCTTTCCTTGCCACGTGGCATACATTTTGGAATGACTATCAGATGTGTTATATCGCATAACATCGGTTAATAGACTGGGTAAACCCAGATTTGATTTCGCCCTGCAGCTCAGGTTGGAAACCTGTACATATTTATATCCTGCTTTCGTTACAAATCTGCGGGGACCAATCACAAACCGGCTTATCCAGCTGGCATGCTATTGGCGGGTTTAACACGATGACGGAAAGAGAAGCGATGGATCGCTGGTGTGATTGGTTGAAGGACTATCCAATTGCGTAGAGTCATTTGTACTATGCCCATTGATCACGCCTCTTGTGCAGTAGAAGATACAGAGCAGACTCCCAGACCAAGTTTTTATTTTTTAAACTACATCTTTTTTCGTCAACGATACTGCATGTAGGGCTGGTCCGAATACCATTTTTTGCGCTTCGAAGCTTTGGTAGTAATCAACACCGAATATTCGAAGCTTCGGAGGGAAGGGGCTGAACATATTCTCCTGTCTAATAAAGGCAGGAACCTGGAGAAGCGGCGCGCCTCACGCGGGCAGGGCTGATATGCTCCGAGAAAGGACACTGGACTAATGATACAAAACACACCGGTCTGTTACGGCCCAGTAACAAGCTCCTATATTTCACAGTAGATTCATTTAGATTGATAATAACGGGTAATATTAGGCTTGCTGCGATAGTCGGTTACATCACTTGCCCACCGCGGCACCGCGCCCAACGTCGTTTTGATATTTTATAGTAGTAAATAATAATTTAGTTCAGTTAGAGAATTAAAAACTGACCGTGCGGCGTGAGCCCGAACGAGGGTCAGATTTCATTCATCACGAGAGTGAGGAGCTGAATGACAAGATCGCGGAAGATTTGGTTTCAAAGCAAAAAGCGCCTATTTAAGGGAGTTTGTCATTGTACGGTTTAGTTTTTTCCCCCATTTAATAATAATAATAAGGCTAATGAACCTTCCATTCAAGCAACCTGCAGCCGAACTGACGCGAATTCAAAACCGAAACTCAAATGTGACCGGCCGCACTGTCATTCGTTCACGGCTGCAGCACTGTAACGTGACAGTGAGGGAAAATGTTCTCACCGTTACATCCCTAACGGGTAAAAAGGCGAATACATTTTGATTCTATTATTGCATTTTCTTCAATGTCAAACCAACACAGCTTAACCCACAATGCAAGCTCAGGTATGCGCTTCTTCCATATACGCTCATGCAGTTGTGCGCTCTAGACAGAGAATACTCCGTTGCAGGGAACACTTAGGCTAAGAAGAAGCAAATATATTTATTAAGTATAACTAGGTTGGATTCCTATTCAACTGTTGGCTAGGCTATAAGATAAAAAAAATAAAATTAAAATCTGGCCAAATACAATACACTTTTTTTTTTTAGTATAAACATATTCAAGCACAAATGAGAACTTTTTCGAAGGGGGATTCCAGGTGTGCGGAAGGGAAAAAAAACAAAACAATATTCGAATCCCACATTTGAAAATCGAATACCAACCCACCGAACGAATATTCAAATATTCTGGTTCAGCCCTAACTGCATGTTGATATAGTCCCAGTTATCGTTGAAGGACGTTTGTGTCATCTCATCTTCGTCTGTCAACGAACATTTATCTTCATATTTTCGTTAATGAAATGAACACTACTCCAGAGGCACGACCCCAGCCGAGGAATAGGCTCTTACCTAGACAAACAATCGGCCATTTTCCCCCCCAAAAATAAACATTTATATACTTTTAACCTCAAATGCTCGACTTCAGTGTTGCTTTTTCACGCCGTATGATGTCACACGTGATGTAGGTGGAAGTGCCGACCCAGTGCCGAAATGTTCTCCTGCAACTTCAAAATTGTCAGACATCATTGTTTTAGCTTTATTTTTGTAAAGGCCGTTTGATTTAGTCTTTGCACGTTCTTTTAACACTGGGTCGGTACTTCCACCTGCGTCATGTGACCTTTCCAACGTGATGACGTCATACGTTGTGAAGAACAACACAGAAGTCGAGCATTTGAGGTTAAAAGTGTATAAATTTTTTCTTTTGGAAAATGTCCGATGGTTTGTCTAGATAAGACCCTATTCCTCTGGGAAGCCCTTCCTCTGAAACTGCACTGGACCTTCAACTGTTGGGTCCCATTGAAGTCCATTGTGTGGAGAAAAATCCTGGAATGTTTTCCTCAAACTTAATTTCTTTTCGACTGAAGAAAGAAAGACATGAACATCTTGGATGAGATGGGGGTGAGGAAAAGATCAGGAAATGTTCATTGTGAAGTGAACACCGAACGGACGACACCGAGTCGAAAGCGATGTGACGTACCCAGCGGGAGGGGTCGCTGATCAGACTGATGAACAGAGAGGAGAGTTTCGTCCGCCGCACTTCTGCAGACGTGGCCGAGGACACCGTCATGAAGCACTCGGCGCAGGCCTTCCGCACGCCCCACACGTTATCCGAACACAGCTGGAAGAAACGCGGCAGCTGGACAGGAAAGGGAGAGAGGAACGACAGGAAGACGCCTCAGACGACAGGAAACTACACAAAACAATCAGAGCTGATAACATCACAACATTTATATAGTCAGAGCCTTTTTCAAACCCTCACAAAAGACACCCATGAACAGCAGACCGGGGCTAGTTGTCACATGTTTTACTCCAGTAAATGCGCCTTATTTTTGAAAGTCAAGTTTCTACATAAACAAAACTTTAACCTCGACTTCAAAAACCAACCAAACGTTACTGATCAGAAAAGAATTTACATTCACACACACACACACACACACACAGAGTACATATCAGGGTTATTATAGTTAACTAAAACCAGAAAAATATTTTTTGTTGTTTGAAATATATTATATTTTATATAAAATATTTTACTTCAGCTAGATGCCAAGACAACATTTCTTCAACATTCAAAACGAATTGATTAATATAAATTATAGACATTTAAAAAAACAACTTTAAAATTAAAATGGTCAATCATATAATGAAAGAATTAATTAATGAATTTACAATAATTATTGGCCAAAACAACAGTTTTTGTATATTTGTTTTTGAAACACACACATATGTTTGTTTGTCACTTACAGCATATGCATCATTTTTTCCCTTAATATAATATAATATAATATACTCATAATAAAATATAATATAATATAATATAATATAATATACTCATAATAAAATATAATATAATATAATATAATATAATATACTCATAATAAAATAGGCCAGACAATGAGACAGACTTTAATGCGGTGCTAATGATGATAAATTAATATTTATATAATTATAAGATAACAAAATAAGAAAACTGGGGGGGATGCTGTGAACATTAATATTTATATAAAATTATAATAAAATAGGCCCATATTTACTTTAATGCTGTGAAAATGAATATAATATGATATAGAATATATCCTTAAATAAATATATGTAAATAAATTTAAATAAACACACTTAAATAAATAAATACATACAAATAAATAAATAAATGTAACCCTTGCCCTCATGTCAGTAGTCACTAAAAACATATTACAATAACATGATAGAAGTTTGATGAAGTAAAAGAGAAAGCAGCATTAGTCTGTCTTAAATCCTCACAGCCATCTAACCCGTATGGATCATACCAGCAGTTCCTCCGTGGCCTCTCCTCCAACAACGCTGCAGATGTCACCGAAGTTCGCCGCGCAAACCTGTCGGACGCAAACACACGCCTCTGATCAGCGACGAGGACAGAGCACCTTCGTCTGGACGGCCGAACACGAGCCAATCAGAATCACCCACCTTGCGTACGTGAAACATCCTGCAGTCGCAGCACATCTCGCAGAAGCGCGGCAGAAAGAGTCGCTCGGTGATGTCCTTCCCCACCATCGGCGCCATTTTACAAATAATCTGAGAGAACCAGCAAAGAACTGCAATTAACCATTTAATTCTGCTTTGTTCGAATCATGCAATGTAATGTAATATAATATAATATAATATAATATAATATATAATAGGCCCATGAGACTTGAGTTTAATGCTGTGAAAATTAATATTTATATAATAAAATAGGCTCATTATTTATTTTAATGCCTTGAAAAGTAATATTTATGTAATGATATAATACAAATAATAATAAAATAGGCCCATTAGACTTACTTTAATGCTGTGAAAATTAATATTTATGGAATTATAATATCATAAAAAAAGGTCCATATTTATTTTATTGCTGTGAAAATGTATATTTATACAATTATATCATAATAAAGATGATAATAAAATAGGTCCATATTATTTATGTTAATGCTGTGAAAATTAACATTTATATAATAAAATGACATTAAAACAGGTCCATTTTATTTTTTTAAAGCTGTGAAATTTAATTTTAAATATAATATAGGCCCATATTATTCACTTTAATGCTGTGAAAATTATTTATGCAATTTGAATATCATAATAAAAAAATAAAAGTAGATATGGGCCTATAAATTAAAATAGGCCCATATTATATATTATTATATAAAGATGAATTTTCACAGCAATAAAAAAAAATGATGGGCCTATTAATAGTTATTATATAAAAAAATATAAGTTTTCACAGCATTAAACTAAATAATATAGGCTTATTTTTTACTATTATTAATTATTATTATTATTGTTTAATGCTGTAAAATTATATTATATTATAATGCAGACTGATTAAACCCACAAACCTTCATTTCGATTAAAGGAAGAGCTTTGACGATCTTTGTGTATTTTACAATTTTTATATTCTTTGGCCAAATGTGATAGAAAAGTAATCTGCACAATCACGATCAGATGATTAATCAATAATCACGTCAGGATAGTTTGTTTTGTAAACGAGTGGAACTAGAGAATGAGATGCTTTTGGTTCAGATCACGAGGACTTAAGCGGCAGATGCTCACCGCCATGGCTTCGGTTTTCACGTCGTCGTTGCTGTCGGGAGCGGTGAGGTCCACCAGCACGGGACACACCAGGCTCTCCACGTCTCCCCGCTCGATGAGCTCCTGCTCCAGCAGAACCAGCAGCGCCGCCTGACTCGTCTTACGGACCTGACGCAGGAAACACCGTCACGTGTCATGATCGGCAGCTCTGAGCCGCAGAAAGAGCTCACACTTACCAGGTTGTTCTGGTCAGCCAGGTATCTGACCACGATGGGCAAGAGGTACTTCGAAAAGGCGAATGGAATGGAAGGTCTGTTCTCCTGACAGAAGATGGCGATATGTGGGATTTGCTCCATGAGCTCCGCTCGAACCGTCGGCTCTGAGGAACAAATGGCACTCCGTTAAAACAACTAGACAGGACTCCCACAGGACTCAGAGCACAGAACGCGTAAACGTTAAAGGCACAATATGTAATTTTCCGTCTCTTATTCAGAACAAAGGCGTGTCTTGACTCTTGACTGGGCGGGGCTTTTATTCTGTCAGCCGAGCGCTTCCGCTTCTTCCGCTTCTTCCGCTCATGTTGTGTGCGGTAACGCAGCGCTGTTTATCATATTACACACATCTGAGTGTGTTAAAGTGGTGTTATAATGCTACTCTGTGCGTCTGCTCGGCGCTACTATGAGACACTTGTTCACACTGCAGTGAGCGAGATCATATCAGGCATGGTAAAACATGGTACTCGCGGTAAATCAAGAACACCAGATCTAAACAATAAGACTAACTGTGTTGAGCTGGAGAACAATGATTAGTTTCTGTCCATGAATGATCCAAACAGTTGCTCACAGTCTAATAAAACACCACAGATATTAAAGCGGCTTTGTGTTTCCATGGTTACTACAAAATAAAACCGGAGGGTAACGCGGGGATGATGTCATTGATAGGCGACGCACACACACGGTCCGTGTCCTGGTTAAAATCACTGATTTCTGTGGATTTAAACATTCTTGGAAACATTTGGGATATTGCAAGTACACAAGTCAACAAAATATATAACACTGTTCTAGTGGATATTTTAATCCTAAAATCTTACATATTGTGCCTTTAATGGAGTTAAGCACTTAAATTGCATGAAATCATTATCCAGAAGTTACAACATGTTTTTTATTGTAATAAATAGAAATATGTGTCGTGGACGCTAGTGTTGTAGTACTAGAGTACGTCTTAAGGCCATTTTTTGGCGGTCTTGTCTCGGTCTCAGACTTAGAGGATTTGGGATTTTGTTTCAAGACCGGTCAAGACCACGACTGCTGGGATATCACTAAATCGCCAGATTTATTTCTTAGCATCATTAATGTGATTGGATGTAAAACTTACTGCTTCAGACGCAATCAATAACTTATTTCTAATTTGATTTATTTATTGTGTCGATTCAGAAATTAAAGAGGGTTTGTGCCAAAAATGTCACCAAAAATTAATACAAATGCTCACAAAATTCAAGATATTGTTGCAAAAAGTTCTTGTATGAGATCTGGATTCATAATCAGATCAGATCATAATCTGAATCACAAACAATTAACCAACATCACAAGAGCAAGAGAGCTGCTTTCACAAATTTGAGAATGACTGCAAACATTAAAACATTTTTTACATTTGTAATTGACCAATTCAGATGCATCTTCTGTCTCACCTCTAACGCAAAGAGGAATTTTGTTGTTGATTTCATTTGATTGGTAACAGCTCTATGAAGTGTCTTACTCTAATTATATTTATTATAAGTCATTTTTAGGTGGTAATGTGGATCTCTATGAATTTAAGGAGTGCTGGTCCGGTCTTCACTAAAACACGATGCTTCTGAAGACTTTTCCTGTGTTTTAACGTTTTATCTACAGCGATGATTGCGATGTCTTGTACAATTAAATATGGCATCACGTGGATGAATATGCATATGCAAATGATATGCAGATGAGGATATGCATAGTAAAATTAGGAGTTGTAAGCTCCATATATATTTCGAGGAGGAGATGCATGTACACACAATCTTCCGCAGGCTGAAATTTATAAAGGGAATTTATAACACTTTTAGGATGAAATCTACAGAAAGTTTTATACATGGTGTAGCAACTGCGTACCAGAGTCGTCTGCGAGTCTGTCGATCCTCTCCAGCACACACACACACTCGCGCTCATCCTCGCTGACGGCTCGGAGCGTGTCCAGAAGACTGCGGGCCACCATCTGCCTGCCAAACACACCACATCTCTCAGAAATAAGGATTAGAAACATTTAACATTTGACTGTCAAATGACCTAGTACAAACAACTAGCTTCTTATACTGCAAATTGCAGGGTTGCATTGTGGGAATACATGCTTTGACGAATGTAGCAGGTCATTTCAGGGTTCCCACTCTTTTTCAGGGATCATTTTCCAGGACTTTCCAATTTGACTACGGCAGGATCACGCCAAATATTGCTCTCCAAGTCTTTAAAATGCGTAGAGTTTATTGCCATGACTGAACTATAAAACAGTGTTTAATATGAGCTCTTAATCACACATTCTGACTATGGAAGCTTGTTTCCCCCACAGAATAAAAAATTTAAAAAGGTAATTGCGACTTTATATCTCGCTATTCTGACTTTCTCGCATTTGCGAGTTTACATAATTGTGATATAAACTCAGAATTCTGGAAAAATAAATAAATAAATAATTCCCCCTCAGAATTGGACTTTATATACAATTCTGAGAATAGTAGTTAGAATTGCAAGATATAAATTTGCAATTGCACGAACATAAGTCAGGAATGCGTTTAGCTATATCATATTTACATTATGACTAATATTGTATGGTCCTAATATTTTATTGTAATATTAACATTACACCTAATATTGTGTTGGTCCCCCTTCAGCACATCCCACAGGTGCTCGATTGGATTGAGATCTGGGGAATTTGGAGGCCAAGTCAACACCTCAAACTCGTTGTTGTGCTCCTCAAACCATTCCTGAAACATTTTTGCTTTGTGGCAGGAGCATTATCCTGCTGGAAGAGCCACAGCCACCAGGGAATACCGTTTCCATGAAAGGGTGTACATGGTCTGCAACAATGCTTAGGTAGGTGGTACGTGTCAAAGGAACATCCACATGGATGGCAGGACCCAAGGTTTCCCAGCAGAACATTGCCCAAAGCATCACACTGCCTCCGCCGGCTTGCCTTCTTCCCATAGTGCATCCTGGTGCCATGTGTTTCCCAGGTAAGCCACGCACACGCACCCGGCCATCCACGTGATGTAAAAGAACACGTGATTCATCAGACCAGGCCACCTTCTTCCATTGCTCCGTGGTCCAGTTCTGATGCTCACGTGCCACTGTTGGTGCTTTCGGCGGTGGACAGGGGTCAGCGGCTATGCAGCCCCATACGCAACAAACTGAGATGCTCTGTGTATTCTGACACCTTTCTATCAGAACCAGCATTAACTTCTGGAGCAGTTTGAGCTCCAGTAGCTCGTCTGTTTGATCGGACCACACG
Organism: Rhinogobio ventralis; assembly: GCA_039654625.1. NCBI lineage: Eukaryota > Metazoa > Chordata > Actinopteri > Cypriniformes > Gobionidae > Rhinogobio > Rhinogobio ventralis. The sequence goes on from CM077214.1 coordinate 32,841,770, forward strand.
GGCCAGCCTTCGCTCCCCACGTGCATCAATGAGCCTTGGCCGCCCATGACCCTGTCTCCGGTTCTCCACTGTTCCTTCCTTGGAGCACTTTTGATAGGTCCTGACCACTGCAGACCGGGAACACCCCACAAGAGCTGCAGTTTTGGAGATGCTCTGACCCAGTCGTCTAGCCATCACAATTTGACCCTTGTCAAACTCGCTCAAATCCTTACGCTTGCCCATTTTTCCTGCTTCTAACACATCAACTTTGAGGACAAAATGTTCACTTGCTGCCTAATATATCCCACCCACTAACAGGAGCCGTGATGAAGAGATCATCAGTGCTATTCACTTCACCTGATCAGCGCATATCTCGCAATTCCAACACATTACATGGCAATTGCGAGAATTGTTTTTAGAATTGTGAGATAAAAAGTTGCAATTACCTTTTCTATTTTGTATTCAGTGGCAGAAACAAGCTTCCATAGTTTATTGCCATGACTTGACTATAAAATCATTTAATACGAGCTCAATCATACACATGTTCTCGTGTCAATATCATAGAAAAAAATATTTTAACGTTTTGTTTAACTTTTTGAAAGAAAAACAATATTAGTGAAAGACAAAGCCTTGTCCTGTCCAATGCTGGATATTCACCATGTCAATCAATACAATTTTGGATTAAATCCCACTACAAGTTAGTCATTCCCAAAACGTTTGCAGTGTGTATACTTGGGAATCTTTTTCAAAAAGTTTAGTTTTAGAACTTTTTATTTTTATTTTCCAGGCCAACAACAAGACTTTCCAGAACATTTTCTCTAATTTTCCATGTGTTTTCCAGGACGAGTGGGAACCCATAGAAACAATACTATTATCAGTATGTGATTCTTCACAGGGTCAGTGTGAGCGTTTCATGCGTTTACCTGTTGAAGACGTTCTCGCTGCTGATGTACTTGTCGAGTCGGCCCATAGGAGTCAACATCTCATCCTGAGACACGAAATCCAGCACTGAAGGTACAATAATGGCATCAGACTCTGAGCTGTATCCATCCACACCAACTACAGACACATTCAGAGACGGCATGAGCAAAACACACACATCCCACAATCCCCAGCTTCATCAACGTCAGCGAAGAGTGCAAGATCCAGTATCACGGATCCAATGCTTATAATATATCTCAGTTGCATTTATCAGATTAGAGCTTGTGGTCCTGGAGGGCCACTGTCCTGCAGAGTTAAACCCTGATTAAACTCACCCACCTGTGATTTTCTAGTGATCCTGAAGCCCTTGATTAGCTGGCTCAGGTGTGTTTGATTAGGGTTGGAGCTAAACTCTGCAGGACAGTGGCCCTCCAGGACCGAGTTCGAGGAACCCTGATATAAACAATCAATCAGTTGAGATTTGCTGTATAGTAGGGGTGTAACGGTACACGTGTTCATACCGAACCGTTTCCGTACAGGGCTTCCGGTACGGTGCACGTGTGTCCCGAATGCAATCTTTAACAGTCGGCTTGTTTAATGCGCGGAACACACTTCAATCCGAGTTCCCACATGAACATATTAAGTATTCTGTCCATTTTATCACGAAATTCAAACGATAAATGCCGCTTTGACGCTCTGTAATGTGGCGTGACTGATCACTGTATAGACGCGTGATCGTCATAGTCAAAGAATAAACATGAATGAACATCTGAAGGTATGAGGATACATTATAACTTACTGAAGCGCATCATATGTGGTGTAATCGCTCAGTGTTTTAATGGCGGAAACAGCTTGTGATGTCCGGTAGCATCACATTTCCCTCAGGAGTCGCTCAGTGTCCACAGCTGTGAGTGCACTACAGAGATTAACTCTCACTGAATATATGACCTATATTAGCCCATATATTCATCATATTCCACTGGACCTGTTGCTGACGTCTGGATTATTAATGTGTGTTTAAATTAATCTGTCATGAGAATGACAGCCACTGTGTATAAATTATTAGATTTCGAATTGGAGTAAAAACAATTTTATAATTAGATTTAGAAGTCAATGCAAAAAATGCCTGAATGTTTGCACACAATGTGTTATTTGAGTGTTGATTATTATATCTAAACATGAATAGAACTGAATTTAGGCTAATAGTTTGGGCTCTGTTTAATATTATAGTAATGTGCTAGTAAGGGCTCGCTATAGTTTACAGCATTATCTTTAAGAAACTTTTAGTTATAATTGAAATCATTTAAGGACAGACACAATGTGTTCAGTAAACCACTGTTTAATAAAAATAAATAAAAAGCAATTTTGTAAAACTGCACCGAACCGTGACTTCAAAACCGAGGTACGTACCGAACCGTCAGTTTTGTGTACCGTTACACCCCGATATATAGTATATATTGCTTTATGTGAGTGTATGCGGATTATATTGGATATATTAATGTGTTACGCGTTAATATTGAGGATTTTGTTCAATTTAATGACGTGATAAATTAAGCATATAAATGACAGGGTTACATTTTAATTATAAGACTTACACAATGAGCTATTTGACTGAATTGTGCTTAATAATCATACTATTGTCTTCTTTAGAGCTGCTTTTTTAGCTGAAATTTAAGTTTGCATCATTCAATCTATTATTTGCAAACCCAAACACAGCTGTCTAGTGCAAAAGCACCATGATTGTCTGTTTACGTGAATAGTCTTATCATCCAGTGTATACACATGCATATATATCTCAAATTACCCCAGTATTAGTCTGATAGCAGCGGGTCACGTGACCCGATGTTTATGAATCGCATTAAAGCGTAAAGTTGACAACATGCTAACGCTATTCACACACACACTCACACACACAGATGAAACTCACATCCGTCCGTGTCCTCCTGCGAGTCCTGCAGCAGAGAGAGATCTGAAACACACAACGCGATCAGTGAGAGTGTGTGTGAGAGAGAGTGTTTAGTCAGAAGTGTGTGTGTTCGTGTGTTTAGCTCTACACACCCGCCATCGTGCGCTGCTTCTACATTTAACCCGCTTCTGTGCTGATGGCCAACAAGCGCCGCAACACAAACTACACAAAACTACACAAAAACACACAAAACACGCGCCTCTGAACTCCAGTCGAGCACTGCCGCCGGGCCCGCGCACTGATCCTTTATCACGCACGCGCCGAGGGCAGCCTCTAGAACGCGCACGCACGGATACTACTGAACGCATGCGCAGTGACGAATACCAGTTATTCGTATTTATTAATTAATTTATTTATTTGTAGGTTGCAACGTTTTAAGCCATTTAATCATTTTTTAAAAAATATTTGAGATTTTTTTTAATTGAATTTCAATAACGTACAACAGGCAGAAAAGTCAAAGTACATTCAAAACTACAGTAAATAATACGAGTAAAATACTATAATAATTATTGGGAGGCTTTGTAATGACAATTTTGGTTAAAAAACGTTTTTTAGTGTATTTAATATATTTTATTTTGACGTTATTGGAGTCTAAAGGTTCGACGTCTATTTGTTGTACATGGTAGATTATTTTATCTTTTAAATATGCGGCGTGGCACACTGTAATCCACACACGACCAGTTCGACCGGTTTATGCGCTTTTATGCGTTTGTTGTCTAGAATGACGTGTAACCCCAGGGTTCATTGGTCACTGCGCATGCGCACTGCTCCATCAGCGGCTGAGGTGATTCTGACGAACCGAAATATTCCCGCGTCTTTGTGCTTTAATTAAATATACACTTGTGGAAATATGATAACAGCTGTTAGGGAATAAAAAACTATTGCAGTTTTCCCTCTGTTCATCTGAGTGACGTGTCCGGCCGTGCGCGCAGCCGGCCTGCCTCCAGTGCTCGAGGCGCGCGGGTGTGTGTGTGTGTGTGAGAGAGAGATTCGTGAGTGAGCGCGCGCGTCGTGGCCGGGGCTCTTGTGCAGCACGCGAGTGTGTCCCGTTTAACGGCTGTCATGTCAAAACTGGAGCAGATTCTGATCCTCGACCCGCCGAGCGACCTCCGCTTCAGAGGTAAAGTGTCAGTCACGAACAACCGGCCGCTGTATTCGAACCGGCTCACGGAGGCCTGTGCGCGCGCGCCCGCCCGCGTGCCTGCATCGCTCCCTCGGCTGCAGTTTAACGCGACGCCCGGGGATCCACAGGCCTCTGGGGGGAAACGCGCAGACGGGGGGTTTGTTTTAATACCCGCTCTCTCTATAAGACGTGTTTTGATCTCAAACGCGAGAGAATCACGTTAGTGTGTTGTCACAGTTAGCCTCAGAGCTAACAACAGATTCTTGAATGAATCTGATCTGTCATTAGCAGAAGGCACTTCTGATCATCAGTGATCGATACTGCACTGTCTCAGGCTGTTTTAAGGTGTGTGCCTGCTCAAAATGCTGTGTAAAGATGTAATGCTGCATACAAGTACACAATAACAATCGCTGTGTATGCATTTATGCCACATCTGAGCCTAATAGAAGTGTTTCTGTGCCAGCTTTACAGTGTAAATATGCTAGTTGGCAATACAGACAGTGATTACATGATCAATACTGCATTGAGTTCGGTTTAATGGACTATATTAATCCCTCTTGAAGTAAAATGTTTGATTCTTCAGGACAGGCGCCACAAGAAAAGGGTTTTTGCATTATTTATGCTTTTACACCAGCAATGTGAGCCTTACAGACGAAGCTTCATTACATTCACCATTAATATTCACAAACATACTGATTATTATTGAGCCAGGGAATTTAAAAATGAGCGTAATTTTAACTGTATAACCTCCTAAGACCTGTTTCCATGTCTTTACATTGTTTAGAGCATAAGAATGATAATGAAAAATGATATTTTATTCATATGTTGTGACATGTCCTCGTGAGTGGAAACCGGGACTCAGTTGCATAAAAAAATAAAATGACATGTATAGGCAAAAACAATGGGATTTATGTCATTCACCAATTAATTTTCAGGTTGATATACCATATGCTTTATGCAATATGTGGGTAAAATGGCCGTACATGGGGTTTCCCATTCAATGCAATGCATCTAATGTGTTCTTGGAGCAACATGTAATAGATGGCAACATTTTCTTATCAATGTTCCTATTAAATATTAGATATTATTATGTCATTTCTTTCTCTGTTTCCTTGTTGTGTCTCCCAGAACATCAAGTCCTGACGTCTCTACATGTATGAAATCAATGTCCTGTTTTGTAACAGAAAGTCAAACATCACATGTGACATAACAAACAATTTGAAAATTAGATTTAAATGATACTTACAAAATATGATCATATTTGATCATTCAGTCCTTTTTAAAGAGGAAGGAGAAGTTGTTGTCCTGGTGAAACATCAAAACAATGTATGTTCTCAGAGAAATTCACTCAAATATAATGTGGTACGCACCCGGGAGGATAAATGTTACAGTAAAAACCAGCAGGTTCTGTAATAGTTGAAACCTCAAAGAGTTAGTTCACCCAAAAATGTAAATTCTGTCATTAATTCCTCTCCCTCACAAGACGACACAAATGAGGATATTTCTGATGAAACCCGAGAGGTTTCTGACCCGTCCATAGACAGCAATGTAATGAACACTTTCAAGGTCCAGAAAGGAAGTAAAGACATCGTTAAAATAGCCCATGTGACTCCAGTGGTTCAGCCTTAATGTGATGAAGAGACGAGAATACTTTAGTGCGCAAAAACACACAAATAACGACTTTATTCAACAATCTCTTCTCGTCTGTGTCCGTCTCCTGCGCTGTTGACGTTGGTCAGCTCCTGCGCCATCATCACACGCATGCGTCACGTGATCAGCCTCGGCCGATGGCGAGCCGGCGTTCGTAACTCTGAAGCGCTGCACTGTATTTACTACAGGAGACGGACACAGACGAGAAGAGATTGTTGAATAAAGTCGTTATTTGTGTGTTTTTGCGCACTAAAGTATTCTCGTCTCTTCATCACATTAAGGCTGAACCACTGGAGTCACATGGGCTATTTTAACGATGTCTTTACTTCCTTTCTGGACCTTGAAAGTGTTCATTACATTGCTGTCTATGGAGGGGTCAGAAACCTCTCGGATTTCATCAGAAATATCCTCATTTGTGTCCTGAAGATGAACGAAGGTCTCACGGGTTTGGAATGACATGAGAGAGAGGAATTAACATTTTTGGATGAACTAACCCTCTAAAGAGCAAGTCATCTTATAATTGACAGGGAAAAGTTGTCACATTCCCAGAATTCCTGTACGACACATTTGATTTGACCGTTGTTGTGTGCAGGACCCTTCACAGATGTGGTGACCACTAACCTGAAGCTGAGGAACCCGTCCGACAGAAGAGTATGTTTCAAAGTGAAGACCACAGCTCCTCGCCGCTACTGCGTGCGGCCCAACAGCGGCATCATCGACCCCGGCGCTACGGTCACCATCTCAGGTCAGAGAGCGGACACGCCCGTGTTTACGAGGAGATCCGGCTAGGGGTGTGCGATATTGTTGGTACCTTGGCAGGTTCAGGACTGATTCCTAAAGTTTTGATATTCTTCATATTCTGAGCGGTGGTCAGAATGACACAAATCATCTTTTCCAATAAGTTTTAATTGATTTTTACCTTTTATAAAGCCATTTTTTTTACCTAATATGATGTATGCATCATATTTTGTGTCCAATTCTTACATTTAATCAATAAATTCAATTATAATAAGACACAATAGGGCTGCTACCAATCAGATGAACTCAGTATCAACAAAATTGATCTTTGCAGTGCAGAGGAAGCACAGAAGCTGCACCGATAGTGGATTTAGATCATTCACACACTGATTAATTTAAACCCGCTATCGATATAAATACCGATCGTCCTATGATATCTAAAGGTCCTTAGACCCACTGCTTTTCACACAAAACCATTTTTAAAATTAATTTTACATATCGCAGCATTTAAATGTTTAAATTCCTGTACGCATGACTACGACTTAGTATAATTTCACGATCGTTCATATTTGACAAACATAAGCAAACCATATATCTAACAAAAGCTTTCATTCTCAAGATTATGGTTATGTGGTTTATTTTGTTGACATAATTTTTTTCCCAAGGTGCACCTGTGCTTCTAAGTTGAAAAATGTAGGAGAGCATTTACGTGTCAAATAATGTTTTTTATTTGGGCGACAGAAGCCACAATAGTTTACTTTCAATTAAATTACATACAGTTTGTGTAACCACGGATATAAATATAAAAGACATTATTGTAATTATAAATTATCTTAAATATTGAAGGCATTATAAATGCATTTTTAATAGAGTAAATCACTCAGTGAAAGTGTGTGTTTGCAAAGTGTCAGATCGCACATCATATTATCATAGACGTATGCGTCACACACTCCTAGCGCTCATGGATCTGTCTCTTCTCTTCCAGTCATGCTGCAGCCGTTTGATTACGACCCAAATGAGAAGAGCAAGCACAAGTTCATGGTCCAGACGATTTTCGCTCCGCACGGCGCGACGGACCTGGAGGCGATGGTGAGCGCTTCATCTTCAACACTCACTAACTATATCCCAATAATCCTCTAAACCCTGGAAACACTATTTTTATCTGTTCATAATTGAGGATCCTCGTGTGACCTCATTTCCTGTGTGTGTGAAACGGCACGTGATGATAATGTTTTGTCTTTTGCAGTGGAAAGATGCCAAACCGGACGACCTGATGGACTCTAAACTGCGCTGTGTGTTTGATATGCCTTCAGACAACGAGAAGCTGGTGCGTTTGTGTTTGAGTTACTCGTGTGTGTTCTGTAATGAAGCTGATGTTCAGTTCAGTGTGTGTGTGTGTGTGTTCTGATCAGAATGAGCTGGAACCAACCAAAGCCGCGTCCGCTCTGAGCGCGTCGAAGGCCGACGGCACATCAGGAGCCAGAGCCGGCAGCATGGACGACGCGGAGATGCGGAAAGTTGTGGAAGAGTGCAAGAGACTGCAGACGGAAGTGGGAAAACTGCATGACGAAAACCGCCAACTCAAGGTATCTGTGTTTGAGTGCATTAACACATGAAGTTACCGTCATGATCTACGCCGTCGTCCTGAGATATTCATATTTGGCAACATTTACAAATTCTCTGACCTCGGTCACATGCAAGAAAACGGATACAATATTTAATATAATATTTTAAGTGTTTTATTTGAAATATTAATATATTTAATACCTTTTAAAAATATTTTTATACATTTTCACTTTTTCTTTAGTGAAGTGTCTCAGTCCTCATTACGTTCACTGGCATTTAGCAACCCAAACTAATTGTATAAATATAAAAAAATATTATTTAACTTTAATTGTAATTATGAAGACAGGCAATTACTGTTGTAAAATGCTAAAATACTTATTAATATTTCAAATAAAACACTTAAAATATTATAATATATTTAAAACATGAATATAATTAATATTAAAATATTTTTGACATTTTTCACCAATAAACCTCTTTTTTTAGTTATAGTCTCAGTTCACATTACATTCACACTGACATAGATACAATATGTATTATAATATTTTAAGTTTTATTTGCAATATTAATATAATAATATATTTAAAATGTGATTTTATTTATTTATTTATTTGTTTTTTTTTTACATTTTTCACTATTAAACTATTACATTCACACTGGCATTTTAGGAACCCAAACTATTCTTTTTATTAATAATAATAATAATAATAATTATGATTTATCTAACTAATTATAAATGTAAAGACAAGCAATTACTGTTGTAAAATACAATTGTACTGTAAAATAGATAAATTATTTTAAGTGTTTTATTTGCAGTATGAATATAATATTTAAAACATTAATATAATTAAATATTCATAATAATACTATATATTTAAAATATGAATTTATTTTTACTTTTTCACTATTAAAGCTGTTTCTCAGTGCACATTACATTCAAATTCTATAAATAATAATAATAATAATAATTAGTATTATTATTATTATTGAACTCTGATTATAATTATGAAGACAGGCAATTACTGTTGTAATGTACAATTCTACTGTAAAATAGATAAAACATTTAATGTTTTACAACATGAGTATAATATAAAAACAAACATTGTTTTCACTATTAAACCTCTTTCAGTCCACACACACTATAAAGACAGAAATATAGGCAATTACTGTTGTAAAATACAAAATAATTTATTTTACTCTACAATTTACAGTGTGATATCTGTCTGAAATTCTTCACTTTAAACACTGAAAGCTTAACACGTCAAATGAGTGCGAGTTAGCATTCGAAGGTCGGTTTGTGCCACCGTCCCAATTGCGTCCTGTGAGCACTAGGTGGCGTAACGCTCTCAAACATCACATGTGCACCCTTACTCCATCTCACTGTGTGTTTACCTGTTGCTCTCGACCAGGACGAAGGGCTGAGGATGAGGAGGGCCAATCAGTACGACAGCTCGGTCTCCAAGTCTTCGGCGATGCTGAGCAAAGAGCCGGCCTCCAGATCGCTGCCCTCGCTGCTGGTGGTCATCGCCGCCATCTTCATCGGGTTCTTCCTAGGGAAGTTTGTCTTGTAGAGCTTCGAGCAAAAGCGAGCGTTCTTGTCGATAAGCCGTTGCGTCTGCGCAGACGAGCCCTACGGCAGCGGAAATAAACGTGTCTGTGTACAGGATCATTCAAACGGGCCTTGCCTTTCTCACACGGTTAGTACACACACAAGCAAACACACTCACACACACACACACACTCACTCACTCTCAGAAACGATGGCTCGTTTCTCCCTCTTTTCCGCCGTCTGTGGTTCCGGGTGGGTTTTTCTGGGGCTCGGGGAAGAAGAAATCGTCCATTTTGTCAAAGCATCACTAGCAGCCCAACGGAGGCACTGTGTGTGTGTAGAGACCTTGAAAAACGTCAACCTATGAATAAATAAAAGGACGTGTTTCTCTTTTTCTCTGTGGTTTTATTAAGAGTTTAATGGAATGTTTTAAGTGTCGCGTACATGTTCTTTTAGATTCTGTTGAGAAAAGCGGGAAATGCAGATTCGTCGTAATCGTAACAAACCATTGCTCGCTGGATGGTGGCGTCCGCTGGGAACAACACACCTCCCGCGTCCCATTCCAGTCGTTTCACGGAGATTATATATCCGACTGACTGAATCCCATCTCCATTTGCAGTCCTGTCCCGTGGTATTGAACATGTGTGAATAAAGCATCTTTAACACTCTTCAGCTCGTCTGTGTGTACACGCGGGAGGACTTCATGTGTTGCACCTTCACCATCAACTGTTGAACGCACAATAAACGTTTTCTCACTGTTAACCGTCTCTGCGTTCATTATATGCAGGAAATGTGTCCGGATGAGATTCACTAAATGTGACTTTAATGGCATCGGAAGCCAAACTAGATTTTATTAGTATTATAAATATTAGTTTTTATATTTTCTCTTTTCATTTTTAGAAGTTTTTCGAACATTTTTTTTTTTATTTTTTAGGATTTTTTCTAATTTTTTAATTGTTTTTTTTTTTTACATTTTTAGAAGTTTTTGTTATTTTAGTACATCAACTGAATCTAGATTAAAATGTTAATGACACTAAAATAACACTTACAGTTCAGAGTTATAGTTAACTAAAACCATAAAACATTTATGATAATATTATAGTTTTTATTCATATATTGTGAATTCGTTTTATATTTACTCTCTTTTTATTTTTAGTGTTTTTGTCATTTTAAATGTCTATATAGATTTGATTTCTATTTTTTAAATGTATTTCAGTTTACTTTAGTACATTGTTGAACTAGATTAAAATGATAAATGTTTTATTCATTATATTGAAGAACATAAAAAATGATAATGAATATATAATGTAATGCATATATTTATCAAAATGCTCTTCTCTGGAGTTATTAATGAGTTTATGGACCCTGGATATGGTTTTTCTGAGGTACACGTGACGCATTGTGAGCTGTTTTACTGACGTCTTTCTGCGGTTGAAACTGAGCGATTTTATGAGACGTGATACGGATTTTGGAAAGTTGTAATGTGTTTTTTAACGCCTGGTGTTCATTCATTTATTTATTTTCCGCGCTGTAACTGGTATTAAAGCGGAAGAGTTCACTTGAACTGCGATCTGTCACGCCACATTAAACGGCGCCAAACTGTTTATTTTTTAAATTTCGTAATAAAATGGACGTAATTTGAAATCTTTCATATCAATAGTAACTAAGCACAAATATTATTGTGATTTATTGGATGGGAGGCGCTACAAACTAATCTAGAGTACTCGTTTCTTGGGATTTAAGAATAGATGTTGATTAAAATCAATATTTTTAACCCAGCTGTAGTTCACTTAACGGCCACCGGTGTCGCTAAAAACAAGGGCTTCTGAATTCTACATATATTGTCATGGAAATAGCAACTAGTTAACTATTTCAAGTATGATTTTAAAAAAAAATGGTATTAGTTCACTATAATAACCCTGAACTGTAAGTCTGGCGAAGTCACATGTCCATTCAGGCATCATGAGACGAGGTTTCATTCAGGTCCTTTGCTCTAAACCACAATCCAAAAATAACTGCAATGTACAGGCCGCGGTACGGCTTGGGCTGGGATATTTACAGCGCTGGAACTCCTCTGGAGCTTGGCATTATTTTAACTGTAATTGAGTTCAGTAATGCATGATGAGCTCCAGTGACACTGCACAGAACGAACAGGAGCTACGTCAGTGCGCATGCATGCGTCAAATCACGTCTGTTGGATGCGGTTCGGTTGTTTTTGGTGTTTAGTCGGCTCACCTTTCCGACGATCATAAGAGTTTAAAACATACTAGTGTAAATGGTGATAAACCAAGTGTCTCCTTAGAAATCCAGCACAGGCAATAAGACCAGTATGAAGACGCCGTCCAGCATCTTCGTGTGGCTCGCGGCGCTCAGTCTGAAGTGCTGGTCTCCTTCTTGACCCACGCGCGGCTCCCCCTGCTGGCAGCGCATCAGCGGCGGCTGGTAAGACGTGGCCCGCCGGTCGGGCCGGTCAGGACTGGAGCCGTTGGTGGGCCTCTGGCCGTTATAAAGCAGGCTGCGTCCAGAGGAGTCCTGACCCATGCTGAAGAGCTCGTACTCGGTGTGAGGCAGACGGATGCCCAGCGCCGCGCAGCCGGAGGTCGAGGTCACGTCCTGCGGGATGCCCTGCTTCCAGGAGCCCTCAGCGCCGCATGCGCGCCCTCTGAAGACGTTCAGGAGAGAGGTGGTGGCCACGTCCATGGGCGTCACCGTCATGTGGGTCACTAGAGGAGATTCACATCAACGTGAAAGTATAAATGCATGCAATCTTTCCTCAAGACACTACAGTGTTTACTAGGGCTGGGTACTGACACAAATTTCATGATTCAATTCAATTTCCATTCACAAGCTTTTAATTCGATATCAATGATTGTGGATATATATCAGATACAGTACATGGCAAGGGGCTAATGCTATTTCCTGCATTCTGCCTTATAGTTGATTCTCATGATAAACATGGGCAACAGTTCAAAACACGTGTTTTTAGTATGGCCCTGTATGACGTCATAAAGGGCGGAATTCCTAATATGGGCACTTCTCCCGGATGAGCGTACACACACGCACACACACACATCACCCAGAGCGAGAGCAAGAGTGCGTCCATCACCGAGCTTCGCTCGGGTTACGGGAGCCGGCGGCGGTGCTGGTGTTGTGTATTTAGACACGAGATCAACAATGTCACTAAAGAAGTGTGTTTCTGGTGTGAGGGAAAGATCCCCTTGTTCAGCTTCACAAATAACCCAGCGTAAAGGGAACAGTGGATGCAGTTTGTGTTTCCGGAGTTCTGCAAGTGTGTGTGTTTGTTCCCGGTCATGAGTGAGAACTGCAGGCGTGAGTGAAACTGCATCAAATGTGTGTGTTTTGTTATGCATATAATGTGAACAACACCAACGTATAGTGAATCGAGAGTTATCCAGGTATTCCGTTCATTCATCAACTGAAAACAGGATAAACTAATCAATCCTTGAGACTTAAGAATCAATATCGGTTCATAAAAACGAGAATCAACTAAAGTCAAGAAATCAGTATTTTTTTACCCAGCCCTAGTGTTTTACATGTCAGGTCTATTTTAGTTCCATGGAAGGTCTTTATTTTATTGCACTTGATCTATTAGCATCTGCAGATCTTTAAAGGCGGCGATGAGTCAGAAATCTTCACACACACACACCAAACTTTACAGTCTTATTTATATCTGTATTCTGAAGGTTTGCTCATATATCTGATTTATAGAATATTTTACTCATACAAACATGATGAGAATTTATTTTTTCTGTCTGCTGACAGTATTTTCTGATGTATGGAGTGATGAAAAGAGAAATCCAAAATCCCCTCTGGAAAAACCTTTATGTCAAAAAAAAAAAAAAAAATCAAAAGAATTGTGAACCTGCTTCATCCGGTGTTCAGATTTCTGCTCTGGGAGTGTATGCAAATGAGTGCATATTTAATTAGATAATGCCTTTGCATATTTAAACATAACATTTAATGTCTTAATTGTAACACTTGTAATGCGTTAACTAATATTACCTAACGACGAGCAATACATTTGTTACAGTATTTATGAATCTTTATTAATGTTAGTTCATAAAAATACAACATATTACAGACATTAACTTTTGATTTTAATATTTAATTGTATTAATAAATTCTGAAATTAACATTAACCAAATGTTATTTCTAAATGTTCTCTGAACGTTCAAAGCGGCCAGTCTTTTAAACGTTTACGTTTCTTTGATCGGTTATACAAATGTTAGCCCTCGTCTTTCCCTCGCGGGTCAAAATGACCCGAAGCCCTAAAATTATACTTTTTTTTTTTTTGGTCCAGAAAACGTATAATTTTATTTTTTAATTTTTTTATATTTCTTAATGCTTTTTTTAAAAAAAATTTTTTTTTATGATGTCTTATTTTATTTACCTTTAAATTACTAGATTTTATCAATAACTAATATAATTTAAGCACATTCTTTCAGTTTAAATTCAAATTAACTCTCCATGCATAACCCAGCTCAAATATCTCTCATTGGGTCATTTTGAGTGTCGCTGCTGACATCTTGTGGAAAAATAATAATATATTATGATATTTCATGCCACTAGATGGCCTTATAGCTCTATATGGAGCAAATGAGCTTTTCCGCTGGGTCCTAAAGTCAGTTCTTGAGTTTACAGGCCCTATTTTAGCGATCTGAGCTCATGGTCTGAAGCTCATGGCGCAGGTGCTCTTAGGGCGTGTCCGAATCCACTTTTGCTAGTTTAACGACGGGATAAACGGTTGGCGCACCAGTCGCATGGTCCAAAAGGGTTGTCCCTTGTCTCTTAATGAGTCATGGGTGTGTTTTGGGCATAACGTGCAATGAACCAATCAGAGTCATCTCCCTTTCCCTTTAAAAGCCAGTTGCACTCGCACCATGGCGGATTCGCTATTTACATGCGAGCGGAAAGACTGAACGCCAGAGAGGAATCCTTTTATTTTCTATATTTAAACGTGTGTGTGTTGCTGCGCGTCCCTGTGTGTGTAACAATCAGAGTGTGTGTGTGTGTGTGTGTGTGTGCTGCTCCATGTCCCTGTGTGTGTAACAATCAAGAGTGTGTGCTGCTGCGCGTCCCTGTATGTGTAACAATCAGAGTGTGTGTGTGTGTGCTGCTGCGCGTCCCTGTGTGTGTAACAATCAGAGTGTGTGTGTGTGTGTGCTGCTCCATGTCCCTGTGTGTGTAACAATCAAGAGTGTGTGCTGCTGCGCATCCCTGTGTGTGTAACAATCAGAGTGTGTGTGTGTGCGTGCTGCTGCGCGTCCCTGTGTGTGTAACAATCAGAGTGTGTGTGTGTGTGTGTGTGCTGCTGCGCGTCCCTGTATGTGTAACAATCAGTGTGTGTGTGTGTGCTGCTGCGCGTCCCTGCGTGTAACAATCAGAGTGTGTGTGTGTGTGTGCTGCTGCGCGTCCCTGTATGTGTAACAATCAGAGTGTGTGTGTGTGTGCTGCTGCTGCGCGTCCCTGTATGTGTAACAATCAGAGTGTGTGTGTGTGTGTGCTGCTGCGCGTCCCTGTATGTGTAACAATCACCAGTCGCATGGTCCAAAAGGGTTGTCCCTTGTCTCTTAATGAGTCATGGGTGTGTTTAGGGCGTAATGTGCAATAAACCAATCAGAGTCATCTCCCTTTCCCTTTAAAAGCCAGTTGCACTCGCATCATGGCGGATTCACTATTTACATGCGAGCGGAAAGACTGAACTCCAGAGAGGAATCCTTTTATTTTCTATATTTAAACGTGTGTGTGTGTTGCTGCGCGTCCCTGTGTGTGTAACAATCAGAGTGTGTGTGTGTGTGTGCTGCTGCGCGTCCCTGTGTGTGTAACAATCAGAGTGTGTGTGCAACAATCAGTGTGCTGCTGCGCGTCCCTGTGTGTGTAACAATCAGAGTGTGTGTGTGTGTGTGCTGCTGCGCGTCCCTGTATGTGTAACAATCAGAGTGTGTGTGTGTGTGTGTGCTGCTGTGCGTCCCTGTATGTGTAACAATCAGAGTGTGTGTGTGCAACAATCAGAGTGTGTGTGTGTGTGTGCTGCTGCGCGTCCCTGTATGTGTAACAATCAGAGTGTGTGTGTGCGTGCTGCTAAAAATGTTTCAGAAAAATGTCCCAAGGATCTATTAACAGAAATGCAATATAATATACATAACTATGTTTTCAGTGGTGTATAAAGACTGTTATGTTTTTATTACCTTAGAATGAGCCGTTTCTATCTACACACACCGCGGGTCCCTTACAGTGACGCCGCCATTTTGCTCCGTCATGTTTCTACAGTAGCCCTAAAGGGACAAACTTCTCTACGGAGCGCTAGCTACTCTCTAATGTCTCGGATGACGACATTTTTGTCCTGTGTCGGCCACCGTAGCTTCTCTATGTGCTCCGAAAGGGAGGGGTGAGCGGTGGGTGATTGCAATTCACAACCTCACCACTAGATGCAGCTAAAACTTACACACTGCACCTTTAAAGAACAGATCACTTTGAATGATCATTCTATCAGCTTTACTGGAAGAACATTTGTTCATTGCCTTAGTGAACTACATTAGTTGATTAGTTCATCAACTAATGTAGTTCACTAATGTTAAGAAATGAAAGCTTGTTGTAAAGTGTTGCTGGGAGAACAGTAATCAGCAGGACGTATGGCGGTATCTCTCGTACCAGTGAAGGTGAAGTCGACGGCACCCATGACGGCGGCTGACGTCACGCCGCGGCTGTAGCGTCCGCTGGCGGAGATGCTGAAGGTGGGGTGACGGCAGACAGGGTCAGAGAAGTGCTCGTACTGTCCGTCCCAGGTCTGGCTGTCCTCGTGGAACGCCAGCCAGCGGGTGAGGAAGAGGACACCCGGCCGCGCTTCACACCGCACGCTCACCCAGTTTCCATGGAGACGCACCGGACGGTCACTTTGGGTCGGCAAGACCGGAGGATGATGAAGATCGGCCGACGCAACAATCTGACAGATTCCACCGCGCCGACCGTCGGCCTGAGAGGAAGAGCAGACGCGGATGAGCAGGTCACCTGACACTCACTCTCAACTGTCAATCATTCATGATAAATAAGGTTAGTTAACTACATATATAGTTAACATGAACTAACAATGAACTATACTTCTAGAGCATTTCAGGGTCATTATAGTCAACTAAAACCACAACCATAAAAACATTTTTGTTACTTGAACATTAACTGAAATGAAATATTTTATATTAACATTTATTATTTAATTGATTTGATGTACTAAAATAAATAAAACTGAAATAAAAACTATATAGACATAAAAAATAAAAATACAAAATGTCAAAAGTATACAGTGCATCCGGAAAGTATTCACAGCACTTCACTTTTTCCACATTTTGTTAATCTCTCCAGAGATGTTCAATGGGGATCAAGTCTGGGCTCTGGCTGGGCCACTCAAGGACATTCCCAGAGTTGTCCCGTAGCCACTCCTCTGTTATCTTGGCTGTGTGCTTAGGGTCGTTGTCCTGTTAGAAGATGAACCTTCGCCCCAGTCTGAGCTCCAGAGCGCTCTGGAGCAGGTTTTCTCAAGGATGTCTCTGTACATTGCTGCATTCATCTTTCCCTCGATCCTGACTAATCTCCCAGTTCCTGCCGCTGAAAAACACCCCCACAGCATGATGCTGCCACCACCATGCTTCACTGTAGGGATGGGATTGGCCAGGTGAAGAGCGGTGTCTGGTTTCCTCCATTCAGGCCAAAGAGTTCAATCTTTGTTTCTCATGGTCTGAGAGTCCTTCAGGTGCCTTTTGGCAAACTCCAGGCGGCCTTTTCCTGAGGAGTGGCTTCCGTCTGGCCACTCTCCCACACAGGTCTGATTGGTGGAGAGCTGCAGAGATGGTTGTTCTCCTGGAGCTCTGTCAGAGTGACCTTCGGGTTCTTCCTCCCTGACTAAGGTCCTTCTCCCCGATCGCTCGGTTTGGCCGGGCGGCAGCTCTAGGAAGAGTCCTGGTGGTTCCAAACTTCTTCCATTTACGGATGATGGAGGCCACTGTGCTCATGGGAGCTTCAGTGCTGCAGAAATGTTTCTGTACCCTTCCCCAGATCTGTGCCTCCATACAATCCTGTCTCTGAGGTTTACAGACAATCCCTTGGCCTTCATGGCTTGGTTTGTGCTCGGACATGCACTGTTAACTGTGGGACCTTATATAGACAGGTGTGTGCCTTTCCCAATCATGTCCGTTCAGCTGAATTTACCACAGGTGGACTCAGATAAAGCTGTAGGAACATCTCAAGGAGGATCAGTGGAAACAGGAGCACCTGAACTCAATGTTGAGTGTCATGGCAAAGGCTGTGAATACTAATGTACATGTGATTTTTTCATTTTTTATTTTTAATAAATTTGCAAAGATTTCAAACAAACTTCTTTCACGTTGTCATTATGGGGTATTGTTTGTAGAATTGAGGGAAAAAAAATATGAATTTAATCAATTTTGGAATAAGGCTGTAACATAACAAAATGTGGAAAAAGTGAAGCGCTGAGAGTACTTTCCGGATGCACTGTACAGCATTACTAAAACTAACTAAAATTAAAATGAAACTGGAAAATATAAAAAAACCTTATTATTAATAAAAACTATAATAGTGTCTAAATGATACTAAAATAACACTGAAACATTTATTAATCTTACTAAATGTTAAATTCAACATTTGCTAATGCATTATTAAAATCAAAAGTTGTATCTGTTAATATTATTTAATAAACACGAACTTACAATGATCAGTTTAACTAACAAAAATGAATAAATAGCAAATGTGTTGCTCATTGTTAATCAGTGTTAATGCATTAACTAATGGAACATGTTTTCCAAATTATTATGCTGACATCATCATAAAGAGACACTTTTCATCATCCAATCAAATCCAAACCTACATTTATTCGCATTCTCTGTTAGCAGAGAAAATATAGAACAAATGGGGTCAATTTGAGACAGAGCATGATGTCAAACGAGGAAACATGAGGCATATGATAACTGATTGAACATGTTTGTGGTGCTTTGCAGCATCTGTGTAGTAAATAAACCTGACATATTAAGCCGGTTAATCGTCCTGCTCCTCGGCCTCACAGCAGCAGAGATTATTCAGCCCTTCTGAATCTGATTTAGCATGCGATGCCTCGACCGGCGCAGAGCGGAGAGTAAAACCCTTCCGAGACGAGCAGCGAGGTGAACACCGATTCCCTCCACATGCATAAACGTCAATAGGCATTAAAACTCATGAGTTTGAGCTGCTATTCTCATCTGAAGAATCTGAACATCACACATAAATGAGGATTTCCTTCTGTATTTGCCCACTACAAAAGAATGATACATTTTTTATACATTTTTGCATGCATGCATTTGGCAGACACTATCATCCAAAGTGACTTGCGTTGTATTTAAGCTACACATGTTATCAGTTCATGCATTCACTGGGAATCGAACCCATGACCTTGGCGTTGCTGCTAATGCACTGCATAAATTCATAAACGATGTCAATATGATGCACCAATCGGTCTTTACACTAACGGTCAAAGGTTTGGACTAATAAGGGTTTTTTATTGTTTTTGAAAGAGTCTTCAGTGTCACATGATCCTTCAGAAATCCTTCTAATATGATGATTTGCTGCTCAAGAAACATTTATGATTATTATCATATTTTGTGGAAACTGGTTCACTACCATTCAGAAATGTTGGATCATTTTTTAAATTAATTAGGATGCATTAAATTGAATTGTGACGAAACTGGAAAATATAAAAACATTAATGAAAACGAACAAAAGCTAATAAAAATGTTAAACACATACAGCAGAATTTTTGAATACCATTTTATTCAGTTAGGATGCATTAAATTGATCAAAAGTGACATTTATAATGTTACAAAAGATTATATTTCAAATAAATGCTGTTCTTTTGAACTTTCTATTCATTCTGAAAAATAAAATGTATCAGTTTCCACAAACATACGAACAGTTTCCATCACTGATAATAATCATAAATGTTTTTTGAGCAGCAAATCATCATGTGATTTCTGGAGGATCATGTGACACTGAAGACACTGATAAATTCAGCTTTAAATCACAGGAATAAATTACATTTTAATATATATTCACACAGAAAACCACTGATATAAACTGTAATAATATTTCACATTTTTACAGTATTTTTGATCAAGAAATGTGGTGAGCAGAAGAGACTTATAATTAATTATTCTTAAATTGTGACCAGTAGTTAAAACATTCGTACTGATGCATCCAAACCTGTATTTTTCCTTGCAATAAAGCAACTACAGATCAGTGTAGTAATGTTTTGCACTGTTTCTCATTGCTACATAACATTGTGTAGAATTTGTAGAGAGCAGCAGAAAATGGATGTCAAAGATCAATGCATGAAATCAAATACGGCAGAAAGCCTTTAGGGATGTTAAAGAGTCCAAAGCACAATGGTGACGGGGAACAAGGACAGTTCTGGATCATAATTCTTTCATTGGGCATTATAATGCCTTCAGAGCCTCACGTCATCCGATTACAGAGCGGCTCTCAGCGCGTGATTTAATCGCAATCAATCAGAGAGCTCGCGGGACGCTCCTCGCGCGGGACACGTGTATGTACAAGAGCGCTCGACTTTGGATCGTTTGCCATTGCTTACTGGAGTCGGCCTGCCCATCAATTATTCAGCCCAAACCAGAATTCATTAACATTGCATTACATGTTTCCAGCCCCTTTTAGCTGCGGCGAGCGGCGGTGGGGGGCCGCGCGCACATGAAAGAAATGAATCCATCAGAAAAAGCTCATCTCTCAGGTCTGGAGCCGTAGGCGCGCGCCGAGCCGCAATCCAGACCGCTGCCCTTCGCAAACACTATTTCCACATTCCCTTTGAAGCAGATGGAAGATCAGCACCGCCGACATGTGCCGACACGGCTCAAATCACACTATTTAAATGACACCGGGGAAGCGATGGGAAATGCATCCATCTCGTTTCAGATAGAGCCGACGTACGGATCGGTAATACCAAAGTGAAATTACAGCGAGTGCTCCGGATGAATACGCAATGACAGCCGGCGGCACGCATGAATTAATCACAGTCGATGTCACGTCCCAAATTAAGCACAATGTTATGTATTAAACAGACTTTTACTTCAGCGAACATGGCACTTCATGCATTAATCATTCTTCTGTCAAAAGCTTCATGTATTTTTTAGCTTTGCTGGGGTTTTATTTTAACTCGGACTGAATGTCTGAAGTTTAAAGCGTTTGTGGGCAGTCGCTGAAGAGTTTCTGTGTGCTGCCGCTTTTCAGATTCACACATATTAACTGCATTTGCTAGAAAGACAAGTTTGGACACACCTGATCTGATGAAAACAACACAGACGCCTCCGTTTGAGCTTCTAGATCGCAGCTTTGGGTGCTTTTAAACGATGATGATTCTGCTCCACACACTAGACATTATGATTCATAAATCACGTGCATATATGAGGGTACAAATTATGTTTACAGAAGCCTTTAGATCAGTGACTCCAACAGTGAAGAAGAAATGGTGTTGGAAATAATTTTCACTGCTAGTAGATTTCACACATACACTATATTGCCTAAAGTATTGGGCCGCCCCTCCAAATCACTGAGTTCAGGTGTTCAATCCCTTCATGGCCACAGGTGTATAAATCAAGCACTAGGCATGCAGACGCTTCTACAAACATTAGTGAAAGAATGGGTCGCTCTCAGGAGCTCAGTGAACTCAAGCGTGGTACCATGATAGGTTGCCACCTGTGCAATAAGTCCATTCCTGACATTTCCTCACTACTAAATATTCCACGGTCAACTGTTAGTGGGATTATAACAAAGTGGAAGCAATTGGGAACAACAGCAACTCAGCCACGAAGTGATAAGCCACGTAAAATCACAGAGCGGGGTCAGCGCATGCTGAGGGTCACAGTGCGCAGAAGACGCCAACTTTCTGCAGAGTCAACAGCTACAGACCTCCAAACTTCTGTGGCCTTCAGATGAGCTCAAGAACAGTGTGTAGAGAGCTTCATGGAATGGGTTTCCATGGCCGAGCAGCTCATCCAAGCCTTACATCACCAAGAGCAATGCAAAGCGTGGGATGCAGTGGGGTAAAGCACGCCACCACTGGACTCTAGAGCAGTGAGACGTGTTCTCTGGAGTGACCAATCACGCTTCTCTGTCTGCAATCCCATGGACGAGTCTGGGTTTGGCGGTTGCCAGGGGAACGGGACTTGCCTGACTGCATTGTGCCAAGTGTAAAGTTTGGTGGAGGGGGGATTATTATTATGGGGTGGGGTTGTTTTTCTGGGGTTGGGCTTGGCCCCTTAGTTCCAGTGAAAGGAGCTCTTAATGCTCCAGCATACCAAGACATTTTGGACAATTTCATGCTCCCAACTTTGTGGGAACAGTTTGGGGATGGCTCCTTCCTGTTCCAACATGACTGTGCTCCAGTGCACAAAGCGTCGGTCCATAAAGACATGGATGAGCGAGTTTGGTGTGGAGGAACTTGACTGGCCTGCACAGAGTCCTGACCTCATCCCGATAGAACACCTTTGGGATGAATTAGAGCGGAGACTGCGAGCCAGGCCTTCTCGTCCAACATCAGTGCCTGACCTCACAAATGCGCTTCTAGAAGAATGGTCAAAAATTCCCATAAACACACTCCTAAACCTTGTGGAAAGCCTTCCCAGAAGAGTTGAAGCTGTTATAGCTGCAAAGGGTGGGCCAACTCCATATTAAACCCTACGGATTAAGAATGAGATGGCATTAAAGTTCATGAGCATGTAAAGGGGCACAAAACTTTTGGCAATATAGTGTAATTACAAAGGAATCATTGCATTAAACATTAATTTTTGCCGTGCAAAGACTTAAATAGGCCTAGTATTTTCTTGCAAATTTACATGTATTAAAGAGGCCATATTATGCCCTTTTACAGTCTTGCTGTTGTTTCTGGCTCTACTAGAGCAGGTTTTCCTGCTTGAATGTTGATTATTCCCCATATTCTCCATTGTTGCGGCTCCTCTCTTCCCAGTCTGTCAGTAACGCTCTGTTTAGTTCCTGTCTCTATGAAGCCCCTCCTTCTGAAAGCACACTGTGCTCTGATTGGTCGGCTGGAGCAGTGTGTTGTGATTGGTGTTTGGGAAATGTCCCGACCCCTTACCATAACCGCCAGTTTAAACTAACTCAACGAGGATCCGCCCCTTTATTCTGCGCATGAATTTTGTGATGTGTTGGTTCTCAGGACGACAATGGAGGCGTTTCAGGGAGTTCAGAAACACTGACACTGATATAGAGAAGAACTGGAGCTTTGCAGAGCTTTTTCAAGCTCAAACAGCAACATTAAACATACTAAATGCATCTAAGAATGTGTCTGTCCTTTTCTGTTCTACTGCACTATATTCTATTCTGCTTATGCGCTGCGACAATGTGTGTGACACAGCTGAAGCCTCTTCACACTCGCTCAATATTAATGCTCTGCGCTCAGCTGTGGCTCTAGAACACATTCAAATGAAGTCCATCAATATGGAGCAGTGCAGACGCAAGTTCTCTGACCTTGGCGCTCTGAAGGGGGGTCTGGTAGCCCGAGGGCTGGTGAAGTCTCCTCTGAGCGCGCTCAGTGTGAACGTCTCCCAGGAACAGCTCCTCCGCCTGTCTGCCGGGGTCGCCATGGTGATCGCGCCTCTCCAGCCGCATGAGCTGCAGTTCCTGCATGCTGAAGTCGAAGCCACGGGTGCAGTCACGACCCGCCGCCCACAGCTCATACGTCAGGCCGGGCCGCAGTGGCTGCCGCAGGTCGCAGGCCGATTCCAGGCACCGCTGGAGGTGCGCCGCCGCCGCCGGGCCGTGGCACAGCAGCTGGACGCTGCTCAGCTGGTACTCGGACACCGTGCCCCCGCGCACCACCCAGGAGGCCCGTTGCGGCCGGACGCTGCCCCGGATCAGGAGGCTGTAGCTGGGTTGACTGCAGTGGTTGTTCTGGTAGTAGAATTGCAGCGCCTGGAAGGTGTGGTTGGGGTAGAAGCGATAGGAGCGGGTGATGAATTCTGGGCCGGGTCGCACCTCGCAGCTGGAATCAGAACGATTATATTAATAATAATAATCATTATATTATAAAAAAAAAATCACCTTTCTTGGTGTTTGGGGTCAATATGGGGTCAAAATAAATGGGAAAAGCAAAATAATTTATTTGTTATTATTCATTTGTCAAAATTTTTTTTTTTATAAATGTTCATATATAAATGAAGGCCTGGTACTACAAGCACACACACACACGTTCGCATACACACACACTCTCACACACACACACACTCACAGACTAACACACACATGCACTCACACACACACACTCTTTTAAAAAATTTATTTCTTATTCTAAGGCTAATTATTTTTATACATTTGGATTATTAAAATAAATAATATGTGATTATGTGAGACACATATTAATATGTGATAATATGTGAATGGATCTCTACGGAGCCTCTGCTGGATGTATATGGTAATTACACTGTTTTTCTAAAACTATATTTCCTGCAGATTCATTTTGTTTATCATTAAAGTGTTTTTTTTTCTTCATAAAACTGTAATATTTCATATGCATGCTAATGGTTTGGTTGAAGAATTTTGCAGTAAATAGGTAATAAAAGTACTTCTATCCCCCAAATCACAGCATAAACGTATAGATAATTTGTATTATTAAAATGTATATAAATGTTTGGGATCATATCAAATAAACCCCTGCAGCTTCTGGCGAGACCCTCACAGTGCATTATGGGTATTCTCTAGCTGTTGAGCATACATCAGTTGTACGCTCATTATTGCGGTGCATTATGGGATTGAATGAGTGCACTCGATAATGTCCACTATGGTTTTGGAAACCACTACAAATGGCTGTCCCCTTAAATAGTGGTTTCGGACAGCCCAGGTGTTCAGCTCCTCACCTGTTGGACACCCAGTGTCCTGAGATGTTGGGTGGGATGTGGACGGTCACCTGCTCTCCGGCGTGAAGCTGTTTGAGTTCGGAGTGACACGTGGAGCTCTTGTCCAGCAGAACCGGACCAGCACTGACCATCAGCACACACACACTCACTGTGAACACACACACGACACACACAAGACTGTCAACGTTCCGAACAAACATTCTTTCAACGTCATCTCTCTTTAATAATGTTCTCAAAATATTAGCACAAAAACATTAATCATGGAACGTTTTTTTTCTTAAACGTTTTAAATGGACATTAAAATCATGTTTTTTAAATGTTATACTTGTTACTTATTGTTCTCTAACGGTCTAATGTTTTCAAAATGATTAAATGGAATGTTCCCTTAACGTTTCAAAACACTTTTCAACGGTTTCAAAAACTGGACGTTTAGAGAACATTAAAAAATAACGGCTTTTTAAAAACTGAATGAGGACGTCAGCAAAATATATTTTTAAAACATATTTTTGTTAGCTCTTGTCCAGCAGACCGGACCAGCACTGACCATCAGCACACACACACAAGACTGTCAAAGTTATGAACAAACATTCTTCCAGTAACATTATTTCAACGTATAATAATGTTCTCAAAATATTGGCACAAAAACATTAATCATTAAATGTTATACTTGTTACTTTTGAATGCTCTCTAACGTTCTAATAATGATTACATTTAATGTTCCCTTAACGTTTCAAAACATTTTCAACGGTTTAAAAAAACGGTTGCAACGGTTTAAAAAAACTGGAACATTACAAAATAACGGCTTTTAGTTGTATGTGTTTTTAGTCATCATGTGGTTCGTTTACGTCCCTTATAGACTCACAGACACACCGATCTACTGGAATATTTAAGCTTCAATAACATTTTGAGATATGAAAAGCACACAGTTACTCACCAGAGGACAGCAGAATGACCAGAGAATATAAAGACAACATCTTAATCAATCATCTGACAAAAAACACCTAAAGTTTCGTATAACTGCCGAGTCTCGTGATGAAGATGAGAGTGTTAAACGCGTTAAAGTTTCGCGCCCGCTCTTTAATGCGCTTTTCTCGTGGTTACATCCTCAGAATCCGCCTTTAGAGTCCAGAAAGAGAATAAACATCGAGAGTATGATCGTGAGAGCGACACCTTTCATCTGAGGAGAATCCGCCGCTCGCGCTCTAGTGAAGATTCGCGGGCGAGTCGTTCGCTTGAACCAATTCTTTTTAATGACTCGGTCAAAACGATTCTCAAAAGTGCGTGAATGTACGCAATTCTTTCGCAATTTCCTTTATTTTGTGGCGGAAACAAGCTTCATAGTAAACAATGATCCAATCAAATTTATACTATGGAGCAGATGATGACTGAATCAAATATTTCTGCTATTCCAGCTAACAAATATATGTTTTGCTAACGTCCTCATTCAGTTATTAAAAAGCCTTTTTTAATGTTCTCTAAACGTCCAATTTTTGAAACCGTTGCAACCCTTGGAAACGTTTTGAACGTTAATTTAATCATTTTAAACATTATTAGAACGGTATAGACTGTACGGAATTACTAGCAGTAAAACTGTGAGAAATATCGTTAACAATAGGAATAATTAATATGACTATTAATAAGTAGTATTTATTAACTTAATTAGATATACTGGGGAAATTGTTAATTTTGTTTTTAACAATAATGTTGGAACACATTTAATGTAATCCTAATTGAAAACGTAGTTAAAAGCAGCAATATTACTTAAATAAAAAGACAAGTTTTAGCGATGAATCAAGAGATTCAGTGGCCGCTCTGTGAAATGAATCGTCCGAATGAACCGATTCGCTCAAATGAATCGAACTCGCGCACTCTCTCCCCCGCTGAGCGCAGTCGTGGGCGCGCATGGTGGGCGCGATCTCTGATGGATCGGACCGCAGCAGGACTCGGATTCAATCACCATGATCTTATGAGTCACTGTGTGTGTGTGTGTGTCGTGATCACATATAAAGGCGCTCAGGTAAATAAGAGCAGTCTGTGTGATTACTTTCACTATGACTTTTCCAGCGCAGGAGTTTTACTCGCGCGTGCTTTAAGACCCTGTTCTGACTGTAAGCTATTTCAGATCTAATTATTTTTTTACTCTTCCCTTGTATTTCATTTGAATGACATGCAACTTTTGAAACAATTAGGCGACTCACATTTAGTCAGAACATCACTGAACACTTCAAAGCAGTGAACACACAATGAGGTCAGTCATTAAAGTCTGGGTTCACTTTTGAATATCATGCATATTGTGATATATATTGGAGTATCAAAATGCATGAACATACCACTATAAAATATATATATATAAAAAAGCACATAACATTTTGCTAACGTTCCTAACGTTTTAAGATTATTCAGGGGACATTCCATTTTATCATTGCGCAAACATTATGGGAACGTTCTCTGAACATTCTGAAACAAAAGTAACATTTAAAAAACGTTAGAACTAAAACGTTTCAAAAAAGCTGCATAAAGGATGTTTAACGTTTTCGACAAGTAACACGTTTAACGGGAAATTTTGAAGTAGAAAAACTGAAACGTACTCCAATCATTTTTATTTTATTTACAACTTTTAAAAAATCATTGTTTACTATGAAGCTTGTTTCAGCTACAAAATAAAGAAGGACATTTTTTTTCTAAGAATTGCATGATATAGGCTAGTTACGTTATAAAGAATTACGAGATATAAAGTTGCAAGTGCAGGAGATACTTTATATCTTGCAATTCCGACTTTATATCTCGCAATTCCGACTTTATATCTCGCAGTTCCGACTTTGTCTCGCAGTTCCGACCTTATATCTCGCAATTCTGACTTTATATCTCGCAGTTCCGACTTTATATCTCGCAATTCCGACTTTATATCTCGCAATTTCGACTTTATATCTCGCAGTTCCGACTATATATCTCGCAATTCCGACTTTATATCTTGCAATTCCGACTTTATATCTCGCAATTCCGACTTTATATCTCGCAGTTCCGACTTTGTCTCGCAGTTCCGACCTTATATCTCGCAATTCTGACTTTATATCTCGCAGTTCCGACTTTATATCTCGCAATTCCGACTTTATATCTCGCAATTTCGACTTTATATCTCGCAGTTCCGACTATATATCTCGCAGTTCCGACCTTATATCTCGCAATTCCGACTTTATGTCTCACAGTTCCGACTTTATATCTCGCAGTTCCGACTTTATATCTCGCAATTCCGACTTTATATCTCGCAGTTCCGACTTTATGTCTCGCAGTTCCGACTTTATATCTCGCAATTCCGACTTTATGTCTCGCAGTTCCGACTTTATATCTTGCAATTCCGACTTTATATCTCGCAATTCCGACTATATATCTCGCAGTTCCGACTTTATATCTCGCAGTTCCGACTTTATATCTCGCAGTTCCGACTATATGTCTCACAGTTCCGACTTTATATCTCGCAGTTCCGACTTTATATCTCGCAATTCCGACTTTATGTCTCGCAGTTCCGACTTTATATCTTGCAATTCCGACTTTATATCTCGCAGTTCCGACTATATATCTCGCAATTCCGACTTTATATCTCGCAGTTCCGACTTTATATCTCGCAATTCCGACTTTATATCTCGCAATTCCGACTTTATATCTCGCAGTTCCGACTTTATATCTCGCAATTCCGACTTTATATCTCGCAGTTCCGACTTTATATCTCGCAATTCCGAATTTATGTCTCGCAGTTCCGACTTTATATCTCGCAATTGTGAGAAAAAAAGTGAGATAAAGTCGCAATTACCTTTTTTATTTTCTATTCAGTGGAGGAAACAAGCTTCCATAGTTTACAGTGTATCATGTAATGTAAATAATGGATAGGCCTTCAGTATAAAGTAGGCAACTTTTCATAAGGTCAAACCCAGAGGCAGTGTAGGAGGATGACAGACTGTCGTGAGTGAAGATGAATCCACATCATGAACTCAACGGCATTTACTATAGTACCACAGAGCGGTTTACTGTAATTGTGCTTTAAAGGCTCATTCGTGACATCACAGATATTAACGAAGGCTGTAATGGCCTGCCACAGAGTGTTCAATTACTGCTGGAGAGCCTCATCTTTAATTCATGCCCGAGTGTTTTTATAGATCGCTATGATGAGGGTGATTTGTTTTGCTGAAGCGGGTCTGCGACACACGGCTCAGGTGTGGCTTATTTGCTTATTTGTCATTTAGCAGATCATTTCTTATTCGATGTACAGTCGACTCCCTCAAGGGCTCGAGCTCGGGTCTTTCTGGACGGTTCGAGCTCCATGACTGTGCGCAGGACTGTGCTTACCGGCGTCAGACGAGCGCAGAAACCCTGATTCTCCTGCGCAGGATCGTGGGCGTCCGTCCGTCTGCCAGCCAAACACACCAGACCATCAGGAACCACCTGAGAACGCTTGACAAGACCAAAATATATGTGTTGAGATGAGTGAGGAAAACAACAGACACTTCACACATCCACAGGAGCTCAGAGATGAAAAAAATACTGCAGAATAGACATGAAAGCACGAGGATACACACGCACAGGTCACTAAAAAACCGCATGAGGAAAACCAGAGCCGGCGTGGCTTTAATGTTTCCCGCCAGAAACCAATGAGGCTTTAAACACCTGAGCGGCTGCTGAAGAACGTTTCATTGCTTAGAAAAAATATGCAATCTGGTGCTTGTAATGTAAATTAATGAGATCTTTATAACATACATAAAATGCATTTACATACATCAGGCATAACATTATGACAGGTCAAGTGAATAACACTGATGATCTCTTCATCTCCTGTTAGTGGGTGGGATATATTAGGCAGCAAGTGAACATTTTGTCCTCAAAGTTGATGTGTTAGAAGCAGGAAAAATGGGCAAGTGTAAGGATTTGAGCGAGGAAGGGCCAAATTGTGATGGCTAGACGACTGGGTCAGAGCATCTCCAAAACTGCAGCTCTTGTGGGGTGTTCCCGGTCTGCAGTGGTCAGGATCTATCAAAAGTGCTCCAAGGAAGGAACAGTGGAGAACCGGAGACAGGGTCATGGGCGGCCAAGGCTCATTGATGCACGTGGGGAACGAAGGCTGGCCCGTGTGGTCCGATCAAACAGACGAGCTACTGGAGCTCAAATTGCTCCAGAAGTTAATGCTGGTTCTGATAGAAAGGTGTCAGAATACACAGTGCATCTCAGTTTGTTGTGTATGGGGCTGCATAGCCGCTGACCAGTCAGGGTGCCCATGCTGACCCCTGTCCACCGCCGAAAGCACCAACAGTGGCACGTGAGCATCGTGGGCGTGCGTTGCTTACCTGGGGAACACATGGCACCAGGATGCATTCACATATCAAATATAACACTGGTTTTATAGGGTTAAACATGTTTCTGCTTATAGTTTTATAGGGCAAAATTTCACAAATGGATTTCCAGGTCATATTTTGCTAGAACAGGATTCAGGATTCCTCTCTTTCTCACTGACGCA
Organism: Rhinogobio ventralis; assembly: GCA_039654625.1. NCBI lineage: Eukaryota > Metazoa > Chordata > Actinopteri > Cypriniformes > Gobionidae > Rhinogobio > Rhinogobio ventralis. The sequence continues at coordinate 32,871,704 of CM077214.1, forward strand.
CAGTCGGGGTCCGATGTCGCTGATCTGACTGAGCCAGAACACACAGGTTTAAAGAACCGGTTCAATCCAGCTCAGAGTGCGTCTGCGATGCGGGAAAATAACAGGACTTCCTCTAAAGCAACCTTTCTTTAATCAGAGGAAGACAGTGACTTTATGAGATACTATGAATAAATGCATGAGCAAAAACTAGACACCATGTCTGCTATTAGGCCGGAATGGATAATTAGCTGCTCTTCCGAAATGGATGGTGCAAAAGTACACAGCATCATGAAAAATACATCCAGAACAGAGTCCAGCTTCAAAGACGCCCATGTGTTGTGGTCCGAGGATCAGAGGTTGGTCACATGACACCCTAGCTAACGAAGACTTTTCCTCACGTTCCCATTGATCTCTCAAACACAGGAAACATGCCACTGTATCATTCTGAAAACATTACGGAACGTTACGTTTGAATGTTCTCTTAAGATTCGAAACAAGTTGCAACATTTAAACTAGATTGAAAAGTTTGCAGACAAAGCCTAGCCAGAAAGTTTGAGGATGGATAGATATCTGAAACAATGTGCTAAATCATGCCAACAACATGTTAATCATGCTAGCAATGTGTTAAAACATGTTAACAACATGCAAAATCATGCTAGCATGAATTGCATTAATAGCATTAATTCAGGCAAGCATTGTGTTAATTAATGCTAGCAAGCTAATTAATGTTAATTACGTGTTAAAACATGTTAACAATGTGTTAATGCTAGCAACATGTTAAAACATGCTAGCATTGTGCCAATGCATTCTAGCAATGTGTTCAAACAAAACATGCTAATTCAGGCTAGCATTATATTAATTAATTCTACCAACATGCTAATAAGTGTTAATGTGTTAAAATGTTAACAATGTGTTAATGAATGCTAGCAACGTTTTAAAACACGCGAGCACGGTGTGCTAAACATGTTTTGCTAACATGTTAACAATATGCTCATTTATGCTAGCAAAATGCTAATTCATGTTAACAATGTGTTAAAATATGGCAGCAGTGAAAAACATGCTAATTCATGCTAGCATTGTCTTAAAACATGCTAGCAATGTGCAAAACAGTAACAATGTGCTAATTAATGCTAGCGATGTACAAAAACATGTTAACACATGCCAGCAAATTCCTAATTAATTCTAACAATGTGTTATAACATGCTAGCAATGTGCTAATTCGTATTAGCAACATATTAAAAAATGCTAGCAATGGCCTAAAACATGTTGTTAACATGTAGCAATATGGTAATAAATGCTAACGTGTTAAAACATGATAATTCATGCTAGCATTGTGCTAATTCATGTTAGCAATGTGTTAAAACATGCAAATTCAGGCTAGCATTGTTAATGTTAACAACATGTTAATATGTTAAAAATATTAACAATGTGTTAATTCATGCTAGCAAAATGTTAAAACACGCTAGCACTGTGTTAAAATGTGTTGTTAACGTTAATAATATGTTAATTTATGCTACCAAAATGCTAAAACATGATCATTCATGTTAACAATATGTTAAAACATGCTATCAAATTTGCTAATTCGTGTTAGCATTGTCGTAAAACATGGTAGCAATCTGAAAAACATGCTATTAATGCTAGCATTGTGCTAAAACATGGTAGCAATGTTAAAAAATGCTAACAATATGCTAATTCATGATAGCAAAATGCTAAAACATGCTAGCAACATGTTAATTAATGTTAACAATGTTAAGACATGTTAACAAATGCTAATTCATGCTAGCAATGTGCTAAAACATGCTAGCAATATGTTAAAACATATGCTAATTCATGCTAAAATCTATTTATCGATCTATCTTAGATTGTATTGCCTCCAAAACAGTCTACTTTTTCAAACCAACTTAAAAACGTCAGATGAACTACACACGTTCCATGAACGATGAGAACATTATTAAAGACCAGATAAGTTTGAACGAACGTTTCATTTGACAGGGCCGTGTTTCCCAAAGGTTTGTACACCTAAGTTGATTGTACACTACTTGGGCTCACAGTGTTTTTGGGGAATTGGGCCTAGAGCGTTCCCTGTTAGCCGGGATGAACCCAAAGCCATCGGAGAAGCCTGTCGCTCATGTATCCGTGTTCCTGCTGATGAAGTGACTGTAACAGCTGTAAATGTTTGGGCATCTGCTGCGCTGACAGACGAACACATGCAAACAAACGCTGATGTGAGAGACGACCGGCTCTGCAGATGCTGGAGTTACGGCCTGTAACGTTCAGAACGCCATTTCATCCTCTGGAAGGAGAAAACGAGGAGGAAAACAGCTTGGTGCCGTTAAATATTCAATGGCAGACTGCCACATGACAGACACCGAAATCAAACTCACACTTCTTCTGTAAGACTCATTTTCGACAGGCAGAATCAGACAAACGTGTTCGCCTGTCTCAAAATGAGATGCTTAATTCAGTTGTGCTCCGCTCGTCTCATTTACGGCTTGTTTTAAACAGATTCCCCCTAAATATAAAGCCTGGAGGCGGAACAAGCGGCTTTAGTTTGATAAATTATTTTACTATGAAAATTAGTCCACACGCCTTCAGTCAGAGGCTCATTTGCACAGAGAAATCATTGAAGACGACAGCAGCAAATCCAAATGAGTTCTGTCGGGATGGGTCTCATGTGCCACTAATCCACAGGATAAACAGCGGGAAAAATCCTTGTTGGGAATGTCTGTGCCGCAGCTGAGAAGACTGATTATCAGCGGAGAGAATCCAGCGTTCTAGAAACACAAAAGAAAGATGAAGAGCTTTAGCCAGATGGAGGAGAATTACAACCTGAGGGCCAAACGCAACATCGTATTCTCAAGGTCAATCTGTGTCTCATTTCTGAGAGCATCAAAAGAAACAGTTGATGTGAAAAAGAACCGCTTCCTTCAGAGGAAATCTTGATTTGATTTGAGATGAAACACTGGAGGAAAACAAACACAAATATGCTATTAAAATTATATTCAAAGCATCAGCTTATGCTGTAAAAACGTTAAAGAAACATTCTCGGAACATTCTAAGACGAACGTTTAAAAGATGTTCCATAAACTATGTACAAAAGTTGTGCACTTTATAACATGATTAAAGTTCGAATAAACTTCTATTAACGTTACAGGTAGAACATTTGTTCATAACTTTGAGAGAACGTTAACAGAACGCTCTGAAGATGTTCCCTGTTAATGAGCCACGTTTCTTAGAACAAAAAGCCTCAATTAAAGGGGTCATGAATTGAGGAATCAACTTTCCCTTGAGCTTTTGATATATTAAAGGACATTGTAATGAATATCCTGTAAGTTTCAGAGCTGAAAACTTCCTTGTTAGTCAAAGAAAAGCTTTTATTGTTATTCTTACCCATGACGTCAGAGTGTGGTGAAACACCGCCTCAACAGAAGAAGAAGAACGCCTGATTCTGTAGCTCCGCCCACTGACTCGCACCTGGCATGTTAGATAAATAACACAGGCCTATGTCAAGCTAAACCGGATTGAGCTAACAAGCAAAAATGCCATAAGCTTCCTTCGGATTCCAGTATTAGCAATGCATGGTTGAACTTTATTTTTACTTTAGATCCAGCTCACACGGGGAAGACATTGCATTTGTTCACTTCATTTCACCGTGGATTCGTTTGTAAACAAGAGACTGGATTTGCAGACAGGATGAGATTAAAAACGATGCTGTGCCTTGTATTGGATCCGACCGGAATGATGCAACACAATTATGTAAGTAAAACATGTTTTTTATATGTGATAGTATTGCATTGTTGCGTTTGATATCTACTGATTATGTGTATGTGTCTAACTGAACATAACTTCCACGCTGTCACAGGCTGGAGTGTCCTTTGTATTTGAGGTGTTGTTGATTCATTGTCCTGCGATTCGGGATCAGACTCGTACATATATAGGCCAGGGCAAAGCCCGCCGGTTGCCGTTTCTCCACATTGGAAGTTTTAAAAACAATTCCTCGCGTGTAATCACAGGGGAGCCGAAGCTCATTATAATATGCAAAACTGTTATCCAATCATAACAGTGGGCGTTTACTTCCAAGTCTTCAGTGCGGCACGCCCATAAAAACCCAGCGTTCCAGGAGAGAGGCTCAAAACCAGGGTAGAAAATAGCCTGTTACTTATTCATTATGATGTTTCTGATAGATAGATAGATAGATAGATAGATAGATATCCAGTGATAATTTGGAAAGAAAGCGGAATGGAAGCCTACATGTTACTATAGCAATGAATGCATCTTTAATTGTGTGGAAAGGGGCAATTAAATGCCACACAGGATGTGTTTTTTAATTCCATTGCGCTACTTTTCTATCGTTTTTAATGTAAACATCACCCTAGACCGTTAGACTGTTGCAGAGTATGGTGCATGACGCGGCTTTATAAACGCGGCACTCAAGTTAAAATAATGCGTCTCTAGACCTGCACTAACCTCCGTCTCGCGTCCTGTAAGAATGGCCCTAAACTGATTATCAGATAAACAGCGCATTCTTATTTTAGTGCTGTTATTTAAACAACAGTAGTTTGCCTCGTACATTCAATTTACAGCATCAACAGCAAGCCAAAGAGGGCAAGGTTTCGAATGAACTATGCATTTGCATTTTAAACACTCATTAGGCTATGTTCTAGTTCTGTCCATGCAATGAGCACGGTCTTAAATGAGCTCGTTGGGTTTTTATAGCTAATTTCAACTAGGCAAGAATCACAAATCAAATCAGATATTTACAAGATACATATTCACGAATAGGCTACAACTAATTGCCTTAGCACGCAAGTATTTACTACAGACTGACGCGCGCGAGTAGCCTGTAACGTACCGCGCCGTTACTTTCAGTTAATAAAGGAACAAATACTGCACATTTCTGGTGTTTGTTTGGGGCATTCTACAGCCCTTCATCAAAACTTTCAACACATAGCCCACCTCAGATTGTTTTAATCAATGCACAAATCGTAAAAACAAATGAACACTAGCAGTTCCTAAATTTAAGAGCGGATCACACATGCGTTTTCACCTTTTCTTCTCTGTCTTGTGTATTTAGTGTGCTGTGAAAAAAGACAAGGAAGCGAACTCGGGTCATTATCGCGAGAAGCCGTTCTGCGCGCACGTGTGTGTGTGTGTGTGTGTGTGCGGCACAGAATGCTTAAAATCACCTTTTCTGTGCGCACGTGTGTGTGTGTGCGCGGCACAGAATGTTTCAAATCACCTTTTCTGTGCGCACGTGTGTGTGTGTGCGCGACACAGAATGTTTCAAATCACCTTTTCTGTGCGCACGTGTGTGTGTGTGCGCGACACAGAATGTTTCAAATCACCTTTTCTGTGCGCACGTGTGTGTGTGTGCGCGACCCAGAATGTTTCAAATCACCTTTTCTGTGCGCACGTGTGTGTGTGTGTGTGTGCGCGACACAGAATGTTTAAAATCACCTTTTCTGTGCGCACGTGTGTGTGTGTGTGCGCGGCACAGAATGTTTCAAATCACCTTTTCTGTGCGCACGTGTGTGTGTGTGCGCGACAGAATGTTTCAAATCACCTTTTCTGTGCGCACGTGTGTGTGTGTGTGTGCGCGGCACAGAATGTTTAAAATCACCTTTTCTGTGCGCACGTGTGTGTGTGTGTGCGCGACACAGAATGTTTCAAATCACCTTTTCTGTGCGCACGTGTGTGTGCGCGACACAGAATGTTTCAAATCACCTTTTCTGTGCGCACGTGTGTGTGTGTGTGTGCGCGGCACAGAATGTTTAAAATCACCTTTTCTGTGCGCACGTGTGTGTGTGTGTGTGCGCGGCACAGAATGTTTAAAATCACCTTTTCTGTGCGCACGTGTGTGTGTGTGCGTGACACAGAATGTTTCAAATCACCTTTTCTGTGCGCACGTGTGTGTGTGTGTGTGTGTGTGCGCGGCCCAGAATGTTTAAAATCACCTTTTCTCTGCGCACGTGTGTGTACGTGTGTGTGTGTGCGCGGCCCATAATGTTTAAATCACCTTTTCTGTGCGCACGTGTGTGTGTGTGTGTGTGTGTGTGCGGCACAGAATGTTTAAAAGCACGTTTTCTGTGCGCACGTGTGTGTGTGTGTGTGTGTGTGCGCGGCACAGAATGTTTAAAAGCACGTTTTCTGTGCGCACGTTTTGGATGTGTGCAGAGCACGGAAAACAGCGCGCGAGTCTTGTGCGCACACAAGAACCGATAAGTGGAACCGAAATGCGCGTTTCTTATCGAATCACCGGTTCTGGGGAATTTGGAACCGGTTCTCGATACCCATCCCTAATTATCAGACCAGATACCGTTGAATGAACGTTCTGCAAGAATGTTTGTTCATAACATTGGGAGAACGCTCCCTGCGAGATGAATTTGTCCCGTTTCTCATCGGTTTGATGTAAAGCGCAGAGGAACACCGACTCTGGAGACAGACAGTTCATCATAAACTAGGCGTGTTTGTTCTTTGTTCCTCTGAATAAATCAGCTCTTTTAGCTCCCCATGTCCTAAAGTCCTCAGAAACACACGCAGGAGTGTGAGAGAGCTGCATTCATCAGCTCCTCATTGAAAATAAAGTGCCAATCACGGGCTGCGCGGACGCATGCTGGACTGTGCTCGGCGTTTCCCGCCATTCTTCCGGAGGCTTTGATGTGTCGGAGCGACTGAAGGTCCAGATGGGACTCGAGCTGCAGAAAAACACCAACAGAAGAGTCACGACCGAGCACAACACACAGCCTGGAATAATACACATTAATCTGCGCTGCGAAAAAGGATTAATGTTAATGAACCCCCGAAGGGTCAAAGGGCGCATAATCAACATCTCTAACAATCCCTGAACAAATATGACCAAGAGCCAGACACACCCACTCCAGAAATAAATGGGTTGAATAAATATTTAGCTGGATTAAATTCACCTTGAAAAATACTGCAGTGTTTATTGTGAATGACTCATCAGTGCTCATCATTATTGTGGTAATAATCTTGAATCAGAATAACTTCATCTCTTCTCTGATGACGAGGGCGGGGCCACCTGTCACTCACATGAGATCCACCAATAGCAAACCACAACCATCCAATCAATTCCCCACAGACACAACCAAGCCCCGCCCTACATTTGTTCTTGTTTGAGAAGCGCTTCACTCGATATACGGCACTATAGAGAAGAAAAGACCAGCGTGACTTCACTTTCATGATGAATCTCACAATTAACCATGTCTGCAGATTACTCACTCACTCATAAATAAATCATTAAATAAACACTCAAAACAGGGTCTGTGGAAAAGTCCAGAAAAAAAACTAAAAAATAAAAGTAAATGTGCTTAAATGTTAAATTAACAGGAGAAACATTTATTTTCTTAATGTACATTTGATTAAAATAGTGTTAAAGATGAGAAAAAAAATACAATAAATATAAGTAAATAAAAGAGATTAAAACAATGTGGAAGTCAAGAGAAAAACGTTAAATGACTTAAAATAAATTAGATCAAAATAAATAAAGTGCTTAAATGTTAAATTACCAGAATAAACACAAATGTTATGTTAAAATAAAGTCTGTAAAAACCAAAATAAAATTTAAATAAGTAAATAAATTTGAGTAATTAATAATAAATAAACTACAATTAGTAGAAAACACAAAGTAGAAAAAAATATATATAATAATAATGCAACAATGGAAACTAATTTTAGATTTACATTATACATTTTTCAGTGAATAAAGTGGGTGTTTGTAAAAGACGCTATTTAAACCATATTTTGAACTTCAGGATAATCTGAGCCAAACTGAGGATGGTGCTGAACTTTGTATTAAATGAATAAAATGCACACATTGCTCGTCTAAGATGGTGGAGAACAGAGATGGCTGACATTGGAAAGGTGGAGCAGAAGCTGTCAAACCAAACCATGCGCTTCATTCGAGTCGTGTGTGTTTACAGTCGCTTCACACGAGAGCATTTCTCCTGATTAACTGTTCATAAAGACGATATCAGCAGGTCACGACACAGAGACGCCCTGCTGCCGCTGCGGATCCTTATTATTCCCAACCGTTCCCTCTCAGAGCGGAGCCTAATCCGGCCCAAATCCCACTGCAGGCTCCCAGCGCTGATCTCCGGCTCTGACGACACCAAGTGAAACGCAGAGGAGTCGATCGGGAGATCAACAGGCGGGAAACGAAACCTGTCAATCACGTCCGGTTCCCTCGAGACCTCGCCTTGACATTCTGAGCAGCTTCACCCTCATTTACAACCACCAGGTAGAGGCGGCTGATCAAATATTAAAGACCTGCTAGGAAAAAAACCTCCTTTTTTGATGTGACTTGCGCGTTCATATTAAACCGTTTGAGGCGGATCATGTGTGAAATGCAAATGGCAGCGGTCACTCAAGAACAACGCAGGGAAGTGATCAAACGAGACGTTTTAATGGAGACACAACAGATAAACTCAAAACAAAACACCACCAATAATCGTACCGTACATCACTGAACGGAAACAGAGAGATCAGAACTGGAAGTTCTCGTCGGTCATGTGAATGGCCCAGGTGAACTTGTCCCTCTGGGTTTTGTTGTAGATCTTTTCAATGGGGACGTTGTGTTTCTTACACCTATGGAAGCAACATCATGTGATTAGAGCGTCACCCTGATCATAAAGCCACTCAATCCATCAATCAAGGCCTGATATACTTCGAAACACTTCCTGAAGCTTTGAATCCTTTGTGCAGAGGCAAGATTTTACCGGCGGCCCTTGTATCAAGGTTTAGCACTACACGTGATCAGTATTCTTGCTGAAATTAGTAGAGTAAAAACTTTACTCTTTACATTTTAACTTTAAACTTTACATTACGTTAGTATAAAAAAACGGACATGATTTTTTACAAAAAACAAAAACCCCGTCGGGGCCTCTGGAGAACCCAGAACAGCTGCTTGCATAAAGGTTAAGGTAAAAATAGCTGCAAATTAAATATAGCTGCGAGCAGCAGTTATCGGGGCCGAGCGTAAAGCCAGTAAGACATGCCAACACGGCTGGGAGTGTCAGACCAACTGCAACAATGAGCAATTAAATGCATTAAGATGATTTTAGGCAAAATGGCTGAAAAACCATATATACAGTCACTAATAATATAATTTAATGATCCATGTTCTCGGCATGACCTGAGGAATCTTTTATGACGATAGTCAAATTTAATCAAAACTTATTAGCATTTTTGGAAAATTCATTATAACTTTTGTCCACAAGGTGGCGCTGCCCCGGAACTTTTTGAGTACTTTTAGGGCTTGGTGCCGAAGACACATACCGGGTTTTGTATTGATAAAACACAGCACTTTTTGACAAAATTCAAAATGGCCGACGCCCAAAATGGTTGATATGGGAAAATTGGGTATGGCTCAATTAGTGAACATTAGTGTTTTACTATGCAATTAGAAAAACTGTTCATTCATTACATCACTTTACCTCTTTTTCCTGTTTTCTTCCCTACAATCAGAGGGCTTCTGTCTTTTTGACCATCCGTCACAATCAGGCAACTTTCACGAGTTAAGCACCCTTAAACGAAAGCAATCCCGTCTAAATTGGATGCAGCGAGAGACGACGCGACACCAAATTCCCAACGTTAAACTGATCACGTGTTCTATATCTGCCGCACTTCAAGCACTCGCTGGGCGGGGGAAAATTGATCCCGGCGGACTCATGAGTCGTGAGTGCACATGTAAGTGTGAGTGTGAGATAGTGTGAGTGAGCGAGCGTGTGTGAGCGCGAGTGTGTTTGTGAGTGAGTGCACATGTAAGTGTGAGATAGTGTGAGTGAGCGAGCGTGTGTGAGCGCGTGCACATGTAAATGTGAGTGTGAGATCGTGCGAGAGCGAGCGAGCGAGAGAGTGTGTGTGTGTGCACGCAGTGCGAGTGAGATAGTGTGTAGTCACCAGGCCACAGTGATGCGCGGGTCCAGGTAGTTTAGTTTGGACGTGCCCAGAGCGATGACCTTGTTCTCCTCACGATCGGTTTCCTGCAGCTGCAGCTTCTTCAACTGCTCACACAGTCTCTGGACGAGCTTCTCCTTCTTCTCCACCAGCCTTACACACACACACACAGCATTATTTATCATTGAGATACAATTTAATTATATATTCGATCACTTTTTATTTTTAAACTTTCTATTTTTCATTTTAATGTTAACAATTTTGTCATGCATTTTTTTGTGATTCCTATTTTTAACTATTTCAGTTAATCTAATTTCAAGTAATGAAAATTTTTTTAGTTTCAGTTTTAGTTTATAATAACTCTGCCACCTTATATAAAAGTATTTAATTTATTTATATTTTAGTTTGTCATTTCATTTCCAGATCAATCTTAAGTGCTTCAACAATCAGTTGCCAATTAAACATTTCTAATTTTAGATTTCCATCTAATATTTATTTCAATTGACAAAAATGTTTTAATAGTTTTAGTAAACGATGATAACCCTGAAATGCATGTTGACTACCATATTTCCTGGCATACAAAAAACTATTTTTATCATCTGAAACACTGACTGATATCCTCATATAAATGACATTAATGTCAAACATCTGTATCAGTTTATCTCACTTTAAATAAATTCGTTTAGGCTTGCCGTTTTTAATTAAAGCTACTATAATGCGTGTTTGCATCATTCCTGTTCTAAATACGGACATGTGCTGTGAAGTGAGAGGAACTAAAACATGTTTGTAGTTTGAAAAAGCTTCATTTTAGTGACTCATCTGCATTTTTTCCTCCTCTAAACAATGCAATTTTGACCTGTATATTCAGGGAAAATACAGCAGAGAGATTATTAATGTAAATGTCAGATTGTGTGTGTGTGTGTGTGTGTGTGTGTCTCTGTTTGGCTGTTGATCCGTCTCAGCATTTCTTGTTTTCACTGCCGCTGGCACACAACTGACTCCACTAACCTTGAGTCCACGGCTGATTTAAAAAGAGCTCTTACTTCTTGGATTTGTCAGACGGAGCGTCTTTATGCGCTCTCTTCGCTTCTTTCAGCTCTTTTTTGGCCTCTTCAATTTGTTCCTTTTTCTTTTGGATCTGCAACAGCAAACAGACGGACAGAAGTGAATGTGAGCGTGACCTCTGACCAGACCACATACACACATCTAGAGGAGCCGCGCGTGTGTGTGCGCGCATGTGTGTATTTCTCAAGAGTGTTGAGCGAGCCGGTGTGTGCTGACGCTGCTTTCATCGCTCGAGTCTCTGCTGAGGTCGAACGCTCTAAATGACCGGAAGATTGCTCCGCGCTTTACATCGTGTGTGTGATTATTTCTGAGGGCCTCGTCCTTTAAAGCTGCAATCGTGACCTTGACCTCGGAGCTGAACGGCTGTCGGGATTAAAAACCATTTCACTTCCCTGCAGTTACAAAACCACCTGAAACCCAATAGTATCTGACCCCTTAAAGTCACATGACTCCGCTGAGAGCGACAGAAAACGCTTTCATTATGTGTCAAAACTTTATATACTGTAACAGTCTTCAGGAATTTGATTTTGAACTTAATTCAGTGTTTTCTGGCTCTACTAGAGCAGGTTTTTCTCCTTGAATGTTGATTCCCCATATTCTCCATTGTTGCGGCTCCTCTCTTCCCAGTCTGTCAGTAACGCTCTGTTTAGTTCCTGTCTCTATGAAGCCCCTCCTTCTGAAAGCACACTGTGCTCTGATTGGTCGGCTGGAGCAGTGTGTTGTGATTGGTGTTTGGGAGATGCCCCGCCCCTTTATTCTGCGCATTAATTATTATAATGAGGAATATTGTGACGTGTTGGTTCCCAGAAGAAACTCAAGACTACAATGGAGGCGTTTCAGGAGTTCAGGAACACTGACACTGATAGAGAGAGGAACTGGAACATCACACACTAGAGACTCTTTACTCGTGTCATTACTCAGATGTGTGCGGTGGAGTTTGACGCACCTTCTCCTGCAGCAGCTGCATTGATTTCTCAAAGGTTTTAGGTGCCGCCCTCTGGTGGTTACAGAGGATCGCCACGGCTCGGTTCGCTCTGTTATACGACAGGATCTTCTCCTCCAACGTCATGTCATCTGAAACAGGAACTCTTGTTATGGCTCGTGTGATGTTATGGCTCTATAAGATGTAATAATTCTTAGTGTTTAGTCACAGCACACACACGATGCGTCCGGACCGACCTGTGGTGAGTTTATTGAGCTGATCCTGCAGTGTGGTCGAGGCGTTGAAGGTTCGAAACACTTTAGCCGTCAGTCCAGGCATGGACTCGTTCAGGGTTTTGTTGAGGTTGACCGTCTGAAAACAATTTCAAACATTTCAAATTTTCATTTAGTTTAGCTTGCAGTAAAAAATTAAAACTGAAATTTAAAAAAAATGAGAGGTGAAGTGAATAACACTGATGATCTCTTCATCACGGCTCCTGTTAGTGGGTGGGATATATTAGGCAGCAAGTGAACATTTTGTCCTCAAAGTTGATGTGTTAGAAGCAGGAAAAATGGGACCTACCCCAATGTATGTATGTATGTATGTATGTATGTATGTATATATATATATGTATATATATATATATATATAAAAATAACTGTAGGAGCTGCTGCATGACTCAACAATCACCACTTACTGTAATTCGGTCAAATAGATCATCTTCTGGATCCTTGCGCTTTATGAACAGCTTCAGGTTCTTGAAAACCTGTGAGATCAGAATAACACACAGTCGATCATGACAAACACATCAATAGAGCTGCTACAATCATATCTCACATTGAGTGTGTATCAATAATACTCGTTCATTCATCTCCTTTCCTAGAGTTTAACTCCCGCTCCTCATTTAGGGGTCACACACACACACAGTGGCCAAACAGTAGAATCAATGTAATATATACTTAGCATCACAAAATTCCCTCAAAATACAACATATTAAATAACAAAAAACAAACAAAACTGTAAATTTGTCATCTAAAGTGACCGAGGAGCAGCAGAGGGTTAAAGAGCGGCAGACAGACGTCCATCAGTGTTTGCAGTGACCTGTTTCTCCACCGGCACTTTGTTGTAGTAGCGGATGGAGTCTTTTCCCAAGAAGTCAAACTCCACCACGTGCTCCAGTCCGTCCAGACGCCGGTGAAGCGTGATGTGCTCCACACGCAGAGAACAGCAGCCCACCGTATCCGCAGACTCGTCGTCCTTCTCGTTACCCGCTCGCAGGGCCAGCTGTAACGTGATCAGATGGGATCAGATAATCCCACACATGGACTGTGCTTGGTCACTTCCTATCTAAACGGGCCTCTCTGGATCTAATGGGTGGGGCTTAACCTAATTAGGGTGTGGCTGGACATTTAAGCCCCACCCATTATGTCCAGAGGGGAGGAGCTGGATGTCAGTGAGCAGCCCATGGAATCAGACCCAGCGAAGCGAGAGCGGCTCACCTTATCAATGAAGTAGATGGCGACTCCTCTCTGTCTGCTCTTCATCTCTCTGGACGTCCAGTCGCGTCTGTACTGCTTCCTGATGCCGTCCACACACACCTTCAGCTGACGTGCCGTCTCGTACTTCTGCCAGTCCTTCTCGCCCTGAACACAGACCATCATCATCACCACCTCCATCTCTGACGGGAGTGTGTGCCGTGAGCTCAGACGCACCTTGAGTTTGGAGCTGGGGTTCAGCATGATGTATTTGGGCCGTCCATGAATGTTCTCCAGCCACGACGCCAGCCATGTGACCGTGTTGTCGTGCACAACGCGCTTCCACTTGTGTCCTGCAGGGGCTTCTGGGATCTTAGAGTCTCTGTGGAGAGAGAAAATTATACGATGCTCGCGCTCCGTGATCAATCGAATATTCACTATATAAAATCAGTTTTATTTTCTCAAATTCAGTTGATCCGGTTTTCTGATTAATTCAATTGGGGGGAAAAATATAATTCATTAATTAAGAATAAGTCCCTGAAAAATGGGTTTTATTTTTTCCTAAAATTCAGTTGATCTAGTCTTCTAGTTAAATTAATTAAAAAAAAATTACTACATTTGGAATTCTAGAGTTTATATTATTTAATGATTACTTGAATCAACTGAATTATAGGAAAAAATAAAACCCATTTTTCAGGGACTTATTCTTAAAATGAATTAATTATTTAACTAATTATTAAATTTGGATTTCTATATTATAAGAATAATATGTCCCTGAATTTTTTTTATTTTTTCCTAAAATTAGTTAATTATATTTTAATCAAAAATAAAACAATTTAATCCATAATTTAGTTTAACAATTCATTGATTTTAAGAATAAGTCCCTGTGAAACTGGTTTTATTTTTTCTTAAAATTCAGTTTTTCTGGTTAATCAAATTAATCATTAATCATTAAAAAAAGAATACATAATTTAATAATACATTTTAACAATAAGTCCCTGTGAAACCGGATTTGATACAACTTTATAATCAAAAACAATGGTCAAATTAATTCATACAAATAACAATTTATTGTTAATTTATTTAATAATAATAATAATAATAATAATAATAATAATAATAATAAGGCCCACTGAAATATTTTATTTTCCTCAATATTCTGTTCTTTATTATTTAATACAAAAAACAGTGATTAATTCCTACTTAACTTTGACAATTGAATCATTCATAAATTTAATAATAATAAGTCTTTTTCTAATAATAAGTCTCTGTAAAATAAGTTTTATTTCCACACAAATTTGTAATAATCCGTTTGAAATTGATCAAAACAAATGAATTCATAATGCGTTATACATTTGTTTTTTTTAAATGTTAAATCATCTCCTTTACAACAAAACACAGCACTAAAATATCAAACAAAAGTGCTGCACACCAGAGGTTTAAATGTGCCATGATTTAGTGGAGCATTTCTGTCACTTGGTGGAAAACAAACATCCTTTTAACAAGAAAATGAAATAACCAGTAGATGGCAGCAGCGGACCACGCATTAGCGCATTTCCACTCCCGTTTATAGTTTAGGCTACTTTTCATGCGTTTTGCTTGTGTACAAAATGAATATTATATACAATTTTATTTCACTGAAGTATGAATTCTAGCAAGATTAGAAAAAAAGAAAATCACGAAGTCTCATGCCATTTAGATGAAAGGAATTTCATAAGCCTAACCATCTTAAATTGCTCCCGTATCAATTATGTAAGCAACATTTATGACAAAGAACTACACAGATGCAGATATCATAATTTAATCAATAAATGCATGTACATTGTCCCCTGCTTTTGAAGCTGGCAGTGGCACGGATTGAAGAACGCGCTAAAAAAAACAGACTAAAACACGGGGAAATAGGGTTTCAAATGAGTTTTAAAGGGGACTGAGGCGATCACAAATTAGTGTACATATTACGGAGTTAATGGGACACTTTAAGTGTGGCTGGTTGGATATTTAACTGCGGGGCTAAAACCCTCCTAAAATGGGCCTAGTGACGCCCCTGATGATAGCTTATGTGATTTTTCCTCTTCTCTGCGCCAGACTGATAGTGCCGCCTTTTCATTTACGCTAACGCACATGATTGACAGCCAGGACACACGCGATGACGCACGAGTAAACTATCTGAACGCACGGCATGGGGCCCCCTAGTGGCCCTATGCAACCGCTTATATTGCTTAGGTAGGGCCGGCACTTCTGGTGAGATTCTGAAGTGTGCATCCGACGGACACTTTACAATCCCACGAGGCCACGGGAGAGGATTTAATGACGCAACTGATGATGGTAGGTCACATGATAACGACATCATGGCGGACGCAGGCATGGATTAAACCCTTGATAGTGTGACACCTGATGATATAGTGATGATGAGTGTGGTCTCACTCGCTGCAGTTGATGGTGACGTCCTCCGGCTGGATGCGCTTCTTCAGTTTGCCCATCTTTGGATGTTCTCCTCGTCCGCGGAACAGACCCGGCGGCTCCAGCTTGAAGTTCCCAATTTTCTCGCGGTGTCCGTCCAGCAGACAGTAGCCGTACTCCTCGATCAGCCGGTTGGCTTCCTCCTTCAGGACCTGATTGAAACACATCAAGACTCAGAGTCCTGCTGCTCTTCAGGGGCCGGTTGCACTTACTACTACTTACAACTTACACACTACTAAATATTGTTGCACCATTAAACTCTAAACGCAACCATGAATAACCTAAACATTTACGGAAGCCTCCGATCAGGAGTAACAGCAGACTGACTGAACTCTTGTTTTACCCGACAGATGCATGATAATGTCGACTTTCACATTTGTACCCAATAAAGTACACACTAGACAGTGGATACGAAGACTTTACGTTCCAGTTTAAGACCTTCGGACGGCTGGTGCAACCCAAAGACAGAAATCAGACGCGTCACACACCTGCTTCTCCTCCTTCGTCATGTTCTTACGCTCCTCCGACTTCTCCACGAAATACTTGTGTATTTGGCTGAAGTCACACTTGGAGAGCGTCTTTATCAGCTTCCGCTCTTCTTTAGTCATTTCCTGCAGACAAATCAATTCAAGAACGGCGTTTAAGTTCACCAGAAACCATGGATACTGATGGAAAACGTCACTCAATTACAAGCCATACAAAAACATACTTAAAAAGTAAAAAAAGAACAACTTCAAATTGTACTTGAGAGTTAAAGGAACAGTTCACACAAAAAATTAAATTCTATCATTTAACAAGTGAACAACAAAAAGTCTGAGCTGAAACAAGTCATCCGTAATTCCAGTTACAATGTAGCTAATTTGCATAATGTTCGCCTCTGGTCCTGATTGGCTGAACAGCGTCTCTTAGCCCCGCCCTCACACACTGTAGTTAATGCCTGCCTCTGGTCGTGATTGGCTTAACAGCGTCTCTTAGCCCCGCCCTCACACACTGTAGTTAATGCTCGCCTCTGGTCCTGATTGGCTGAACGACGTCTCTTAGCCCCGCCCTCACACACTGTAGTTAATGCTCGCCTCTGGTCCTGATTGGCTGAACACCGTCTCTTAGCCCCGCACTCACACACTGTAGTTAATGCTCGCCTCTGGTCCTGATTGGCTGAACAGCGTCTCTTAGCCCCGCACTCACACACTGTAGTTAATGCTCGCCTCTGGTCCTGATTGGCTGAACAACGTCTCTTAGCCCCGCCCTCACTCACTGTAGTTAATGCTCGCCTCTGGTCCTGATTGGCTGAACAGCGTCTCTTAGCCCCGCCCTCACACACTGTAGTTAATGCTCGCCTCTGGTCCTGATTGGCTGAACGACGTCTCTTAGCCCCGCCCTCACTCACTGTAGTTAATGCTCGCCTCTGGTCCTGATTGGCTGAACAACGTCTCTTAGCCCCGCCCTCACTCACTGTAGTTAATGCTCGCCTCTGGTCCTGATTGGCTGAACAACGTCTCTTAGCCCCGCCCTCACTCACTGTAGTTAATGCTCGCCTCTGGTCCTGATTGGCTGAACAGCGTCTCTTAGCCCCGCCCTCACACACTGTAGTTAATGCTCGCCTCTGGTCCTGATTGGCTGAACACCGTCTCTTAGCCCCGCACTCACACACTGTAGTTAATGCTCGCCTCTGGTCCTGATTGGCTGAACAACGTCTCTTAGCCCCGCCCTCACTCACTGTAGTTAATGCTCGCCTCTGGTCCTGATTGGCTGAACAGCGTCTCTTAGCCCCGCACTCACACACTGTAGTTAATGCTCGCCTCTGGTCCTGATTGGCTGAACAACGTCTCTTAGCCCCGCCCTCACTCACTGTAGTTAATGCTCGCCTCTGGTCCTGATTGGCTGAACAACGTCTCTTAGCCCCGCCCTCACTCACTGTAGTTAATGCTCGCCTCTGGTCCTGATTGGCTGAACAGCGTCTCTTAGCCCCGCACTCACACACTGTAGTTAATGCTCGCCTCTGGTCCTGATTGGCTGAACAGCGTCTCTTAGCCCCGCCCTCACACACTGTAGTTAATGCTCGCCTCTGGTCCTGATTGGCTGAACAGCGTCTCTTAGCCCCGCACTCACACACTGTAGTTAATGCTCGCCTCTGGTCCTGATTGGCTGAACAGCGTCTCTTAGCCCCGCACTCACACACTGTAGTTAATGCTCGCCTCTGGTCCTGATTGGCTGAACAACGTCTCTTAGCCCCGCACTCACACACTGTAGTTAATGCTCGCCTCTGGTCCTGATTGGCTGAACAACGTCTCTTAGCCCCGCCCTCACACACTGTGGCTGTATCTAAGACTGGAAGAGTTTGGTTGGTGTTGTTCATGTGGAGAAGATGCTGTTTTCTGCTGAGATTGAGACGGTCAAACCCACGCCATCGTTACTGTTCGTATCACTGTGTGTCAAGAGCTGAGATTCAGATATGATAATGAGCGCTTGCTTTCTGACCAATCACAGCAGAGCAGCTCTCAGAGGCGGAGCTTAGAGAGACTGAATCTTCAAACGAAGCGTTTCAGACTCTGAGAAGTATGGTGATGCGTCAGTGGATATTATGAGAGAATTAAAGGTGCAATGTGTCAATTTTAGCAGCATCTAGTGGTGAGGTTGTGAATTGCACCCCCCCTCCCTTTCAGAGCAAATAGAGAAGCTACGGTGGCTGACACAGGACAAAGATGTCATCGTCTGAGACAGCAGAGAGTAGCTAGCGCTCTGTAGAGAAGTTTGTCCCTTTAGGGCTACTGTAAAAACATGACGGAGCAAAATGGCGACTTCACTGTAACCACTGAACATAGTTATGTAGATTATATTGCATTTCTGTAAATAGATCCTCATAAATACTACACACTGCACCTTTAAAGTGTTTTTCCCTTTAATGCAGGTGAACCTGCTGTAGGAGACAACATTAGGAAGCTTTAAATTATTTTTATATTATAGGAAGTTATTGTTGAGTTCTGACCTCCCTCCAGTCAGTGAAGAAGTTGTTCTGAAACGCCTCTTTACTGGTGTATTCGTGCTCCAGCATCTTGGCGTAGAAAGTGGCGATTTCCTCCGTGGCCGGACTCAGTTTCACCGGCTGCCCTGAAAACAGACACACGCCACGTCATAACATTAACACTTCCTTTCCTGTTTATCACTGTGAATCTGCTTTGAAACGATCTGTATAAATAAAGCCGACTCGACTGATGTGCTAGTCGACATCAGGTCACAGGATGTGTTTACCATCATAATAAAAGGGCACGTTATCGGGCAGCGGCTCATATTCGGGAGCGAAATACGGTCCTTGATGCTCAAGACGGCTCCATTTCTGACTGTCCGATGATTTGCCTTCTTCCCACCTGAACATTCAATCGCAGATCACAAGACAAGCAGCAGACACACAAAAATATAAAACATTAGCAGTGAATATAGTGACCAGTTATACAGTCTGCAAATACAAACATTAATACATTTTATGCAAGTTTAATAAATGTGTAAAAATGAACAATTAAGATAAAATAAATGAGTTTATTGATTAATTATCGGAAAGCGGATTTGCACTTTTTTAAATTAATTGTAATATTAAAACATTAAATTGTTTAAAATAATATAAAAAATAACATTAAGTTAATATTTAATAAACGGCCTCACACGGTTCATAAAGCAACGCAATACACAATTCTGCATAATCATGTTTAAAGTTAAAAGAAAGATTAAGATTAGGAATATATTAATGATTATTTATTAACTAACTATGGGAAAAATGGATTTGAGTGACTGATGTCCACAAATTAAAAAGTAAATAAAATATGAATATTATATTATTAATAAATAATATTACTATATTATATTAAAATAATCTACAAATATTTTAAGTTAATATTTAATAAACGGTTTCTCACCGATTATTGAGCTAATAAAGCAATGCAATACACAATTCTACATAATCATGCGTTTAAATTTATTCAATAAGATTAAATTCATTCATTTAAATTCATTAATACATTTTTAAATATTAAATACTATATTTTAAAATACAATATATTATATTTTAAGTTAATATTTAATAAACAGCACTGATTAGTATGAGCTCATAAAGCAATGCAATACACAATTCTACATAAACATTAAATAAGATAATTTAAATTGTCATTAATAAATGTTCTTTTTTTAAAATGTTTTAAATATATAAAAAAAGACATTATTAAAATAATATATTTTAAGTTAATATTTAATAAACAGTCTTTCAGCAATTAATGAGCTCATAAAGCAATGCAATACACAATTCTACATAATCATGTTTAAATTATGATTAAAAATTAATGTATTAATGACAATTTATGATTTTTTTTTTTAAATTACATATTTCTCATAATAACTTATAGGTCTCGTTAAAGCTGCAATACACCATTCTTCATAAGTATCTGTGTAAAGTTGATCATATCAACAACCTTTCATCTGATGTTATGTTTCTGTGGCATAAACGCGCATGCGCAGATGTGATCTCCCTCTGACAGGCGCTGAACTCGTGAACTGACCTGAGATCTGACAGAGTTTTAGCGGCTGCGGCTCGAGCATAATGTCTGACAGAGGACACGAGCGAAGCGGCTTTATTGCGTTCCGCTGCGATATAAACGAACCGTGAAATAACGCACAGACATCTTTTCATTCCCCGCAGAAGCAGCGCAAAGCTGACACGTGCTCGTTTGCGCATGCGCACTAACGAGACACGTCTGCGTGTGTGTGTCACGTGTGTGCGTGTCCGACCGGCGGCATCCGCACCATAACAGTTCCGGATGGGTCACTTTATTACTCAATTACATTTTAAAATAACAGTTAATTAGTTTAAATTAGTCGAACCACACATTTGTCTTATTTTTTCAATTTATTTCCTATATTCAGAATTAATTTTCCAGTTTTATACTGTAATTTCAGGAGCTGAGGAAAGGAATGGTTGAAGACTACCTGAAGGAGAGCACATACCACTTCCACTTATCAGAGTCCTCGTCTTTCTTCCCCTTTTCCTTCTTCTTCTGCTCCTCCTCGCCGGCGTCTCCGTCCTTCTTGATCTTTTTATTCTTCTCTGGTTTGTCGTGTTCAGAACTTTGCTTCTTTCTCTTCTTCTCAGACGGTTGATCTTTATCCCGCTGCTCTTTCTTCTTCTTGACCTTGGCGGGTGAAGTGACCCGCGGGCCGTCCGGCTCCTGCTTTATGAACACAGGAGAGACCCAGATCACAGTTTTTCCCTAACGTCCCAGTAAACACAGAACGTTCTCTATTGGTTGTGTTTGTGTAACCTAAAGAGAACGTTTCCTGCAGGTTATTTAGATTTAATTTACCGCGCGCCGCTGACCTGCACGCGCTTCTCCAGCACGCGCTTTCTCTTCCACGGAAAGCCGCGCACGCGCGTCATTTAAAAATTAACGGTCATTTTCTGACTAACATTAGTTTATCTGTCTTTATTGAATAATAAGTCATAATTAATAAATATACGTGTGATTTCAGAGAGATTTGACACGTAATTGAAGACAACACTGTCGAAGTTGTTGTTTACTGACTAAAAGTACGACCTATTAATTCAGAGGTAAGAAATGAGTAATGTTATCCCTGTAAATAACGATTACTTTAACTGGGATTACATTACATTCATTCCTGTACCGATAGAGACCCAGATAACGTTCCCTGCAGTGTGTTTTTTTTTTGGAGACCTGGATAACCAACAAAGAAAGCCCAGAAAACATTTTTTGGCTCCCAGAACGTTCAGGGAACGTTACGTTTCTCATTCTCAGAACGTCCCCAGAACACATCCCAGCGTTCTCTATTGGTTAGCCAGGAAAGTTCTCTTTTGCCTGTTGGTTTGGAAAACGTTCCTGCTTTACGTCAGTAACAGTAAAAAACTACATTTTCTCTGAGTATTACTCCTCAGGTCACAGTATGTTACGGTACCTCTTTTACCTATACCTTTGTAAGTGACTTTTTGCTCTTGGAATGCGTGTTGTGCTTTGACGTTGATGTTTATTTTGTTCTTCGACCTAACTTTGTAAAGCTATATAAATCAAAATGATCATTATTAATCATCCATAAGCGCCACGGGATGAATGGACGTCAATAATCAGTATCCTACTACAGACCATGTCTCGTTTTGACCAATCCGAGCACATAAACCTCATATGGAGGGTTAAAAAGATTAAATTCATGCATTAATATGTAAGATTTTGTATCACAACCAGGTTTTACGTTTAAGTGCCAAATAACAATGACGGGGTTTTAAAATATGAATTTTATTCACATTAAAAAAGCGATTACTTTAACTGGGATAACATTGCATTTATTTCTTCAATTACGTGTCAAATCTCTCTGAAATCACACTCGTATATTTATTAATTATGACTTATTATTCAATAAAGACAGATAAACTAATGTTAGTCAGAAAATGACCGTTAATTTTTAAATGACGCGCGTGCGCGGCTTTCCGTGGAAGAGAAAGCGCGTGCTGGAGAAGCGCGTGCAGGTCAGCGGCGCGCAGTAAATTAAATACACAAACAAATACAAAAAATAAACATCTAAAAATAACCTGCAGCGAATCTTATTTGGTTCCTCAAAAAAATAAAATAAATACCAAACGGGAACCATATGGGAACGTTCTGTGGATGAACACGTGCCTTTCACCCGTCATTACAGTGTCACGTGACGCACCTGATTTGAGTCTTTATTGCTCTGGTTTTTGAGGTTCTCCTTCAGATCTTTCTTCTCTTTATGATTGAGACGCTCCTTGCAGCTCTTATGAGATTGAGTCTGAGAATCAAACGGGAGATTTTAAATAAACCTGCACAATAAAGCAGACACACGTCACATCACAATACCTTCTGTCTGATGTTTTCTGCAGGGCTGGACTTCTGCTGTCCGTCATGTGGAGATCTGATGCATCACACACACACACACACACACAACCGGCTTTATTAAACTCATACTCACGTTAAATGTTTCATTGCACAATCAATCATATAAAGTGAAACGGAGGTCTCTTGCCGTTCTTCAGGATCTGCTGGTGCATCCTGCAAAATAACATGCAGAATTAAACTCAAGATCCTGAGGCATTTCTTATATAAACGCTCTTAAAGATTCCACAAGGACGCAATAGAGGCATTTATAGAACCTGCGAGTGAACAGTTCACGCATGTTTCCCTTTTATGCAATTAAAAGATTCATGAATATTAGAGATTCTTCACCTTCACATTAAAAACACTGATCCCTTCATCTCAGTGGGATGAGACTGTGAGACTTTTGTAACGTCATCTAAACACACACAAAAACTGAACTTGATTTGGTTGTTCTGAAGGCATGTAAAAAAAAAACATTTAAAAAATGTTTTTTTTTTAAAAAGGACCCCGAATATTGAAAATGAATTGGAAAGGCGAAAAATTAAGAGTTTATTATTTGTAATTTTTCAAGAAATCCAGCATAAATCTGAATTTTCACACAGAAATTAAGGCCTGGCACAAATGCAATGTGGAATAAACATGCTCACTCACACACACACACACACACAAACAAACAAACAAACAAACAAACACACACAAATACACCAAACACACACACACAAATACAGGTGTGACTGAAACAGACAGTATTTGTATAGCATATGGTAAAATAAATCAACCACAAATGCAGATATGAAGGGGTGAGATCTATCACACACACAAACAAACATGCGCACACAAACATACGCACACACAATGCGTGCACACAAACAAATACACATGCACAAACACACACACAAATACACACACAAATACACACACACACACAAATACACACACACACACACAAATACACACACACACAAATACACACACACACACACACACACACACACACACACACACACACACACACACACACACACACACACACACACACACACACACACACACACACAAATACACACACACACAAATACACACACACACAAATACACACACACACACACACACACAAATACACACACAAATACACACACACAAATACACACACACAAATACACACACACACACACAAATACACACACACACAAATACACACACACACAAATACACACACACACACACACAAATACACACACACAAATACACACACACAAATATACACACACACACACACACAAACAAATACACACACACACACACAAATACACACACACAAATACACACACACAAATACACACACACAAATACACACACACACAAACACACACAAATACACACACAAACAAATACACACACACACACACACAAATACACACACACACACACACAAATAAATACACACACACACACACACACACACAAATACACACACACACACACACAAATACACACAAACACACACACACACACAAATACGCACAAACACACACAAACACAAATACACACACAAATACACACACACACACAAATACACACACACACACACACACACACACAAACACACACAAACACACGTGACTGCAACAGACAGTATTTGTATAGAATATGGTAAAGAAAATCATCCACAAATGCAGATATAAAGGGGTGAGATCTATCACACACACAAACAAACACACATACGCACACACACACAAAAACACGCACACGCAACTCTTGTTCATTTCTGCTGCTTGTTTTTTTTTTTGTACATTTGGTTTATTTAAACAAATTTGTGAATGTTTACTTTTTTTAGTGGCATTTTTGCAAATTGATATGGCATTATTACAAAAACAGACGCTTCAACGATTCTAATCTTTAATGTATATTGTAATGTTTTATATATGAAATAAAGTTATGATAGAAATATGAACGGATCTCTGTGGCCCTCTGCTGGATACATATAGTCAAAACACTGTTTCTAAAACTGTAATTCTACAGGTTCTCTTCTAACCAGCAGATATTTTCAGTAAAAAAGTCATATTTCATATGCAAGCTAATGGTGTAGAGAGGGTTAGACAAAACAGCATACATGTACAGTTGAGAAGAGGGAAATGAGGAGAGTCTGAGGGTTAAATGATGCTCACCACATCCATGCCAGCATCTCCTGCTTCACATCTCACTCCACTGGTAAAACATCAATATGAGTGAATATGACACTATTATTATTATTATTAATATTACGAGAGCGAAAGACACACCTGGAGACTCCAGACTCCTGCTGACATTCACCCGAGTCTGGCTGTTTCTTCTAGAAATTACACGATACTTCAGACACACACACACACACTTCATTCATGAGCTTCTGTCGTGATGCTTTACCTTCGAGGAGGGCTTGTGTTTGCCGTTCAGCTCCGAGTCCTTTCCTCTGTCTTTAGAGGAATGCTTGGACTTCTTCTCTCTGACACACGCAAGACAGCTCAGTTAAACACAGCTGACATCTGTTCGTCTCATATGAGTTATGCACAAACGTCCTTCAATATAAAGTTCTTTGATAAAAACATTATTTATACATCATTCATGAAACGTTTTAAGTCGGACGTTCTTCTGCTACTTTAAACGTCATACGTGTTACTTTTGAAATGTTACATTCCCGTGATGACGAAATGGAACGTTCGCGTACAAGAACAGAAGTTCAAAGAACATTCGAATGTAACGGTTTAGTCTTTCTGACCTTCTCTCGTGTTTTTTACTGCTCTTCTCGTGTACTTCCTTTTCCAGTTTCATCCTGTAAAGTTCGTCCAGTGTTTTCTGCACTAGTCACTGTAAACACAGCACATCAGTGTCTAATAACCGCGTGCACAGAGCAAATGAGGCCAGATTCTGATGATCGGATTCAGTGTAAACTACACACATCTAGACTCGAATGTGTCTGTACCTGAGAGGACTTCACAGCGGCATCAGAATGCATGTCACCTGTCACACCTGAAAGTTTTTAAGTTCCTCTTGTAATCAAGTGCGCAAAATCAGCCGCAGCGCCACCTACTGGAGCACACACACCTGCACTCTAGCGATTATTGGAAGGAAAACAACTTCACATGGTGATTTTTACACAGGACAATTTTAGAGCACAGCCACATTCATTTGCAGGATTTCATGAAGTTTCAATTTTAAAATTCCCTGATATTCCCTCATCTGATCTCCAATAAACCCAAGCCTGTGTTCTATATGATCCCGAGTTTATAAACAGCTTTAATGTGATGATCAGGTTCCTGTCGCATTTAATCAAGAATCATCATACTTTTAAAATCAAGATGACTAACTTAAGACTAGTATAGATATGGCAAGCTGTTTTAACATTTATTCATTCCCTAAATATGAATTCTTGATCATTTTCACTAGTTAAAATGCTCATTCTTGGTATCATTAATGACATCATCACCCGCAGAAATATGAATTCTTGATATCAACAATTGAATGTAAACTAGTAAAACTATAATTCTTGATATCTGCGATTGTTTTCACTAGTTAAACGTCACCGTAGGCTACCATTCAAATTCAGTTGTTGATATCAAGAATTGATTTCATACTAGAGATTCTAATTTCACATCAGAAATGCAATTATTACTAGTAAAAATCATTTTTGATATCAAGAACTCAATTGTCACGAGTTGAAACGTTAATTCTTGAGATCTGTAAATGTATTTCAACATGTTAAATTTGTTATTTCAGATATCTAAAATGACTATTACTAGTAGTGTTGTCAAAAAAAAAAGAAATTTAAAAAATGTGACGCTTTGAGCGCAATCGTAAACACCTCTGACTGGCCACTGTGCTCATGCGCTCATCGGACGTGTCTGTGATTGGCTACAATGATCCCGTGTGTATCTGTGTAAGCGCTCATGAAAAGCGGCATCGATGTATAGTTACGTTTTTGAAGCGCTGATCATTGTAGCCAATCACAGACATGTTTGATGAGCGCATGTATGGCAAGCCGTTTAGGCTTTTATTCATTCACAGGATTTGAATTCTTGATATCAACAATTCAACTTTCACTAGTTATAATGCTAATTCTTAATATTAGAAATTGGATTTTTACTAGTAACAATGGCTATTTTGGATATCAACAACACAGAAATATGAATTCTTGATATCTGTAATGGTATTTTCACTAGTTCAACGTCATCATAGGCTGCCATTCAAATTCAGTTGTTGATCTCAAGAATTGAACTGCTACTTGTAAAAAATGTTCATTTTTGTGATAATCAAATTATTAATATCAAGAATTAATATCCTGGGAATGGATGAGTCAAAATGGCTTGCCATAAATGTAACATGTTGAAATACATTTTCAGATATCAATAATTAACATTTCAACTCGTGACAATTGACAAATTGACAATTTATATTTGCACTAGTAACCACGCAATTGATATAAAAAATCATGATTTTTAACTTGTAATAATTTTATTTCTGATATGTAAATTGTAAATTCAACTGGTAAGAAATCAATTCTTGAGATCAACAACTGAATTTGAATGGCAGCCTATGATGACGTTTAACTAGTGAAAATACCATTACAGATATCAAGAATTCATATTTCTGCATTGTTGATATCCAAAATAGCCATTGTTACTAGTAAAAATTCAATTTCTGATATTAAGACTTAGCATTATAACTAGTGAAAGCTGAATTGTTGATATCAAGAATTCAAATCCTGTGAATGAATAAAAGCCTAAATGGCTTGCCATACTAAGCCACAAGCGGCCGCTGATCCACACATCACGAGTCTCTTGTGGAGAATAACATCACCAGTGTTGAATGATTCACCAGTCTTTTATTACAGCAAAAATAACGCGGCGTGCAAACCGCCGCACCGTTTCGCAAAGGAACGGATGGAATGATTTCTCCATCTCGCCACAACGTGTCCAGGAGAAGGGCAGAACAATCCATCGTCCGACAGCTGCCATAAATACATCTGGTATGAACTGTACAATAAGAGAAAAACGTTCCGCACCATTTACATATAAAAGAAACGAGTGTAAATTCTAAAATGAGAGAAGGATGGATATGAACAGTAAGATGTTAGGAGCAGGCGATGGACTCCAGCTGTTGCTCGGCCTCGGCGGCCATGGCGGCGGCCTGAAGCTGTTCGGTCTCGCTCTGCAGGCCGCCGCCGCCGCCGGGACACTGTTTGCGCTCGCTGTGCATGTTGTTCTCATGTCTCTTCAGGTCGGACGCTTTGGCGAAGGCCTTGGTGCACGAGTTGCAGACGAACGGCTTCTCTCCTCGGTGGCGCCGCTCGTGGTCCTTCAGGTGCGATTTGTGCTTGAAGGCCTTTTCACACATCTGGCAGCCGAACGGCCGCTCGTTGCTGTGCACGCGTTCATGTTTCTTCAGGTCGGGCGCGCGGATGAAGGACTTCCCGCAGGCGTCGCAGCGGTACGGCTTGAAGCCCGTGTGGATCTTCAGGTGCTCTTTTAAATGGGCCTGTGTGGTGAACGCTTTGGTGCAGATCTCGCAGACGAAGGGCCGGTCGGCCGAGTGCAGCTTCTCGTGTTTGCGCAGGCGATTCTCGTCCAGGAAGGTCTTCCCGCACACTTGGCAGGCCAACTGATCCCGGTGGCCATAGAGAAGATACTCGAACTTCATGTCGGCGGTGGCCGTCGTCCATCCCGGCGGCTGCTCGTCCTTCACGTCGCCCATGCTGTCGGTGAACGAGAGCGTCTGGGCGTGAGCCGCCAACTCTTTGGGTTCGGCGTCTATGGCTTCCACCTCCTGGTCGTAGCAACTGACCTTGTGCACCTCCTCCTGCGCCAGCTCCTTCAGGATGGCCTCCTGCACACGCAAGGCATTGTTGGGGGATTTGTCTAGGTCGTGATTGCCTTGCGCTTCCTCCACGATGTCGTCCGACGGCGCGTCGTCCTGGTCGCCGAGCACCTGCACGTCGCCGTCTTGACTCAGCGGAGGATCTTCCGTCATCTTCACCATGTCGTACGGGAACTTTGCGTTCCTGGGGTCGTTGCTTTTCTCGTCGGGCGACATGTCGCGTTTCTGCGAGCAGAGCTTGTCCAAAAAGCGTATGCCAAGGATCTGTCCGGAGGACATCATCAGATTCACGTCCTTCTTCTTCACCGAGATCTTCGCCGTGTACATGTAATTGAGCACCTCCTCGAAGATGTCCGAGCGGATGAAGTCGATCTCGATGACGGACGAGCTGTCCACCTCGTGCTTCTTAAAGAGTTTTTTGAAGTAGTTGCTGCACGCCGCCAACACACAGCGATGCGCCCTGAATTTCACATCCTCCACCACCACCGCAATGTCGCAGTGCTCGCCTTCCAGTCGCTGCTCGTTCAGTAGCTTCAGAAAGATGGTCTTGTGCTCATCGTCCACATACTTCACAGTTTCGGACATACTGGAGCGGGATCCTGCGGAAAGAGAGAGGAAAATCAGTTTGATATTGATACAGAGATTGAAACAAATACAGTGATGAATGGGACGTAACGAGCTACATTAAAGTCAGCACGAAACGGATGTTGCGCTAGTCTTTTCTTCCCTGTTGGGCGGGCCTTGAATGGATGGTTGAGGATTGCTATTGGTTGATCTCATGTGAGTGACAGGTTGTCCCGCCCTCGTGCCAGTAAACACAAACTTAAATTAGGAGCACGGATAAATCATTTACAATAAACACTGCAATATCCCCTAAAAAAATACCAGTTTAATATATAGCGAACTGACCAACTAATTGACATTTGGCCTTTTTGATATCTCCATTGCGTGATTGGTCAAGTACTAATTTAGTTTCAATGTAAAAAAAATCATGTTACTACTCAAGATATGTACAGATTGAGTCATTTACAAATACAGGGATGGAATCAAATGAAAACTTTGGGACGTAACAAGGCACGAAACGGATGTTGTGCTAGTCTTTTCTTCCCCGTTGGGCGGGACTTGATTGGATGGTTGTGGTTTGCTATTGGTCGATCTTATGTGAGTGACAGGTTATCCCGCCCTCGTGCCAGTAAACATTTTAATTGATTAAAGATTACACATGAATTTAAATTATGAGCATGGATAAATCATTTATAATAAACACTGCGATATCCCATAAAAAAACAGCAGTTTAATATATAGCGAACTGATTAACTAATTGAAGTTTGGCCTTTTTGATATCGCCATTGTGTGATTGGTCAACTACTACTTTAGTTTGCTATTGGTCGATCTCATGTGATTGACAGGTTGTCCCACCCTCGTGCCAGTAAACATGTTATTTGGATTAAAGATTACACATGAACTTAAATTATGAGCACGGATAAACCATTTATAATAAACAGCAATATTCCATAAAAAAGTGACCAAATAATTGAAAATTTGGCCTTTTGGTCAACTACAACTTTAGTTTCAAGGAAATGTTACTACTTAAGATATATACATTTTATGCTATATATTTATTTTTAATAATATATTTTTTGTATTTACATACATCAGAAGGAATGAACTGAATGTCATAAAGGTTCCCTATATGAGCATTTAACTTGTGTCTGATCAAAACAAACGCCACATTTTAATAAATAACCATTAACATCACATTTGAAAACAGAACATATGCATTAAAACACATTTCACGTGGTTTGTGAGAGATCTTTGATACCTTAATGGGAACATGATGCTTCGGAATGGACTCGGGCCACAAACGGCAAAACTACCTCATTTAAACACACCAGGTGTGTTTTTATCAAATAAAAGATTCGTTTGCTCTCCAAATATCTTGCTCGATCAATAAGCTGATGTTTAATCTGTGTTTTTAACCGTTTCTGCGCTAGTCTGTTTTGGTTCTCTTGAAGCTAATCTTAGCATTAGCACATAAATCATCGTCGACCGACATTAATCGAACAAAAACGACTAGCAATCCGCCGTGTTTCCCACTAAACGAGCCCGGAGAGCCCTTGAGCACCGATCAGCACCGGAGAGCAGCGGAATGTGTCGGTAACGGGCGCTCGATGTGGATCGCGGCGCGCTGAGGCGAATTTAGTGGCGCGAGCTGCGCGGGCCATGAAGAACACTCCCGCGCCGGGCGCGCGCCGCCATCCCGCGCAAAAACATTATGCAATAATTCAGCAGCTGCTTCAGTCCGCTCCAAAAATCAATTTCTTACCTTTATTGTGCTATTTTGCTCCACTGGGAAAGTGTGTGTTGGATGTCACGAAAGCCAGTGCAGAATTTAATACTTTGTTGTTGTGTGCGAGGCCGAGGACGAGCACAGGCGGAAGGACGCGCTGCGCCAGCACGGAACTGCAGAGAGCGAGTGACCGAAGCTCGTACGTAGACACGGGCACAGCTACGCAAACAGCGCAGTGGCTAATCACTCGCACACAGGGATGCGCAAGCACGCTTACGCAAATGACGCAGCGCAAATCTCTGGAGCGCGAACCGTACTGTGACGCGCGGAAGGAGCGAGTGCACAATACAGATTCATTTACCTCAGAAAAGAGAAATTAGTTTAATAAGTTCACACACTCAGGGAACGTTTAGCAAAGTTATTCTGACTTTATATCTCAATTCTGACTTTATATCTCAATTCTGACTTTATATCTCACAATTCTGACTTTATATCTCACAATTCTGACTTTATATCTCACAATTCTGACTTTATATCTCAATTCTGACTTTATATCTCAATTCTGACTTTATATCTCACAATTCTGACTTTATATCTCAATTCTGACTTTATATCTCAATTCTGACTTTATATCTCACAATTCTGACTTTATATCACACAATTCTGACTTTATATCTCAATTCTGACTTTATATCTCAATTCTGACTTTATATCACTCAATTCTGACTTTATATCTCAATTCTGACTTTATATCTCACAATTCTGACTTTATATCACACAATTCTGACTTTATATCTCAATTCTGACTTTATATCTCAATTCTGACTTTATATCACTCAATTCTGACTTTATATCTCAATTCTGACTTTATATCTCACAATTCTGACTTTATATCTCAATTCTGACTTTATATCTCTCAATTCTGACTTTATATCTCAATTCTGACTTTATATCTCAATTCTGACTTTATATCTCACAATTCTGACTTTATATCTCAATTCTGACTTTATATCACACAATTCTGACTTTATATCTCAATTCTGACTTTATATCTCAATTCTGACTTTATATCTCTCAATTCTGACTTTATATCTCACAATTCTGACTTTATATCTCTCAATTCTGACTTTATATCTCAATTCTGACTTTATATCTCAATTCTGACTTTATATCTCACAATTCTGACTTTATATCACACAATTCTGACTTTATATCTCAATTCTGACTTTATATCTCAATTCTGACTTTATATCTCACAATTCTGACTTTATATCACACAATTCGGACTTTATATCTCAATTCTGACTTTATATCTCACAATTCTGACTTTATATCACACAATTCTGACTTTATATCTCAATTCTGACTTTATATCTCACAATTCTGACTTTATATCTCAATTCTGACTTTATATCTCAATTCTGACTTTATATCTCTCAATTCTGACTTTATATCTCACAATTCTGACTTTATATCTCACAATTCTGACTTTATATCTCTCAATTCTGACTTTATATCTCAATTCTGACTTTATATCTCACAATTCTGACTTTATATCTCAATTCTGACTTTATATCTCAATTCTGACTTTATATCTCTCAATTCTGACTTTATATCTCACAATTCTGACTTTATATCTCACAATTCTGACTTTATATCTCACAATTCTGACTTTATATCTCACAATTCTGACTTTATATCTCAATTCTGACTTTATATCTCAATTCTGACTTTATATCTCAATTCTGACTTTATATCTCTCAATTCTGACTTTATATCTCACAATTCTGACTTTATATCTCACAATTCTGACTTTATATCTCTCAATTCTGACTTTATATCTCAATTCTGACTTTATATCTCAATTCTGACTTTATATCTCAATTCTGACTTTATATCTCACAATTCTGACTTTATATCTCAATTCTGACTTTATATCACACAATTCTGACTTTATATCTCAATTCTGACTTTATATCTCAATTCTGACTTTATATCACACAATTCTGACTTTATATCTCAATTCTGACTTTATATCTCAATTCTGACTTTATATCTCACAATTCTGACTTTATATCTCAATTCTGACTTTATATCTCAATTCTGACTTTATATCACACAATTCTGACTTTATATCTCAATTCTGACTTTATATCTCACAATTCTGACTTTATATCTCAATTCTGACTTTATATCTCAATTCTGACTTTATATCTCAATTCTGACTTTATATCTCACAATTCTGACTTTATATCTCAATTCTGACTTTATATCTCAATTCTGACTTTATATCACACAATTCTGACTTTATATCTCTCAATTCTGACTTTATATCTCAATTCTGACTTTATATCTCAATTCTGACTTTATATCTCACAATTCTGACTTTATATCTCAATTCTGACTTTATATCTCAATTCTGACTTTATATCTCACAATTCTGACTTTATATCTCAATTCTGACTTTATATCTCAATTCTGACTTTATATCACACAATTCTGACTTTATATCTCTCAATTCTGACTTTATATCTCAATTCTGACTTTATATCTCAATTCTGACTTTATATCACACAATTCTGACTTTATATCTCAATTCTGACTTTATATCTCAATTCTGACTTTATATCTCACAATTCTGACTTTATATCTCAATTCTGACTTTATATCTCAATTCTGACTTTATATCTCTCAATTCTGACTTTATATCTCACAATTCTGACTTTATATCTCACAATTCTGACTTTATATCTCTCAATTCTGACTTTATATCTCAATTCTGACTTTATATCTCACAATTCTGACTTTATATCTCAATTCTGACTTTATATCTCAATTCTGACTTTATATCTCAATTCTGACTTTATATCTCACAATTCTGACTTTATATCTCACAATTCTGACTTTATATCTCTCAATTCTGACTTTATATCTCAATTCTGACTTTATATCTCACAATTCTGACTTTATATCTCAATTCTGACTTTATATCACACAATTCTGACTTTATATCTCAATTCTGACTTTATATCTCAATTCTGACTTTATATCACACAATTCTGACTTTATATCTCAATTCTGACTTTATATCTCAATTCTGACTTTATAGTCTCACAATTCTGACTTTATATCTCAATTCTGACTTTATATCTCAATTCTGACTTTATATCACACAATTCTGACTTTATATCTCAATTCTGACTTTATATCTCAATTCTGACTTTATATCTCACAATTCTGACTTTATATCTCAATTCTGACTTTATATCTCAATTCTGACTTTATATCTCACAATTCTGACTTTATATCTCAATTCTGACTTTATATCTCAATTCTGACTTTATATCACACAATTCTGACTTTATATCTCTCAATTCTGACTTTATATCTCAATTCTGACTTTATATCTCAATTCTGACTTTATATCACACAATTCTGACTTTATATCTCTCAATTCTGACTTTATATCTCAATTCTGACTTTATATCTCAATTCTGACTTTATATCACACAATTCTGACTTTATATCTCAATTCTGACTTTATATCTCAATTCTGACTTTATATCTCACAATTCTGACTTTATATCACACAATTCTGACTTTATATCTCAATTCTGACTTTATATCTCACAATTCTGACTTTATATCACACAATTCTGACTTTATATCTCAATTCTGACTTTATATCTCACAATTCTGACTTTATATCACACAATTCTGACTTTATATCTCACAATTCTGACTTTATATCTCGCAATTCTGACTTTATAACTCAATTCTGACTTTATATCTCACAATTCTGAATTTATATCTCAATTCTGACTTTATATCTCACAATTCTGACTTTATATCTCAATTCTGACTTTATATCTCACAATTCTGACTTTATATCTCAATTCTGACTTTATAACTCAATTCTAACTTTATATCTCAATTCTGACTTTATATCACACAATTCTGACTTTATATCTCACAATTCTGACTTTATATCTCTCAATTCTAACTTTATATCTCAATTCTGACTTTATATCTCACAATTCTGACTTTATATCTCAATTCTGACTTTATATCTCAATTCTGACTTTATATCTCACAATTCTGACTTTATATCTCAATTCTGACTTTATATCTCACAATTCTGACTTTATATCTCAATTCTGACTTTATATCTCAATTCTGACTTTATATCTCACAATTCTGACTTTATATCTCAATTCTGACTTTATATCTCAATTCTGACTTTATATCACACAATTCTGACTTTATATCTCAATTCTGACTTTATATCTCAATTCTGACTTTATATCTCACAATTCTGACTTTATATCTCAATTCTGACTTTATATCTCAATTCTGACTTTATATCTCACAATTCTGACTTTATATCTCAATTCTGACTTTATATCACACAATTCTGACTTTATATCTCTCAATTCTGACTTTATATCTCAATTCTGACTTTATATCTCAATTCTGACTTTATATCTCAATTCTGACTTTATATCTCACAATTCTGACTTTATATCACACAATTCTGACTTTATATCTCAATTCTGACTTTATATCTCAATTCTGACTTTATATCACACAATTCTGACTTTATATCTCAATTCTGACTTTATATCTCTCAATTCTGACTTTATATCTCAATTCTGACTTTATATCTCAATTCTGACTTTATATCTCAATTCTGACTTTATATCACACAATTCTGACTTTATATCTCAATTCTGACTTTATATCTCAATTCTGACTTTATATCTCTCAATTCTGACTTTATATCTCACAATTCTGACTTTATATCTCAATTCTGACTTTATATCTCAATTCTGACTTTATATCTCAATTCTGACTTTATATCTCACAATTCTGACTTTATATCACACAATTCTGACTTTATATCTCAATTCTGACTTTATATCTCAATTCTGACTTTATATCTCACAATTCTGACTTTATATCACACAATTCTGACTTTATATCTCAATTCTGACTTTATATCTCACAATTCTGACTTTATATCACACAATTCTGACTTTATATCTCAATTCTGACTTTATATCTCACAATTCTGACTTTATATCTCAATTCTGACTTTATATCTCAATTCTGACTTTATATCTCTCAATTCTGACTTTATATCTCACAATTCTGACTTTATATCTCACAATTCTGACTTTATATCTCTCAATTCTGACTTTATATCTCAATTCTGACTTTATATCTCAATTCTGACTTTATATCTCACAATTCTGACTTTATATCTCAATTCTGACTTTATATCTCACAATTCTGACTTTATATCTCACAATTCTGACTTTATATCTCAATTCTGACTTTATATCTCAATTCTGACTTTATATCTCAATTCTGACTTTATATCTCACAATTCTGACTTTATATCTCTCAATTCTGACTTTATATCTCAATTCTGACTTTATATCTCACAATTCTGACTTTATATCTCAATTCTGACTTTATATCTCAATTCTGACTTTATATCACACAATTCTGACTTTATATCTCAATTCTGACTTTATATCTCAATTCTGACTTTATATCACACAATTCTGACTTTATATCTCAATTCTGACTTTATATCTCAATTCTGACTTTATATCTCACAATTCTGACTTTATATCTCAATTCTGTCTTTATATCTCAATTCTGACTTTATATCTCAATTCTGACTTTATATCTCACAATTCTGACTTTATATCTCAATTCTGACTTTATATCTCAATTCTGACTTTATATCTCACAATTCTGACTTTATATCTCAATTCTGACTTTATATCTCAATTCTGACTTTATATCACACAATTCTGACTTTATATCTCTCAATTCTGACTTTATATCTCAATTCTGACTTTATATCACACAATTCTGACTTTATATCTCAATTCTGACTTTATATCTCAATTCTGACTTTATATCTCACAATTCTGACTTTATATCACAC
This sequence comes from Rhinogobio ventralis, assembly GCA_039654625.1. NCBI lineage: Eukaryota > Metazoa > Chordata > Actinopteri > Cypriniformes > Gobionidae > Rhinogobio > Rhinogobio ventralis. Next base: position 32,908,509 of record CM077214.1, read on the forward strand.
AATTCTGACTTTATATCTCAATTCTGACTTTATATCTCACAATTCTGACTTTATATCACACAATTCTGACTTTATATCTCAATTCTGACTTTATATCTCACAATTCTGACTTTATATCACACATTTCTGACTTTATATCTCACAATTCTGACTTTATATCTCACAATTCTGACTTTATATCTCGCAATTCTGACTTTATAACTCAATTCTGACTTTATATCTCACAATTCTGAATTTATATCTCAATTCTGACTTTATATCTCACAATTCTGACTTTATATCTCAATTCTGACTTTATATCTCACAATTCTGAATTTATATATCAATTCTGACTTTATATCTCACAATTCTGACTTTATATCTCAATTCTGACTTTATAACTCAATTCTAACTTTATATCTCAATTCTGACTTTATATCACACAATTCTGACTTTATATCTCACAATTCTGACTTTATATCTCTCAATTCTAACTTTATATCTCAATTCTGACTTTATATCTCACAATTCTGACTTTATATCTCAATTCTGACTTTATATCTCAATTCTGACTTTATATCTCACAATTCTGACTTTATATCTCAATTCTGACTTTATATCTCACAATTCTGACTTTATATCTCAATTCTGACTTTATATCTCAATTCTGACTTTATATCTCACAATTCTGACTTTATATCTCAATTCTGACTTTATATCTCAATTCTGACTTTATATCACACAATTCTGACTTTATATCTCAATTCTGACTTTATATCTCAATTCGGACTTTATATCTCACAATTCTGACTTTATATCTCAATTCTGACTTTATATCTCAATTCTGACTTTATGTCTCACAATTCTGACTTTATATCTCAATTCTGACTTTATATCTCAATTCTGATTTTATATCACACAATTCTGACTTTATATCTCTCAATTCTGACTTTATATCTCAATTCTGACTTTATATCTCAATTCTGACTTTATATCACACAATTCTGACTTTATATCTCTCAATTCTGACTTTATATCTCAATTCTGACTTTATATCACACAATTCTGACTTTATATCTCAATTCTGACTTTATATCTCAATTCTGACTTTATATCTCACAATTCTGACTTTATATCACACAATTCTGACTTTATATCTCAATTCTGACTTTATATCTCACAATTCTGACTTTATATCACACAATTCTGACTTTATATCTCAATTCTGACTTTATATCTCACAATTCTGACTTTATATCACACAATTCTGACTTTATATCTCACAATTCTGACTTTATATCTCACAATTCTGACTTTATATCTCGCAATTCTGACTTTATAACTCAATTCTGACTTTATATCTCACAATTCTGAATTTATATCTCAATCTGACTTTATATCTCACAATTCTGACTTTATATCTCAATTCTGACTTTATATCTCACAATTCTGAATTTATATATCAATTCTGACTTTATATCTCAATTCTGACTTTATATCTCAATTCTGACTTTATAACTCAATTCTAACTTTATATCTCAATTCTGACTTTATATCACACAATTCTGACTTTATATCTTACAATTCTGACTTTATATCTCTCAATTCTAACTTTATATCTCAATTCTGACTTTATATCTCACAATTCTGACTTTATATCTCAATTCTGACTTTATATCTCAATTCTGACTTTATATCTCACAATTCTGACTTTATATCTCAATTCTGACTTTATATCTCACAATTCTGACTTTATATCTCAATTCTGACTTTATATCTCACAATTCTGACTTTATATCTCAATCTGACTTTATATCTCACAATTCTGACTTTATATCTCAATTCTGACTTTATATCTCACAATTCTGACTTTGCATCTCAATTCTGACTTTACATCTCATTTCTGACTTTACATCTCAATTCTGAATTTATAACTCAATTCTGACTTTACATCTCAATTCTGACTTTATATCTCACAATTCTGACTTTACATCTCAATTCTGACTTTATATCTCACAATTCTGACTTTATATCTCAATTCTGACTTTACATCTCAATTCTGACTTTATATCTCAATTCTGACTTTATATCTCAATTCTGACTTTACATCTCAATTCTGAATTTATAACTCAATTCTGACTTTACATCTCAATTCTGACTTTATATCACTCAATTCTGACTTTACATCTCAATTCTGACTTTATATCTCACAATTCTGACTTTATATCTCAATTCTGACTTCACATCTCAATTCTGACTTTATATCTCAATTCTGACTGTATATCTCAATTCTGACTTTACATTTCAATTCTGATTTTATATCTCAATTCTGACTTTATATCTCAATTCTGACTTTATATCTCACAATTCTGACTTTATATCTCAATTCTGACTTTATATCTCACAATTCTGACTTTATATCTCAATTCTGACTTTATATCTCACAATTCTGACTTTTTATCTCAATTCTGACTTTATATCTCAATTCTGACTTTATATCTCACAATTCTGACTTTGCCTCTCAATTCTGACTTTACATCTCATTTCTGACTTTACATTTCAATTCTGACTTTATAACTCAATTCTGACTTTATATCTCACAATTCTGAATTTATATCTCAATTCTGACTTTATATCTCACAATTCTGACTTTATATCTCAATTCTGACTTTATATCTCACAATTCTGAATTTATATATCAATTCTGACTTTATATCTCACAATTCTGACTTTATATCTCAATTCTGACTTTATAACTCAATTCTAACTTTATATCTCAATTCTGACTTTATATCACACAATTCTGACTTTATATCTCACAATTCTGACTTTATATCTCACAATTCTGACTTTATTCTCAATTCTGACTTTATATCTCAATTCTGACTTTATATCTCACAATTCTGACTTTATATCTCACAATTCTGACTTTATATCTCAATTCTGACTTTATATCTCAATTCTGACTTTATATCTCACAATTCTGACTTTATATCTCAATTCTGACTTTATATCTCAATTCTGACTTTATATCACACAATTCTGACTTTATATCTCAATTCTGACTTTATATCTCAATTCTGACTTTATATCACACAATTCTGACTTTATATCTCAATTCTGACTTTATATCTCAATTCTGACTTTATATCTCACAATTCTGACTTTATATCTCAATTCTGACTTTATATCTCAATTCTGACTTTATATCACACAATTCTGACTTTATATCTCAATTCTGACTTTATATCTCAATTCTGACTTTATATCTCACAATTCTGACTTTATATCTCAATTCTGACTTTATATCTCAATTCTGACTTTATATCTCACAATTCTGACTTTATATCTCAATTCTGACTTTATATCTCAATTCTGACTTTATATCACACAATTCTGACTTTATATCTCTCAATTCTGACTTTATATCTCAATTCTGACTTTATATCACACAATTCTGACTTTATATCTCAATTCTGACTTTATATCTCAATTCTGACTTTATATCTCACAATTCTGACTTTATATCACACAATTCTGACTTTATATCTCAATTCTGACTTTATATCTCACAATTCTGACTTTATATCACACAATTCTGACTTTATATCTCAATTCTGACTTTATATCTCACAATTCTGACTTTATATCACACAATTCTGACTTTATATCTCACAATTCTGACTTTATATCTCACAATTCTGACTTTATATCTCGCAATTCTGACTTTATAACTCAATTCTGACTTTATATCTCACAATTCTGAATTTATATCTCAATTCTGACTTTATATCTCACAATTCTGACTTTATATCTCAATTCTGACTTTATATCTCACAATTCTGAATTTATATATCAATTCTGACTTTATATCTCACAATTCTGACTTTATATCTCAATTCTGACTTTATAACTCAATTCTAACTTTATATCTCAATTCTGACTTTATATCACACAATTCTGACTTTATATCTCACAATTCTGACTTTATATCTCTCAATTCTAACTTTATATCTCAATTCTGACTTTATATCTCACAATTCTGACTTTATATCTCAATTCTGACTTTATATCTCAATTCTGACTTTATATCTCACAATTCTGACTTTATATCTCAATTCTGACTTTATATCTCACAATTCTGACTTTATATCTCAATTCTGACTTTATATCTCAATTCTGACTTTATATCTCACAATTCTGACTTTATATCTCAATTCTGACTTTATATCACACAATTCTGACTTTATATCTCAATTCTGACTTTATATCTCAATTCGGACTTTATATCTCACAATTCTGACTTTATATCTCAATTCTGACTTTATATCTCAATTCTGACTTTATGTCTCACAATTCTGACTTTATATCTCAATTCTGACTTTATATCTCAATTCTGATTTTATATCACACAATTCTGACTTTATATCTCTCAATTCTGACTTTATATCTCAATTCTGACTTTATATCTCAATTCTGACTTTATATCACACAATTCTGACTTTATATCTCTCAATTCTGACTTTATATCTCAATTCTGACTTTATATCACACAATTCTGACTTTATATCTCAATTCTGACTTTATATCTCAATTCTGACTTTATATCTCACAATTCTGACTTTATATCACACAATTCTGACTTTATATCTCAATTCTGACTTTATATCTCACAATTCTGACTTTATATCACACAATTCTGACTTTATATCTCAATTCTGACTTTATATCTCACAATTCTGACTTTATATCACACAATTCTGACTTTATATCTCACAATTCTGACTTTATATCTCACAATTCTGACTTTATATCTCGCAATTCTGACTTTATAACTCAATTCTGACTTTATATCTCACAATTCTGAATTTATATCTCAATTCTGACTTTATATCTCACAATTCTGACTTTATATCTCAATTCTGACTTTATATCTCACAATTCTGAATTTATATATCAATTCTGACTTTATATCTCAATTCTGACTTTATATCTCAATTCTGACTTTATAACTCAATTCTAACTTTATATCTCAATTCTGACTTTATATCACACAATTCTGACTTTATATCTTACAATTCTGACTTTATATCTCTCAATTCTAACTTTATATCTCAATTCTGACTTTATATCTCACAATTCTGACTTTATATCTCAATTCTGACTTTATATCTCAATTCTGACTTTATATCTCACAATTCTGACTTTATATCTCAATTCTGACTTTATATCTCACAATTCTGACTTTATATCTCAATTCTGACTTTATATCTCACAATTCTGACTTTATATCTCAATTCTGACTTTATATCTCACAATTCTGACTTTATATCTCAATTCTGACTTTATATCTCACAATTCTGACTTTGCATCTCAATTCTGACTTTACATCTCATTTCTGACTTTACATCTCAATTCTGACTTTACATCTCAATTCTGACTTTATATCTCACAATTCTGACTTTACATCTAAATTCTGACTTTATATCTCACAATTCTGACTTTATATCTCAATTCTGACTTTACATCTCAATTCTGACTTTATATCTCAATTCTGACTTTATATCTCAATTCTGACTTTACATCTCAATTCTGAATTTATAACTCAATTCTGACTTTACATCTCAATTCTGACTTTATATCACTCAATTCTGACTTTACATCTCAATTCTGACTTTATATCTCACAATTCTGACTTTACATCTAAATTCTGACTTTATATCTCACAATTCTGACTTTATATCTCAATTCTGACTTTACATCTCAATTCTGACTTTATATCTCAATTCTGACTTTATATCTCAATTCTGACTTTACATCTCAATTCTGACTTTATATCTCACAATTCTGACTTTATATCTCAATTCTGACTTTATATCTCACAATTCTGACTTTATATCTCAATTCTGACTTTATATCTCACAATTCTGACTTTATATCTCAATTCTGACTTCACATCTCAATTCTGACTTTATATCTCAATTCTGACTTTATATCTCAATTCTGACTTTACATTTCAATTCATTATATTCAGATCTATGGCATTATATTCAGATCTATAGCATTATATTCAGATCTATAGCATTATATTCAGATCTATGGCATTATATTCAGATCTATAGCATTATATTCAGATCTATAGCATTATATTCAGATCTATAGCATTATATTCAGATCTATGGCATTATATTCAGATCTATAGCATTATATTCAGATCTATGGCATTATATTCAGATCTATAGCATTATATTCAGATCTATAGCATTATATTCAGATCTATGGCATTATATTCAGATCTATGGCATTATATTCAGATCTATGGCATTATATTTAGATCTATGGCATTATATTCAGATCTATGGCATTATATTCAGATCTATGGCATTATATTCAGATCTATAGCATTATATTCAGATCTATAGCATTATATTCAGATCTATAGCATTATATTCAGATCTATAGCATTATATTCAGATCTATGGCATTATATTCAGATCTATAGCATTATATTCAGATCTATGGCATTATATTCAGATCTATGGCATTATATTCAGATCTATGGCATTATATTCAGATCTATGGCATTATATTCAGATCTATGGCATTATATTCAGATCTATGGCATTATATTCAGATCTATAGCATTATATTCAGATCTATAGCATTATATTCAGATCTATAGCATTATATTCAGATCTATGGCATTATATTCAGATCTATAGCATTATATTCAGATCTATGGCATTATATTCAGATCTATAGCATTATATTCAGATCTATGGCATTATATTCAGATCTATGGCATTATATTCAGATCTATAGCATTATATTCAGATCTATGGCATTATATTCAGATCTATAGCATTATATTCAGATCTATAGCATTATATTCAGATCTATAGCATTATATTCAGATCTATAGCATTATATTCAGATCTATGGCATTATATTCAGATCTATAGCATTATATTCAGATCTATGGCATTATATTCAGATCTATAGCATTATATTCAGATCTATAGCATTATATTCAGATCTATGGCATTATATTCAGATCTATGGCATTATATTCAGATCTATGGCATTATATTTAGATCTATGGCATTATATTCAGATCTATGGCATTATATTCAGATCTATGGCATTATATTCAGATCTATAGCATTATATTCAGATCTATAGCATTATATTCAGATCTATAGCATTATATTCAGATCTATAGCATTATATTCAGATCTATAGCATTATATTCAGATCTATGGCATTATATTCAGATCTATGGCATTATATTCAGATCTATGGCATTATATTCAGATCTATAGCATTATATTCAGATCTATAGCATTATATTCAGATCTATGGCATTATATTCAGATCTATGGCATTATATTCAGATCTATGGCATTATATTCAGATCTATGGCATTATATTCAGATCTATGGCATTATATTCAGATCTATGGCATTATATTCAGATCTATAGCATTATATTCAGATCTATAGCATTATATTCAGATCTATAGCATTATATTCAGATCTATGGCATTATATTCAGATCTATGGCATTATATTCAGATCTATAGCATTATATTCAGATCTATGGCATTATATTCAGATCTATGGCATTATATTCAGATCTATGGCATTATATTCAGATCTATGGCATTATATTCAGATCCATTATATGGCATTATAGATATAAAGTCAATTCTGACTTTATATCTCAATTCTGACTTTATATCTCACAATTCTGACTTTATATCTCAATTCTGACTTTATATCTCACAATTCTGACTTTATATCTCAATTCTGACTTTATATCTCACAATTCTGACTTTTTATCTCAATTCTGACTTTATATCTCAATTCTGACTTTATATCTCACAATTCTGACTTTGCATCTCAATTCTGACTTTACATCTCATTTCTGACTTTACATCTCAATTCTGACTTTATAACTCAATTCTGACTTTATATCTCACAATTCTGAATTTATATCTCAATTCTGACTTTATATCTCACAATTCTGACTTTATATCTCAATTCTGACTTTATATCTCACAATTCTGAATTTATATATCAATTCTGACTTTATATCTCACAATTCTGACTTTATATCTCAATTCTGACTTTATAACTCAATTCTAACTTTATATCTCAATTCTGACTTTATATCACACAATTCTGACTTTATATCTCACAATTCTGACTTTATATCTCTCAATTCTAACTTTATATCTCAATTCTGACTTTATATCTCACAATTCTGACTTTATATCTCAATTCTGACTTTATATCTCACAATTCTGACTTTATATCTCAATTCTGACTTTATATCTCACAATTCTGACTTTATATCTCAATTCTGACTTTATAACTCAATTCTAACTTTATATCTCAATTCTGACTTTATATCACACAATTCTGACTTTATATCTCACAATTCTGACTTTATATCTCTCAATTCTAACTTTATATCTCAATTCTGACTTTATATCTCACAATTCTGACTTTATATCTCAATTCTGACTTTATATCTCAATTCTGACTTTATATCTCACAATTCTGACTTTATATCTCAATTCTGACTTTATATCTCAATTCTGACTTTATATCTCACAATTCTGACTTTATATCTCAATTCTGACTTTATATCTCACAATTCTGACTTTATATCTCAATTCTGACTTTATATCTCAATTCTGACTTTATATTTCACAATTCTGACTTTATATCTCACAATTCTGACTTTGCATCTCAATTCTGACTTTACATCTCATTTCTGACTTTACATCTCAATTCTGAATTTATAACTCAATTCTGACTTTATATCACACAATTCTGACTTTGCCTCTCAATTCTGACTTTACATCTCATTTCTGACTTTACATTTCAATTCTGACTTTATAACTCAATTCTGACTTTATATCTCACAATTCTGAATTTATATCTCAATTCTGACTTTATATCTCACAATTCTGACTTTATATCTCAATTCTGACTTTATATCTCACAATTCTGAATTTATATATCAATTCTGACTTTATATCTCACAATTCTGACTTTATATCTCAATTCTGACTTTATAACTCAATTCTAACTTTATATCTCAATTCTGACTTTATATCACACAATTCTGACTTTATATCTCACAATTCTGACTTTATATCTCACAATTCTGACTTTATATCTCAATTCTGACTTTATATCTCAATTCTGACTTTATATCTCACAATTCTGACTTTATATCTCACAATTCTGACTTTATATCTCTCAATTCTGACTTTATATCTCAATTCTGACTTTATATCTCACAATTCTGACTTTATATCTCAATTCTGACTTTATATCTCAATTCTGACTTTATATCACACAATTCTGACTTTATATCTCAATTCTGACTTTATATCTCAATTCTGACTTTATATCACACAATTCTGACTTTATATCTCAATTCTGACTTTATATCTCAATTCTGACTTTATATCTCACAATTCTGACTTTATATCTCAATTCTGACTTTATATCTCAATTCTGACTTTATATCACACAATTCTGACTTTATATCTCAATTCTGACTTTATATCTCAATTCTGACTTTATATCTCACAATTCTGACTTTATATCTCAATTCTGACTTTATATCTCAATTCTGACTTTATATCTCACAATTCTGACTTTATATCTCAATTCTGACTTTATATCTCAATTCTGACTTTATATCACACAATTCTGACTTTATATCTCTCAATTCTGACTTTATATCTCAATTCTGACTTTATATCACACAATTCTGACTTTATATCTCAATTCTGACTTTATATCTCAATTCTGACTTTATATCTCACAATTCTGACTTTATATCACACAATTCTGACTTTATATCTCAATTCTGACTTTATATCTCACAATTCTGACTTTATATCACACAATTCTGACTTTATATCTCAATTCTGACTTTATATCTCACAATTCTGACTTTATATCACACAATTCTGACTTTATATCTCACAATTCTGACTTTATATCTCACAATTCTGACTTTATATCTCGCAATTCTGACTTTATAACTCAATTCTGACTTTATATCTCACAATTCTGAATTTATATCTCAATTCTGACTTTATATCTCACAATTCTGACTTTATATCTCAATTCTGACTTTATATCTCACAATTCTGAATTTATATATCAATTCTGACTTTATATCTCACAATTCTGACTTTATATCTCAATTCTGACTTTATAACTCAATTCTAACTTTATATCTCAATTCTGACTTTATATCACACAATTCTGACTTTATATCTCACAATTCTGACTTTATATCTCTCATTCTAACTTTATATCTCAATTCTGACTTTATATCTCACAATTCTGACTTTATATCTCAATTCTGACTTTATATCTCAATTCTGACTTTATATCTCACAATTCTGACTTTATATCTCAATTCTGACTTTATATCTCACAATTCTGACTTTATATCTCAATTCTGACTTTATATCTCAATTCTGACTTTATATCTCACAATTCTGACTTTATATCTCAATTCTGACTTTATATCACACAATTCTGACTTTATATCTCAATTCTGACTTTATATCTCAATTTCGGACTTTATATCTCACAATTCTGACTTTATATCTCAATTCTGACTTTATATCTCAATTCTGACTTTATGTCTCACAATTCTGACTTTATATCTCAATTCTGACTTTATATCTCAATTCTGATTTTATATCACACAATTCTGACTTTATATCTCTCAATTCTGACTTTATATCTCAATTCTGACTTTATATCTCAATTCTGACTTTATATCACACAATTCTGACTTTATATCTCAATTCTGACTTTATATCACACAATTCTGACTTTATATCTCAATTCTGACTTTATATCTCAATTCGGACTTTATATCTCACAATTCTGACTTTATATCTCAATTCTGACTTTATATCTCAATTCTGACTTTATGTCTCACAATTCTGACTTTATATCTCAATTCTGACTTTATATCTCAATTCTGATTTTATATCACACAATTCTGACTTTATATCTCTCAATTCTGACTTTATATCTCAATTCTGACTTTATATCTCAATTCTGACTTTATATCACACAATTCTGACTTTATATCTCTCAATTCTGACTTTATATCTCAATTCTGACTTTATATCACACAATTCTGACTTTATATCTCAATTCTGACTTTATATCTCAATTCTGACTTTATATCTCACAATTCTGACTTTATATCACACAATTCTGACTTTATATCTCAATTCTGACTTTATATCTCACAATTCTGACTTTATATCACACAATTCTGACTTTATATCTCAATTCTGACTTTATATCTCACAATTCTGACTTTATATCACACAATTCTGACTTTATATCTCACAATTCTGACTTTATATCTCACAATTCTGACTTTATATCTCCCAATTCTGACTTTATAACTCAATTCTGACTTTATATCTCACAATTCTGAATTTATATCTCAATTCTGACTTTATATCTCACAATTCTGACTTTATATCTCAATTCTGACTTTATATCTCACAATTCTGAATTTATATATCAATTCTGACTTTATATCTCAATTCTGACTTTATATCTCAATTCTGACTTTATAACTCAATTCTAACTTTATATCTCAATTCTGACTTTATATCACACAATTCTGACTTTATATCTTACAATTCTGACTTTATATCTCTCAATTCTAACTTTATATCTCAATTCTGACTTTATATCTCAATTCTGACTTTATATCTCAATTCTGACTTTATATCTCACAATTCTGACTTTATATCTCAATTCTGACTTTATATCTCACAATTCTGACTTTATATCTCAATTCTGACTTTATATCTCACAATTCTGACTTTATATCTCAATTCTGACTTTATATCTCACAATTCTGACTTTATATCTCAATTCTGACTTTATATCTCACAATTCTGACTTTGCATCTCAATTCTGACTTTACATCTCATTTCTGACTTTACATCTCAATTCTGAATTTATAACTCAATTCTGACTTTACATCTCAATTCTGACTTTATATCTCACAATTCTGACTTTACATCTCAATTCTGACTTTATATCTCACAATTCTGACTTTATATCTCAATTCTGACTTTACATCTCAATTCTGACTTTATATCTCAATTCTGACTTTATATCTCAATTCTGACTTTACATCTCAATTCTGAATTTATAACTCAATTCTGACTTTACATCTCAATTCTGACTTTATATCACTCAATTCTGACTTTACATCTCAATTCTGACTTTATATCTCACAATTCTGACTTTATATCTCAATTCTGACTTCACATCTCAATTCTGACTTTATATCTCAATTCTGACTGTATATCTCAATTCTGACTTTACATTTCAATTCTGATTTTATATCTCAATTCTGACTTTATATCTCAATTCTGACTTTATATCTCACAATTCTGACTTTATATCTCAATTCTGACTTTATATCTCACAATTCTGACTTTATATCTCAATTCTGACTTTATATCTCACAATTCTGACTTTTTATCTCAATTCTGACTTTATATCTCAATTCTGACTTTATATCTCACAATTCTGACTTTGCCTCTCAATTCTGACTTTACATCTCATTTCTGACTTTACATTTCAATTCTGACTTTATAACTCAATTCTGACTTTATATCTCACAATTCTGAATTTATATCTCAATTCTGACTTTATATCTCACAATTCTGACTTTATATCTCAATTCTGACTTTATATCTCACAATTCTGAATTTATATATCAATTCTGACTTTATATCTCACAATTCTGACTTTATATCTCAATTCTGACTTTATAACTCAATTCTAACTTTATATCTCAATTCTGACTTTATATCACACAATTCTGACTTTATATCTCACAATTCTGACTTTATATCTCACAATTCTGACTTTATATCTCAATTCTGACTTTATATCTCAATTCTGACTTTATATCTCACAATTCTGACTTTATATCTCACAATTCTGACTTTATATCTCTCAATTCTGACTTTATATCTCAATTCTGACTTTATATCTCACAATTCTGACTTTATATCTCAATTCTGACTTTATATCTCAATTCTGACTTTATATCACACAATTCTGACTTTATATCTCAATTCTGACTTTATATCTCAATTCTGACTTTATATCACACAATTCTGACTTTATATCTCAATTCTGACTTTATATCTCAATTCTGACTTTATATCTCACAATTCTGACTTTATATCTCAATTCTGACTTTATATCTCAATTCTGACTTTATATCACACAATTCTGACTTTATATCTCAATTCTGACTTTATATCTCAATTCTGACTTTATATCTCACAATTCTGACTTTATATCTCAATTCTGACTTTATATCTCAATTCTGACTTTATATCTCACAATTCTGACTTTATATCTCAATTCTGACTTTATATCTCAATTCTGACTTTATATCACACAATTCTGACTTTATATCTCTCAATTCTGACTTTATATCTCAATTCTGACTTTATATCACACAATTCTGACTTTATATCTCAATTCTGACTTTATATCTCAATTCTGACTTTATATCTCACAATTCTGACTTTATATCACACAATTCTGACTTTATATCTCAATTCTGACTTTATATCTCACAATTCTGACTTTATATCACACAATTCTGACTTTATATCTCAATTCTGACTTTATATCTCACAATTCTGACTTTATATCACACAATTCTGACTTTATATCTCACAATTCTGACTTTATATCTCACAATTCTGACTTTATATCTCGCAATTCTGACTTTATAACTCAATTCTGACTTTATATCTCACAATTCTGAATTTATATCTCAATTCTGACTTTATATCTCACAATTCTGACTTTATATCTCAATTCTGACTTTATATCTCACAATTCTGAATTTATATATCAATTCTGACTTTATATCTCACAATTCTGACTTTATATCTCAATTCTGACTTTATAACTCAATTCTAACTTTATATCTCAATTCTGACTTTATATCACACAATTCTGACTTTATATCTCACAATTCTGACTTTATATCTCTCAATTCTAACTTTATATCTCAATTCTGACTTTATATCTCACAATTCTGACTTTATATCTCAATTCTGACTTTATATCTCAATTCTGACTTTATATCTCACAATTCTGACTTTATATCTCAATTCTGACTTTATATCTCACAATTCTGACTTTATATCTCAATTCTGACTTTATATCTCAATTCTGACTTTATATCTCACAATTCTGACTTTATATCTCAATTCTGACTTTATATCACACAATTCTGACTTTATATCTCAATTCTGACTTTATATCTCAATTCGGACTTTATATCTCACAATTCTGACTTTATATCTCAATTCTGACTTTATATCTCAATTCTGACTTTATGTCTCACAATTCTGACTTTATATCTCAATTCTGACTTTATATCTCAATTCTGATTTTATATCACACAATTCTGACTTTATATCTCTCAATTCTGACTTTATATCTCAATTCTGACTTTATATCTCAATTCTGACTTTATATCACACAATTCTGACTTTATATCTCTCAATTCTGACTTTATATCTCAATTCTGACTTTATATCACACAATTCTGACTTTATATCTCAATTCTGACTTTATATCTCAATTCTGACTTTATATCTCACAATTCTGACTTTATATCACACAATTCTGACTTTATATCTCAATTCTGACTTTATATCTCACAATTCTGACTTTATATCACACAATTCTGACTTTATATCTCAATTCTGACTTTATATCTCACAATTCTGACTTTATATCACACAATTCTGACTTTATATCTCACAATTCTGACTTTATATCTCACAATTCTGACTTTATATCTCGCAATTCTGACTTTATAACTCAATTCTGACTTTATATCTCACAATTCTGAATTTATATCTCAATTCTGACTTTATATCTCACAATTCTGACTTTATATCTCAATTCTGACTTTATATCTCACAATTCTGAATTTATATATCAATTCTGACTTTATATCTCAATTCTGACTTTATATCTCAATTCTGACTTTATAACTCAATTCTAACTTTATATCTCAATTCTGACTTTATATCACACAATTCTGACTTTATATCTTACAATTCTGACTTTATATCTCTCAATTCTAACTTTATATCTCAATTCTGACTTTATATCTCACAATTCTGACTTTATATCTCAATTCTGACTTTATATCTCAATTCTGACTTTATATCTCACAATTCTGACTTTATATCTCAATTCTGACTTTATATCTCACAATTCTGACTTTATATCTCAATTCTGACTTTATATCTCACAATTCTGACTTTATATCTCAATTCTGACTTTATATCTCACAATTCTGACTTTATATCTCAATTCTGACTTTATATCTCACAATTCTGACTTTGCATCTCAATTCTGACTTTACATCTCATTTCTGACTTTACATCTCAATTCTGAATTTATAACTCAATTCTGACTTTACATCTCAATTCTGACTTTATATCTCACAATTCTGACTTTACATCTAAATTCTGACTTTATATCTCACAATTCTGACTTTATATCTCAATTCTGACTTTACATCTCAATTCTGACTTTATATCTCAATTCTGACTTTATATCTCAATTCTGACTTTACATCTCAATTCTGAATTTATAACTCAATTCTGACTTTACATCTCAATTCTGACTTTATATCACTCAATTCTGACTTTACATCTCAATTCTGACTTTATATCTCACAATTCTGACTTTATATCTCAATTCTGACTTCACATCTCAATTCTGACTTTATATCTCAATTCTGACTTTATATCTCAATTCTGACTTTACATTTCAATTCTGATTTTATATCTCAATTCTGACTTTATATCTCAATTCTGACTTTATATCTCACAATTCTGACTTTATATCTCAATTCTGACTTTATATCTCACAATTCTGACTTTATATCTCAATTCTGACTTTATATCTCACAATTCTGACTTTTTATCTCAATTCTGACTTTATATCTCAATTCTGACTTTATATCTCACAATTCTGACTTTGCATCTCAATTCTGACTTTACATCTCATTTCTGACTTTACATCTCAATTCTGACTTTATAACTCAATTCTGACTTTATATCTCACAATTCTGAATTTATATCTCAATTCTGACTTTATATCTCACAATTCTGACTTTATATCTCAATTCTGACTTTATATCTCACAATTCTGAATTTATATATCAATTCTGACTTTATATCTCACAATTCTGACTTTATATCTCAATTCTGACTTTATAACTCAATTCTAACTTTATATCTCAATTCTGACTTTATATCACACAATTCTGACTTTATATCTCACAATTCTGACTTTATATCTCTCAATTCTAACTTTATATCTCAATTCTGACTTTATATCTCACAATTCTGACTTTATATCTCAATTCTGACTTTATATCTCAATTCTGACTTTATATCTCACAATTCTGACTTTATATCTCAATTCTGACTTTATATCTCACAATTCTGACTTTATATCTCAATTCTGACTTTATAACTCAATTCTAACTTTATATCTCAATTCTGACTTTATATCACACAATTCTGACTTTATATCTCACAATTCTGACTTTATATCTCTCAATTCTAACTTTATATCTCAATTCTGACTTTATATCTCACAATTCTGACTTTATATCTCAATTCTGACTTTATATCTCAATTCTGACTTTATATCTCACAATTCTGACTTTATATCTCAATTCTGACTTTATATCTCAATTCTGACTTTATATCTCACAATTCTGACTTTATATCTCAATTCTGACTTTATATCTCACAATTCTGACTTTATATCTCAATTCTGACTTTATATCTCAATTCTGACTTTATATTTCACAATTCTGACTTTATATCTCACAATTCTGACTTTGCATCTCAATTCTGACTTTACATCTCATTTCTGACTTTACATCTCAATTCTGAATTTATAACTCAATTCTGACTTTATATCACACAATTCTGACTTTGCCTCTCAATTCTGACTTTACATCTCATTTCTGACTTTACATTTCAATTCTGACTTTATAACTCAATTCTGACTTTATATCTCACAATTCTGAATTTATATCTCAATTCTGACTTTATATCTCACAATTCTGACTTTATATCTCAATTCTGACTTTATATCTCACAATTCTGAATTTATATATCAATTCTGACTTTATATCTCACAATTCTGACTTTATATCTCAATTCTGACTTTATAACTCAATTCTAACTTTATATCTCAATTCTGACTTTATATCACACAATTCTGACTTTATATCTCACAATTCTGACTTTATATCTCACAATTCTGACTTTATATCTCAATTCTGACTTTATATCTCAATTCTGACTTTATATCTCACAATTCTGACTTTATATCTCACAATTCTGACTTTATATCTCTCAATTCTGACTTTATATCTCAATTCTGACTTTATATCTCACAATTCTGACTTTATATCTCAATTCTGACTTTATATCTCAATTCTGACTTTATATCTCAATTCTGACTTTATATCTCAATTCTGACTTTATATCACACAATTCTGACTTTATATCTCAATTCTGACTTTATATCTCAATTCTGACTTTATATCTCACAATTCTGACTTTATATCTCAATTCTGACTTTATATCTCAATTCTGACTTTATATCACACAATTCTGACTTTATATCTCAATTCTGACTTTATATCTCAATTCTGACTTTATATCTCACAATTCTGACTTTATATCTCAATTCTGACTTTATATCTCAATTCTGACTTTATATCTCACAATTCTGACTTTATATCTCAATTCTGACTTTATATCTCAATTCTGACTTTATATCACACAATTCTGACTTTATATCTCTCAATTCTGACTTTATATCTCAATTCTGACTTTATATCACACAATTCTGACTTTATATCTCAATTCTGACTTTATATCTCAATTCTGACTTTATATCTCACAATTCTGACTTTATATCACACAATTCTGACTTTATATCTCAATTCTGACTTTATATCTCACAATTCTGACTTTATATCACACAATTCTGACTTTATATCTCAATTCTGACTTTATATCTCACAATTCTGACTTTATATCACACAATTCTGACTTTATATCTCACAATTCTGACTTTATATCTCACAATTCTGACTTTATATCTCGCAATTCTGACTTTATAACTCAATTCTGACTTTATATCTCACAATTCTGAATTTATATCTCAATTCTGACTTTATATCTCACAATTCTGACTTTATATCTCAATTCTGACTTTATATCTCACAATTCTGAATTTATATATCAATTCTGACTTTATATCTCACAATTCTGACTTTATATCTCAATTCTGACTTTATAACTCAATTCTAACTTTATATCTCAATTCTGACTTTATATCACACAATTCTGACTTTATATCTCACAATTCTGACTTTATATCTCTCAATTCTAACTTTATATCTCAATTCTGACTTTATATCTCACAATTCTGACTTTATATCTCAATTCTGACTTTATATCTCAATTCTGACTTTATATCTCACAATTCTGACTTTATATCTCAATTCTGACTTTATATCTCACAATTCTGACTTTATATCTCAATTCTGACTTTATATCTCAATTCTGACTTTATATCTCACAATTCTGACTTTATATCTCAATTCTGACTTTATATCACACAATTCTGACTTTATATCTCAATTCTGACTTTATATCTCAATTCGGACTTTATATCTCACAATTCTGACTTTATATCTCAATTCTGACTTTATATCTCAATTCTGACTTTATGTCTCACAATTCTGACTTTATATCTCAATTCTGACTTTATATCTCAATTCTGATTTTATATCACACAATTCTGACTTTATATCTCTCAATTCTGACTTTATATCTCAATTCTGACTTTATATCTCAATTCTGACTTTATATCACACAATTCTGACTTTATATCTCTCAATTCTGACTTTATATCTCAATTCTGACTTTATATCACACAATTCTGACTTTATATCTCAATTCTGACTTTATATCTCAATTCTGACTTTATATCTCACAATTCTGACTTTATATCACACAATTCTGACTTTATATCTCAATTCTGACTTTATATCTCACAATTCTGACTTTATATCACACAATTCTGACTTTATATCTCAATTCTGACTTTATATCTCACAATTCTGACTTTATATCACACAATTCTGACTTTATATCTCACAATTCTGACTTTATATCTCACAATTCTGACTTTATATCTCGCAATTCTGACTTTATAACTCAATTCTGACTTTATATCTCACAATTCTGAATTTATATCTCAATTCTGACTTTATATCTCACAATTCTGACTTTATATCTCAATTCTGACTTTATATCTCACAATTCTGAATTTATATATCAATTCTGACTTTATATCTCAATTCTGACTTTATATCTCAATTCTGACTTTATAACTCAATTCTAACTTTATATCTCAATTCTGACTTTATATCACACAATTCTGACTTTATATCTTACAATTCTGACTTTATATCTCTCAATTCTAACTTTATATCTCAATTCTGACTTTATATCTCACAATTCTGACTTTATATCTCAATTCTGACTTTATATCTCAATTCTGACTTTATATCTCACAATTCTGACTTTATATCTCAATTCTGACTTTATATCTCACAATTCTGACTTTATATCTCAATTCTGACTTTATATCTCACAATTCTGACTTTATATCTCAATTCTGACTTTATATCTCACAATTCTGACTTTATATCTCAATTCTGACTTTATATCTCACAATTCTGACTTTGCATCTCAATTCTGACTTTACATCTCATTTCTGACTTTACATCTCAATTCTGAATTTATAACTCAATTCTGACTTTACATCTCAATTCTGACTTTATATCTCACAATTCTGACTTTACATCTAAATTCTGACTTTATATCTCACAATTCTGACTTTATATCTCAATTCTGACTTTACATCTCAATTCTGACTTTATATCTCAATTCTGACTTTATATCTCAATTCTGACTTTACATCTCAATTCTGAATTTATAACTCAATTCTGACTTTACATCTCAATTCTGACTTTATATCACTCAATTCTGACTTTACATCTCAATTCTGACTTTATATCTCACAATTCTGACTTTATATCTCAATTCTGACTTCACATCTCAATTCTGACTTTATATCTCAATTCTGACTTTATATCTCAATTCTGACTTTACATTTCAATTCTGATTTTATATCTCAATTCTGTCTTTATATCTCAATTCTGACTTTATATCTCACAATTCTGACTTTATATCTCAATTCTGACTTTATATCTCACAATTCTGACTTTATATCTCAATTCTGACTTTATATCTCACAATTCTGACTTTTTATCTCAATTCTGACTTTATATCTCAATTCTGACTTTATATCTCACAATTCTGACTTTGCATCTCAATTCTGACTTTACATCTCATTTCTGACTTTACATCTCAATTCTGACTTTATAACTCAATTCTGACTTTATATCTCACAATTCTGAATTTATATCTCAATTCTGACTTTATATCTCACAATTCTGACTTTATATCTCAATTCTGACTTTATATCTCACAATTCTGAATTTATATATCAATTCTGACTTTATATCTCACAATTCTGACTTTATATCTCAATTCTGACTTTATAACTCAATTCTAACTTTATATCTCAATTCTGACTTTATATCACACAATTCTGACTTTATATCTCACAATTCTGACTTTATATCTCTCAATTCTAACTTTATATCTCAATTCTGACTTTATATCTCACAATTCTGACTTTATATCTCAATTCTGACTTTATATCTCAATTCTGACTTTATATCTCACAATTCTGACTTTATATCTCAATTCTGACTTTATATCTCACAATTCTGACTTTATATCTCAATTCTGACTTTATAACTCAATTCTAACTTTATATCTCAATTCTGACTTTATATCACACAATTCTGACTTTATATCTCACAATTCTGACTTTATATCTCTCAATTCTAACTTTATATCTCAATTCTGACTTTATATCTCACAATTCTGACTTTATATCTCAATTCTGACTTTATATCTCAATTCTGACTTTATATCTCACAATTCTGACTTTATATCTCAATTCTGACTTTATATCTCAATTCTGACTTTATATCTCACAATTCTGACTTTATATCTCAATTCTGACTTTATATCTCACAATTCTGACTTTATATCTCAATTCTGACTTTATATCTCAATTCTGACTTTATATTTCACAATTCTGACTTTATATCTCACAATTCTGACTTTGCATCTCAATTCTGACTTTACATCTCATTTCTGACTTTACATCTCAATTCTGAATTTATAACTCAATTCTGACTTTACATCTCAATTCTGACTTTATATCTCACAATTCTGACTTTACATCTCAATTCTGACTTTATATCTCACAATTCTGACTTTATATCTCAATTCTGACTTTACATCTCAATTCTGACTTTATATCTCAATTCTGACTTTATATCTCAATTCTGACTTTACATCTCAATTCTGAATTTATAACTCAATTCTGACTTTACATCTCAATTCTGACTTTATATCACTCAATTCTGACTTTACATCTCAATTCTGACTTTATATCTCACAATTCTGACTTCATATCTCAATTCTGACTTCACATCTCAATTCTGACTTTATATCTCAATTCTGACTTTATATCTCAATTCTGACTTTACATTTCAATTCTGATTTTATATCTCAATTCTGACTTTATATCTCAATTCTGACTTTATATCTCAATTCTGACTTTATATCTCAATTCTGACTTTATATCTCACAATTCTGACTTTATATCTCAATTCTGACTTTATATCTCAATTCTGACTTTATGTCTCACAATTCTGACTTTATATCTCAATTCTGACTTTATATCTCAATTCTGATTTTATATCACACAATTCTGACTTTATATCTCTCAATTCTGATTTTATATCACACAATTCTGACTTTATATCTCTCAATTCTGACTTTATATCTCAATTCTGACTTTATATCTCAATTCTGACTTTATATCACACAATTCTGACTTTATATCTCTCAATTCTGACTTTATATCTCAATTCTGACTTTATATCACACAATTCTGACTTTATATCTCAATTCTGACTTTATATCTCAATTCTGACTTTATATCTCACAATTCTGACTTTATATCACACAATTCTGACTTTATATCTCAATTCTGACTTTATATCTCACAATTCTGACTTTATATCACACAATTCTGACTTTATATCTCAATTCTGACTTTATATCTGACAATTCTGACTTTATATCACACAATTCTGACTTTATATCTCACAATTCTGACTTTATATCTCACAATTCTGACTTTATATCTCGCAATTCTGACTTTATAACTCAATTCTGACTTTATATCTCACAATTCTGAATTTATATCTCAATTCTGACTTTATATCTCACAATTCTGACTTTATATCTCAATTCTGACTTTATATCTCACAATTCTGAATTTATATATCAATTCTGACTTTATATCTCAATTCTGACTTTATATCTCAATTCTGACTTTATAACTCAATTCTAACTTTATATCTCAATTCTGACTTTATATCACACAATTCTGACTTTATATCTTACAATTCTGACTTTATATCTCTCAATTCTAACTTTATATCTCAATTCTGACTTTATATCTCACAATTCTGACTTTATATCTCAATTCTGACTTTATATCTCAATTCTGACTTTATATCTCACAATTCTGACTTTATATCTCAATTCTGACTTTATATCTCACAATTCTGACTTTATATCTCAATTCTGACTTTATATCTCACAATTCTGACTTTATATCTCAATTCTGACTTTATATCTCACAATTCTGACTTTATATCTCAATTCTGACTTTATATCTCACAATTCTGACTTTGCATCTCAATTCTGACTTTACATCTCATTTCTGACTTTACATCTCAATTCTGAATTTATAACTCAATTCTGACTTTACATCTCAATTCTGACTTTATATCTCACAATTCTGACTTTACATCTAAATTCTGACTTTATATCTCACAATTCTGACTTTATATCTCAATTCTGACTTTACATCTCAATTCTGACTTTATATCTCAATTCTGACTTTATATCTCAATTCTGACTTTACATCTCAATTCTGAATTTATAACTCAATTCTGACTTTACATCTCAATTCTGACTTTATATCACTCAATTCTGACTTTACATCTCAATTCTGACTTTATATCTCACAATTCTGACTTTATATCTCAATTCTGACTTCACATCTCAATTCTGACTTTATATCTCAATTCTGACTTTATATCTCAATTCTGACTTTACATTTCAATTCTGATTTTATATCTCAATTCTGACTTTATATCTCAATTCTGACTTTATATCTCACAATTCTGACTTTATATCTCAATTCTGACTTTATATCTCACAATTCTGACTTTATATCTCAATTCTGACTTTATATCTCACAATTCTGACTTTTTATCTCAATTCTGACTTTATATCTCAATTCTGACTTTATATCTCACAATTCTGACTTTGCATCTCAATTCTGACTTTACATCTCATTTCTGACTTTACATCTCAATTCTGACTTTATAACTCAATTCTGACTTTATATCTCACAATTCTGAATTTATATCTCAATTCTGACTTTATATCTCACAATTCTGACTTTATATCTCAATTCTGACTTTATATCTCACAATTCTGAATTTATATATCAATTCTGACTTTATATCTCACAATTCTGACTTTATATCTCAATTCTGACTTTATAACTCAATTCTAACTTTATATCTCAATTCTGACTTTATATCACACAATTCTGACTTTATATCTCACAATTCTGACTTTATATCTCTCAATTCTAACTTTATATCTCAATTCTGACTTTATATCTCACAATTCTGACTTTATATCTCAATTCTGACTTTATATCTCAATTCTGACTTTATATCTCACAATTCTGACTTTATATCTCAATTCTGACTTTATAACTCAATTCTAACTTTATATCTCAATTCTGACTTTATATCACACAATTCTGACTTTATATCTCACAATTCTGACTTTATATCTCTCAATTCTAACTTTATATCTCAATTCTGACTTTATATCTCACAATTCTGACTTTATATCTCAATTCTGACTTTATATCTCAATTCTGACTTTATATCTCACAATTCTGACTTTATATCTCAATTCTGACTTTATATCTCAATTCTGACTTTATATCTCACAATTCTGACTTTATATCTCAATTCTGACTTTATATCTCACAATTCTGACTTTATATCTCAATTCTGACTTTATATCTCACAATTCTGACTTTATATCTCAATTCTGACTTTATATTTCACAATTCTGACTTTATATCTCACAATTCTGACTTTGCATCTCAATTCTGACTTTACATCTCATTTCTGACTTTACATCTCAATTCTGAATTTATAACTCAATTCTGACTTTACATCTCAATTCTGACTTTATATCTCACAATTCTGACTTTACATCTCAATTCTGACTTTATATCTCACAATTCTGACTTTATATCTCAATTCTGACTTTACATCTCAATTCTGACTTTATATCTCAATTCTGACTTTATATCTCAATTCTGACTTTACATCTCAATTCTGAATTTATAACTCAATTCTGACTTTACATCTCAATTCTGACTTTATATCACTCAATTCTGACTTTACATCTCAATTCTGACTTTATATCTCACAATTCTGACTTCATATCTCAATTCTGACTTCACATCTCAATTCTGACTTTATATCTCAATTCTGACTTTATATCTCAATTCTGACTTTACATTTCAATTCTGATTTTATATCTCAATTCTGACTTTATATCTCAATTCTGACTTTATATCTCAATTCTGACTTTATATCTCACAATTCTGACTTTATATTTCAATTCTGACTTTATATCTCAATTCTGACTTTATATCACACAATTCTGACTTTATATCTCAATTCTGACTTTATATCTCAATTCTGACTTTATATCTCACAATTCTGACTTTATATCTCAATTCTGACTTTATATCTCAATTCTGACTTTATGTCTCACAATTCTGACTTTATATCTCAATTCTGACTTTATATCTCAATTCTGATTTTATATCACACAATTCTGACTTTATATCTCTCAATTCTGACTTTATATCTCAATTCTGACTTTATATCTCAATTCTGACTTTATATCACACAATTCTGACTTTATATCTCTCAATTCTGACTTTATATCTCAATTCTGACTTTATATCACACAATTCTGACTTTATATCTCAATTCTGACTTTATATCTCAATTCTGACTTTATATCTCACAATTCTGACTTTATATCACACAATTCTGACTTTATATCTCAATTCTGACTTTATATCTCACAATTCTGACTTTATATCACACAATTCTGACTTTATATCTCACAATTCTGACTTTATATCTCACAATTCTGACTTTATATCTCGCAATTCTGACTTTATATCTCACAATTCTGAATTTATATCTCAATTCTGACTTTATATCTCACAATTCTGACTTTATATCTCAATTCTGACTTTATATCTCACAATTCTGACTTTATATCTCAATTCTGACTTTATATCTCAATTCTGACTTTATAACTCAATTCTAACTTTATATCTCAATTCTGACTTTATATCACACAATTCTGACTTTATATCTTACAATTCTGACTTTATATCTCTCAATTCTGACTTTATATCTCAATTCTGACTTTATATCACACAATTCTGACTTTATATCACACAATTCTGACTTTATATCTCAATTCTGACTTTATATCTCACAATTCTGACTTTATATCACACAATTCTGACTTTATATCTCAATTCTGACTTTATATCTCACAATTCTGACTTTATATCACACATTTCTGACTTTATATCTCACAATTCTGACTTTATATCTCACAATTCTGACTTTATATCTCGCAATTCTGACTTTATAACTCAATTCTGACTTTATATCTCACAATTCTGAATTTATATCTCAATTCTGACTTTATATCTCACAATTCTGACTTTATATCTCAATTCTGACTTTATATCTCACAATTCTGAATTTATATATCAATTCTGACTTTATATCTCACAATTCTGACTTTATATCTCAATTCTGACTTTATAACTCAATTCTAACTTTATATCTCAATTCTGACTTTATATCACACAATTCTGACTTTATATCTCACAATTCTGACTTTATATCTCTCAATTCTAACTTTATATCTCAATTCTGACTTTATATCTCACAATTCTGACTTTATATCTCAATTCTGACTTTATATCTCAATTCTGACTTTATATCTCACAATTCTGACTTTATATCTCAATTCTGACTTTATATCTCACAATTCTGACTTTATATCTCAATTCTGACTTTATATCTCAATTCTGACTTTATATCTCACAATTCTGACTTTATATCTCAATTCTGACTTTATATCTCAATTCTGACTTTATATCACACAATTCTGACTTTATATCTCAATTCTGACTTTATATCTCAATTCGGACTTTATATCTCACAATTCTGACTTTATATCTCAATTCTGACTTTATATCTCAATTCTGACTTTATGTCTCACAATTCTGACTTTATATCTCAATTCTGACTTTATATCTCAATTCTGATTTTATATCACACAATTCTGACTTTATATCTCTCAATTCTGACTTTATATCTCAATTCTGACTTTATATCTCAATTCTGACTTTATATCACACAATTCTGACTTTATATCTCTCAATTCTGACTTTATATCTCAATTCTGACTTTATATCACACAATTCTGACTTTATATCTCAATTCTGACTTTATATCTCAATTCTGACTTTATATCTCACAATTCTGACTTTATATCACACAATTCTGACTTTATATCTCACAATTCTGACTTTATATCTCACAATTCTGACTTTATATCTCGCAATTCTGACTTTATAACTCAATTCTGACTTTATATCTCACAATTCTGAATTTATATCTCAATTCTGACTTTATATCTCACAATTCTGACTTTATATCTCAATTCTGACTTTATATCTCACAATTCTGAATTTATATATCAATTCTGACTTTATATCTCAATTCTGACTTTATATCTCAATTCTGACTTTATAACTCAATTCTAACTTTATATCTCAATTCTGACTTTATATCACACAATTCTGACTTTATATCTTACAATTCTGACTTTATATCTCTCAATTCTAACTTTATATCTCAATTCTGACTTTATATCTCACAATTCTGACTTTATATCTCAATTCTGACTTTATATCTCAATTCTGACTTTATATCTCACAATTCTGACTTTATATCTCAATTCTGACTTTATATCTCACAATTCTGACTTTATATCTCAATTCTGACTTTATATCTCACAATTCTGACTTTATATCTCAATTCTGACTTTATATCTCACAATTCTGACTTTATATCTCAATTCTGACTTTATATCTCACAATTCTGACTTTGCATCTCAATTCTGACTTTACATCTCATTTCTGACTTTACATCTCAATTCTGAATTTATAACTCAATTCTGACTTTACATCTCAATTCTGACTTTATATCTCACAATTCTGACTTTACATCTCAATTCTGACTTTATATCTCACAATTCTGACTTTATATCTCAATTCTGACTTTACATCTCAATTCTGACTTTATATCTCAATTCTGACTTTATATCTCAATTCTGACTTTACATCTCAATTCTGAATTTATAACTCAATTCTGACTTTACATCTCAATTCTGACTTTATATCACTCAATTCTGACTTTACATCTCAATTCTGACTTTATATCTCACAATTCTGACTTTATATCTCAATTCTGACTTCACATCTCAATTCTGACTTTATATCTCAATTCTGACTTTATATCTCAATTCTGACTGTATATCTCAATTCTGACTTTACATTTCAATTCTGATTTTATATCTCAATTCTGACTTTATATCTCAATTCTGACTTTATATCTCACAATTCTGACTTTATATCTCAATTCTGACTTTATATCTCACAATTCTGACTTTATATCTCAATTCTGACTTTATATCTCACAATTCTGACTTTTTATCTCAATTCTGACTTTATATCTCAATTCTGACTTTATATCTCACAATTCTGACTTTGCCTCTCAATTCTGACTTTACATCTCATTTCTGACTTTACATCTCAATTCTGACTTTATAACTCAATTCTGACTTTATATCTCACAATTCTGAATTTATATCTCAATTCTGACTTTATATCTCACAATTCTGACTTTATATCTCAATTCTGACTTTATATCTCACAATTCTGAATTTATATATCAATTCTGACTTTATATCTCACAATTCTGACTTTATATCTCAATTCTGACTTTATAACTCAATTCTAACTTTATATCTCAATTCTGACTTTATATCACACAATTCTGACTTTATATCTCACAATTCTGACTTTATATCTCACAATTCTGACTTTATATCTCAATTCTGACTTTATATCTCAATTCTGACTTTATATCTCACAATTCTGACTTTATATCTCACAATTCTGACTTTATATCTCTCAATTCTGACTTTATATCTCAATTCTGACTTTATATCTCACAATTCTGACTTTATATCTCAATTCTGACTTTATATCTCAATTCTGACTTTATATCACACAATTCTGACTTTATATCTCAATTCTGACTTTATATCTCAATTCTGACTTTATATCACACAATTCTGACTTTATATCTCAATTCTGACTTTATATCTCAATTCTGACTTTATATCTCACAATTCTGACTTTATATCTCAATTCTGACTTTATATCTCAATTCTGACTTTATATCACACAATTCTGACTTTATATCTCAATTCTGACTTTATATCTCAATTCTGACTTTATATCTCACAATTCTGACTTTATATCTCAATTCTGACTTTATATCTCAATTCTGACTTTATATCTCACAATTCTGACTTTATATCTCAATTCTGACTTTATATCTCAATTCTGACTTTATATCACACAATTCTGACTTTATATCTCTCAATTCTGACTTTATATCTCAATTCTGACTTTATATCACACAATTCTGACTTTATATCTCAATTCTGACTTTATATCTCAATTCTGACTTTATATCTCACAATTCTGACTTTATATCACACAATTCTGACTTTATATCTCAATTCTGACTTTATATCTCACAATTCTGACTTTATATCACACAATTCTGACTTTATATCTCAATTCTGACTTTATATCTCACAATTCTGACTTTATATCACACAATTCTGACTTTATATCTCACAATTCTGACTTTATATCTCACAATTCTGACTTTATATCTCGCAATTCTGACTTTATAACTCAATTCTGACTTTATATCTCACAATTCTGAATTTATATCTCAATTCTGACTTTATATCTCACAATTCTGACTTTATATCTCAATTCTGACTTTATATCTCACAATTCTGAATTTATATATCAATTCTGACTTTATATCTCACAATTCTGACTTTATATCTCAATTCTGACTTTATAACTCAATTCTAACTTTATATCTCAATTCTGACTTTATATCACACAATTCTGACTTTATATCTCACAATTCTGACTTTATATCTCTCAATTCTAACTTTATATCTCAATTCTGACTTTATATCTCACAATTCTGACTTTATATCTCAATTCTGACTTTATATCTCAATTCTGACTTTATATCTCACAATTCTGACTTTATATCTCAATTCTGACTTTATATCTCACAATTCTGACTTTATATCTCAATTCTGACTTTATATCTCAATTCTGACTTTATATCTCACAATTCTGACTTTATATCTCAATTCTGACTTTATATCTCAATTCTGACTTTATATCACACAATTCTGACTTTATATCTCAATTCTGACTTTATATCTCAATTCGGACTTTATATCTCACAATTCTGACTTTATATCTCAATTCTGACTTTATATCTCAATTCTGACTTTATGTCTCACAATTCTGACTTTATATCTCAATTCTGACTTTATATCTCAATTCTGAATTTATATCACACAATTCTGACTTTATATCTCTCAATTCTGACTTTATATCTCAATTCTGACTTTATATCTCAATTCTGACTTTATATCACACAATTCTGACTTTATATCTCTCAATTCTGACTTTATATCTCAATTCTGACTTTATATCACACAATTCTGACTTTATATCTCAATTCTGACTTTATATCTCAATTCTGACTTTATATCTCACAATTCTGACTTTATATCACACAATTCTGACTTTATATCTCAATTCTGACTTTATATCTCACAATTCTGACTTTATATCACACAATTCTGACTTTATATCTCAATTCTGACTTTATATCTCACAATTCTGACTTTATATCACACAATTCTGACTTTATATCTCACAATTCTGACTTTATATCTCACAATTCTGACTTTATATCTCGCAATTCTGACTTTATAACTCAATTCTGACTTTATATCTCACAATTCTGAATTTATATCTCAATTCTGACTTTATATCTCACAATTCTGACTTTATATCTCAATTCTGACTTTATATCTCACAATTCTGAATTTATATATCAATTCTGACTTTATATCTCAATTCTGACTTTATATCTCAATTCTGACTTTATAACTCAATTCTAACTTTATATCTCAATTCTGACTTTATATCACACAATTCTGACTTTATATCTTACAATTCTGACTTTATATCTCTCAATTCTAACTTTATATCTCAATTCTGACTTTATATCTCACAATTCTGACTTTATATCTCAATTCTGACTTTATATCTCAATTCTGACTTTATATCTCACAATTCTGACTTTATATCTCAATTCTGACTTTATATCTCACAATTCTGACTTTATATCTCAATTCTGACTTTATATCTCACAATTCTGACTTTATATCTCAATTCTGACTTTATATCTCACAATTCTGACTTTATATCTCAATTCTGACTTTATATCTCACAATTCTGACTTTGCATCTCAATTCTGACTTTACATCTCATTTCTGACTTTACATCTCAATTCTGAATTTATAACTCAATTCTGACTTTACATCTCAATTCTGACTTTATATCTCACAATTCTGACTTTACAT
>CM077214.1:32940353-32975353 GCA_039654625.1 Rhinogobio ventralis
TATCTCAATTCTGACTTTATATCTCACAATTCTGACTTTATATCTCAATTCTGACTTTATAACTCAATTCTAACTTTATATCTCTCAATTCTAACTTTATATCTCAATTCTGACTTTATATCTCACAATTCTGACTTTATATCTCACAATTCTGACTTTATATCTCACAATTCTGACTTTTTATCTCAATTCTGACTTTACATCTCAATTCTGACTTTACATAACACAATTCTGACTTTACATCTCAATTCTGACTTTATAACTCAATTCTGACTTTATATCTCAATTCTGACTTTATAACTCAATTCTAACTTTATATCTCAATTCTGACTTTATATCACACAATTCTGACTTTATATCTCAATTCTGACTTTATATCTCAATTCTGACTTTATATCTCACAATTCTGACTTTATATCTCAATTCTGACTTTATATCTCAATTCTGACTTTATAACTCAATTCTAACTTTATATCTCAATTCTGACTTTATATCACACAATTCTAACTTTATATCCCAATTCTGACTTTATATCTCACAATTCTGACTTTATATCTCAATTCTGACTTTATATCTCAATTCTGACTTTATATCTCTCAATTCTGACTTTATATCTCACAATTCTGACTTTTATATCTCACAATTCTGACTTTATATCTCAATTCTGACTTTATATCTCACAATTCTGACTTTTATATCTCACAATTCTGACTTTATATCTCACAATTCTGACTTTATATCTCTCAATTCTGACTTTATATCTCACAATTCTGACTTTATATCTCTCAATTCTGACTTTATATCTCACAATTCTGACTTTATATCTCTCAATTCTGACTTTATATCTCACAATTCTGACTTTTATATCTCACAATTCTGACTTTATATCTCAATTCTGACTTTATATCTCACAATTCTGACTTTTATATCTCACAATTCTGACTTTATATCTCAATTCTGACTTTATAACTCAATTTTGACTTTATATCTCAATTCTGACTTTATATCTCACAATTCTGACTTTATATCTCAATTCTGACTTTATAACACAATTATGACTTTATATCTCAATTCTGACTTTATATCTCACAATTCTGACTTTATATCTCACAATTATGACTTTATATCTCACAATTATGACTTTATATCTCAATTCTGACTTTATATCTCTCAATTCTGACTTTATAACTCAATTCTGACTTTATATCTCAATTCTGACTTTATATCTCGCAATTCTGACTTTATATCTCACAATTCTGACTTTATATCTCAATTCTGACTTTATATCTCGCAATTCTGACTTTATATCTCACAATTCTGACTTTATATCTCAATTCTGACTTTATATCTCGCAATTCTGACTTTATAACTCAATTCTGACTTTATATCTCAATTCTGACTTTACATCTCAATTCTGACTTTATATCTCACAATTCTGACTTTATATCTCAATTCTGACTTTATATCTCACAATTC
Source organism: Rhinogobio ventralis (assembly GCA_039654625.1). Lineage (NCBI taxonomy): Eukaryota > Metazoa > Chordata > Actinopteri > Cypriniformes > Gobionidae > Rhinogobio > Rhinogobio ventralis. The sequence goes on from CM077214.1 coordinate 32,941,830, forward strand.
TGACTTTATATCTCAATTCTGACTTTATAACTCAATTCTAACTTTATATCTCTCAATTCTAACTTTATATCTCAATTCTGACTTTATATCTCACAATTCTGACTTTATATCTCACAATTCTGACTTTATATCTCACAATTCTGACTTTTTATCTCAATTCTGACTTTACATCTCAATTCTGACTTTACATAACACAATTCTGACTTTACATCTCAATTCTGACTTTATAACTCAATTCTGACTTTATATCTCAATTCTGACTTTATAACTCAATTCTAACTTTATATCTCAATTCTGACTTTATATCACACAATTCTGACTTTATATCTCAATTCTGACTTTATATCTCACAATTCTGACTTTATATCTCAATTCTGACTTTATATCTCACAATTCTGACTTTTTATCTCAATTCTGACTTTATATCTCAATTCTGACTTTATAACTCAATTCTAACTTTATATCTCAATTCTGACTTTATATCAATTCTGACTTTATATCTCACAATTCTGACTTTATATCGCAATTCTGACTTTATATCTCACAATTCTGACTTTATATCTCAATTCTGACTTTATATCTCGCAATTCTGACTTTATATCTCGCAATTCTGACTTTATATCTCAATTCTGACTTTATATCTCGCAATTCTGACTTTATAACTCAATTCTGACTTTATATAACACAATTCTGACTTTACATCTCAATTCTGACTTTACATCTCAATTCTGACTTTACATCTCATTTCTGACTTTATATCTCGCAATTCTGACTTTATATCTCACAATTCTGACTTTATATCTCAATTCTGACTTTATATCTCGCAATTCTGACTTTATATCTCAATTCTGACTTTATATCTCGCAATTCTGACTTTATAACTCAATTCTGACTTTATATCTCACAATTCTGAATTTATATCTCAATTCTGACTTTATATCTCACAATTCTGACTTTATATCTCAATTCTGACTTTATAACTCAATTCTAACTTTATATCTCAATTCTGACTTTATATCACACAATTCTGACTTTATATCTCAATTCTGACTTTATATCTCAATTCTGACTTTATATCTCACAATTCTGACTTTATATCTCAATTCTGACTTTATATCTCAATTCTGACTTTATAACTCAATTCTAACTTTATATCTCAATTCTGACTTTATATCACACAATTCTGACTTTATATCTCAATTCTGACTTTACATCTCAATTCTGACTTTACATCTCAGTTCTGACTTTATATCACACAATTCTGAATTTATATCTCAATTCTGACTTTATATCTCACAATTCTGACTTTTTATCTCAATTCTGACTTTATATCTCAATTCTGACTTTATAACTCAATTCTAACTTTATATCTCAATTCTGACTTTATATCAATTCTGACTTTATATCTCACAATTCTGACTTTATATCGCAATTCTGACTTTATATCTCAATTCTGACTTTATATCAATTCTGACTTTATATCTCACAATTCTGACTTTATATCGCAATTCTGACTTTATATCTCACAATTCTGACTTTATATCTCAATTCTGACTTTATATCTCACAATTCTGACTTTTATATCTCACAATTCTGACTTTATATCTCTCAATTCTGACTTTATATCTCACAATTCTGACTTTTATATCTCACAATTCTGACTTTATATCTCACAATTCTGACTTTATATCTCTCAATTCTGACTTTATATCTCACAATTCTGACTTTATATCTCTCAATTCTGACTTTATATCTCACAATTCTGACTTTATATCTCTCAATTCTGACTTTATATCTCACAATTCTGACTTTTATATCTCACAATTCTGACTTTATATCTCAATTCTGACTTTATATCTCACAATTCTGACTTTTATATCTCACAATTCTGACTTTATATCTCACAATTCTGACTTTATAACTCAATTCTGACTTTATATCTCAATTCTGACTTTATATCTCACAATTCTGACTTTATATCTCAATTCTGACTTCATAACTCAATTCTGACTTTATATCTCAATTCTGACTTTATATCTCACAATTCTGACTTTATATCTCACAATTATGACTTTATATCTCACAATTATGACTTTATATCTCAATTCTGACTTTATATCTCTCAATTCTGACTTTATAACTCAATTCTGACTTTATATCTCAATTCTGACTTTATATCTCGCAATTCTGACTTTATATCTCACAATTCTGACTTTATATCTCAATTCTGACTTTATATCTCGCAATTCTGACTTTATATCTCACAATTCTGACTTTATATCTCAATTCTGACTTTATATCTCGCAATTCTGACTTTATAACTCAATTCTGACTTTATATCTCAATTCTGACTTTACATCTCAATTCTGACTTTATATCTCACAATTCTGACTTTATATCTCAATTCTGACTTTATATCTCACAATTCTGACTTTATATCTCAATTCTGACTTTATAACTCAATTCTAACTTTATATCTCTCAATTCTAACTTTATATCTCAATTCTGACTTTATATCTCACAATTCTGACTTTATATCTCTCAATTCTGACTTTTTATCTCAATTCTGACTTTACATCTCAATTCTGACTTTACATAACACAATTCTGACTTTACATCTCAATTCTGACTTTATAACTCAATTCTGACTTTATATCTCAATTCTGACTTTATAACTCAATTCTAACTTTATATCTCAATTCTGACTTTATATCACACAATTCTGACTTTATATCTCAATTCTGACTTTATATCTCACAATTCTGACTTTATATCTCAATTCTGACTTTATATCTCACAATTCTGACTTTTTATCTCAATTCTGACTTTATATCTCAATTCTGACTTTATAACTCAATTCTAACTTTATATCTCAATTCTGACTTTATATCAATTCTGACTTTATATCTCACAATTCTGACTTTATATCGCAATTCTGACTTTATATCTCAATTCTGACTTTATATCAATTCTGACTTTATATCTCACAATTCTGACTTTATATCGCAATTCTGACTTTATATCTCACAATTCTGACTTTATATCTCAATTCTGACTTTATATCTCGCAATTCTGACTTTATATCTCGCAATTCTGACTTTATATCTCAATTCTGACTTTATATCTCGCAATTCTGACTTTATAACTCAATTCTGACTTTATATAACACAATTCTGACTTTACATCTCAATTCTGACTTTACATCTCAATTCTGACTTTACATCTCATTTCTGACTTTATATCTCGCAATTCTGACTTTATATCTCACAATTCTGACTTTATATCTCAATTCTGACTTTATATCTCGCAATTCTGACTTTATATCTCAATTCTGACTTTATAACTCAATTCTGACTTTACATCTCAGTTCTGACTTTATATCACACAATTCTGAATTTATATCTCAACTCTGACTTTATATCTCAATTCTGACTTTATATCTTACAAATCTGACTTTATATCACACAATTCTGACTTTATATCTCAATTCTGACTTTATATCTCAATTCTGACTTTACATCTCAGTTCTGACTTTATATCACACAATTCTGAATTTATATCTCAATTCTTACTTTACATCTCAGTTCTGACTTTATATCACACAATTCTGACTTTACATCTCAGTTCTGACTTTATATCACACAATTCTGACTTTACATCTCAGTTCTGACTTTATATCACACAATTCTGACTTTACATCTCAATTCTGACTTTACATCTCAGTTCTGACTTTATATCGCTCAATTCTGACTTTATATCTCAATTCTGACTTTACATCTCAGTTCTGACTTTATATCACACAATTCTGACTTTATATCTCTCAATTCTGACTTTATATCTCAATTCTGACTTTATATCTCAATTCTGACTTTATATCTCACAATTCTGACTTTATATCCCAATTCTGACTTTATATCTCAATTCTGACTTTATATCTCACAATTCTGACTTTTTATCTCAATTCTGACTTTATATCTCAATTCTGACTTTATAACTCAATTCTAACTTTATATCTCAATTCTGACTTTATATCTCAATTCTGACTCTATATCTCACAATTCTGACTTTATATCGCAATTCTGACTTTATATCTCACAATTCTGACTTTATATCTCAATTCTGACTTTATATCTCGCAATTCTGACTTTATATCTCGCAATTCTGACTTTATATCTCAATTCTGACTTTATATCTCGCAATTCTGACTTTATAACTCAATTCTGACTTTATATAACACAATTCTGACTTTATATCTCACAATTCTGACTTTATATCTCACAATTCTGACTTTATATCTCAATTCTGACTTTACATCTCATTTCTGACTTTATATCTCGCAATTCTGACTTTATATCTCACAATTCTGACTTTATATCTCAATTCTGACTTTATATCTCGCAATTCTGACTTTATATCTCGCAATTCTGACTTTATATCGCAATTCTGACTTTATATCTCGCAATTCTGACTTTATATCTCGCAATTCTGACTTTATATCTCACAATTCTGAATTTATATCTCAATTCTGACTTTATATCTCACAATTCTGACTTTATATCTCAATTCTGACTTTATAACTCAATTCTAACTTTATATCTCAATTCTGACTTTATATCACACAATTCTGACTTTATATCTCAATTCTGACTTTATATCTCAATTCTGACTTTATATCTCACAATTCTGACTTTATATCTCAATTCTGACTTTATATCTCAATTCTGACTTTATAACTCAATTCTAACTTTATATCTCAATTCTGACTTTATATCACACAATTCTAACTTTATATCCCAATTCTGACTTTATATCTCACAATTCTGACTTTATATCTCAATTCTGACTTTATATCTCAATTCTGACTTTATATCTCTCAATTCTGACTTTATATCTCACAATTCTGACTTTTATATCTCACAATTCTGACTTTATATCTCAATTCTGACTTTATATCTCACAATTCTGACTTTTATATCTCACAATTCTGACTTTATATCTCACAATTCTGACTTTATATCTCTCAATTCTGACTTTATATCTCACAATTCTGACTTTATATCTCTCAATTCTGACTTTATATCTCACAATTCTGACTTTATATCTCTCAATTCTGACTTTATATCTCACAATTCTGACTTTTATATCTCACAATTCTGACTTTATATCTCAATTCTGACTTTATATCTCACAATTCTGACTTTTATATCTCACAATTCTGACTTTATATCTCAATTCTGACTTTATAACTCAATTTTGACTTTATATCTCAATTCTGACTTTATATCTCACAATTCTGACTTTATATCTCAATTCTGACTTTATAACACAATTATGACTTTATATCTAAATTCTGACTTTATATCTCACAATTCTGACTTTATATCTCACAATTATGACTTTATATCTCACAATTATGACTTTATATCTCAATTCTGACTTTATATCTCTCAATTCTGACTTTATAACTCAATTCTGACTTTATATCTCAATTCTGACTTTATATCTCGCAATTCTGACTTTATATCTCACAATTCTGACTTTATATCTCAATTCTGACTTTATATCTCGCAATTCTGACTTTATATCTCACAATTCTGACTTTATATCTCAATTCTGACTTTATATCTCGCAATTCTGACTTTATAACTCAATTCTGACTTTATATCTCAATTCTGACTTTACATCTCAATTCTGACTTTATATCTCACAATTCTGACTTTATATCTCAATTCTGACTTTATATCTCACAATTCTGACTTTATATCTCAATTCTGACTTTATAACTCAATTCTAACTTTATATCTCTCAATTCTAACTTTATATCTCAATTCTGACTTTATATCTCACAATTCTGACTTTATATCTCACAATTCTGACTTTATATCTCACAATTCTGACTTTTTATCTCAATTCTGACTTTACATCTCAATTCTGACTTTACATAACACAATTCTGACTTTACATCTCAATTCTGACTTTATAACTCAATTCTGACTTTATATCTCAATTCTGACTTTATAACTCAATTCTAACTTTATATCTCAATTCTGACTTTATATCACACAATTCTGACTTTATATCTCAATTCTGACTTTATATCTCAATTCTGACTTTATATCTCACAATTCTGACTTTATATCTCAATTCTGACTTTATATCTCAATTCTGACTTTATAACTCAATTCTAACTTTATATCTCAATTCTGACTTTATATCACACAATTCTAACTTTATATCCCAATTCTGACTTTATATCTCACAATTCTGACTTTATATCTCAATTCTGACTTTATATCTCAATTCTGACTTTATATCTCTCAATTCTGACTTTATATCTCACAATTCTGACTTTTATATCTCACAATTCTGACTTTATATCTCAATTCTGACTTTATATCTCACAATTCTGACTTTTATATCTCACAATTCTGACTTTATATCTCACAATTCTGACTTTATATCTCTCAATTCTGACTTTATATCTCACAATTCTGACTTTATATCTCTCAATTCTGACTTTATATCTCACAATTCTGACTTTATATCTCTCAATTCTGACTTTATATCTCACAATTCTGACTTTTATATCTCACAATTCTGACTTTATATCTCAATTCTGACTTTATATCTCACAATTCTGACTTTTATATCTCACAATTCTGACTTTATATCTCAATTCTGACTTTATAACTCAATTTTGACTTTATATCTCAATTCTGACTTTATATCTCACAATTCTGACTTTATATCTCAATTCTGACTTTATAACACAATTATGACTTTATATCTCAATTCTGACTTTATATCTCACAATTCTGACTTTATATCTCACAATTATGACTTTATATCTCACAATTATGACTTTATATCTCAATTCTGACTTTATATCTCTCAATTCTGACTTTATAACTCAATTCTGACTTTATATCTCAATTCTGACTTTATATCTCGCAATTCTGACTTTATATCTCACAATTCTGACTTTATATCTCAATTCTGACTTTATATCTCGCAATTCTGACTTTATATCTCACAATTCTGACTTTATATCTCAATTCTGACTTTATATCTCGCAATTCTGACTTTATAACTCAATTCTGACTTTATATCTCAATTCTGACTTTACATCTCAATTCTGACTTTATATCTCACAATTCTGACTTTATATCTCAATTCTGACTTTATATCTCACAATTCTGACTTTATATCTCAATTCTGACTTTATAACTCAATTCTAACTTTATATCTCTCAATTCTAACTTTATATCTCAATTCTGACTTTATATCTCACAATTCTGACTTTATATCTCACAATTCTGACTTTATATCTCACAATTCTGACTTTTTATCTCAATTCTGACTTTACATCTCAATTCTGACTTTACATAACACAATTCTGACTTTACATCTCAATTCTGACTTTATAACTCAATTCTGACTTTATATCTCAATTCTGACTTTATAACTCAATTCTAACTTTATATCTCAATTCTGACTTTATATCACACAATTCTGACTTTATATCTCAATTCTGACTTTATATCTCACAATTCTGACTTTATATCTCAATTCTGACTTTATATCTCACAATTCTGACTTTTTATCTCAATTCTGACTTTATATCTCAATTCTGACTTTATAACTCAATTCTAACTTTATATCTCAATTCTGACTTTATATCAATTCTGACTTTATATCTCACAATTCTGACTTTATATCGCAATTCTGACTTTATATCTCACAATTCTGACTTTATATCTCAATTCTGACTTTATATCTCGCAATTCTGACTTTATATCTCGCAATTCTGACTTTATATCTCAATTCTGACTTTATATCTCGCAATTCTGACTTTATAACTCAATTCTGACTTTATATAACACAATTCTGACTTTACATCTCAATTCTGACTTTACATCTCAATTCTGACTTTACATCTCATTTCTGACTTTATATCTCGCAATTCTGACTTTATATCTCACAATTCTGACTTTATATCTCAATTCTGACTTTATATCTCGCAATTCTGACTTTATATCTCAATTCTGACTTTATATCTCGCAATTCTGACTTTATAACTCAATTCTGACTTTATATCTCACAATTCTGAATTTATATCTCAATTCTGACTTTATATCTCACAATTCTGACTTTATATCTCAATTCTGACTTTATAACTCAATTCTAACTTTATATCTCAATTCTGACTTTATATCACACAATTCTGACTTTATATCTCAATTCTGACTTTATATCTCAATTCTGACTTTATATCTCACAATTCTGACTTTATATCTCAATTCTGACTTTATATCTCAATTCTGACTTTATAACTCAATTCTAACTTTATATCTCAATTCTGACTTTATATCACACAATTCTGACTTTATATCTCAATTCTGACTTTACATCTCAATTCTGACTTTACATCTCAGTTCTGACTTTATATCACACAATTCTGAATTTATATCTCAATTCTGACTTTATATCTCACAATTCTGACTTTTTATCTCAATTCTGACTTTATATCTCAATTCTGACTTTATAACTCAATTCTAACTTTATATCTCAATTCTGACTTTATATCAATTCTGACTTTATATCTCACAATTCTGACTTTATATCGCAATTCTGACTTTATATCTCAATTCTGACTTTATATCAATTCTGACTTTATATCTCACAATTCTGACTTTATATCGCAATTCTGACTTTATATCTCACAATTCTGACTTTATATCTCAATTCTGACTTTATATCTCGCAATTCTGACTTTATATCTCGCAATTCTGACTTTATATCTCAATTCTGACTTTATATCTCGCAATTCTGACTTTATAACTCAATTCTGACTTTATATAACACAATTCTGACTTTACATCTCAATTCTGACTTTACATCTCAATTCTGACTTTACATCTCATTTCTGACTTTATATCTCGCAATTCTGACTTTATATCTCACAATTCTGACTTTATATCTCAATTCTGACTTTATATCTCGCAATTCTGACTTTATATCTCAATTCTGACTTTATAACTCAATTCTGACTTTACATCTCAGTTCTGACTTTATATCACACAATTCTGAATTTATATCTCAACTCTGACTTTATATCTCAATTCTGACTTTATATCTCACAATTCTGACTTTATATCACACAATTCTGACTTTATATCTCAATTCTGACTTTATATCTCAATTCTGACTTTATATCTCACAATTCTGACTTTATATCTCAATTCTGACTTTATATCTCAATTCTGACTTTATATCTCACAATTCTGACTTTATATCTCAATTCTGACTTTATATCTCAATTCTGACTTTACATCTCAATTCTGACTTTACATCTCAGTTCTGACTTTATATCACACAATTCTGAATTTATATCTCAATTCTTACTTTACATCTCAGTTCTGACTTTATATCACACAATTCTGACTTTACATCTCGGTTCTGACTTTATATCACACAATTCTGACTTTACATCTCAATTCTGACTTTACATCTCAGTTCTGACTTTATATCGCTCAATTCTGACTTTATATCTCAATTCTGACTTTACATCTCAGTTCTGACTTTATATCACACAATTCTGACTTTATATCCCAATTCTGACTTTATATCTCAATTCTGACTTTATATCTCACAATTCTGACTTTTTATCTCAATTCTGACTTTATATCTCAATTCTGACTTTATAACTCAATTCTAACTTTATATCTCAATTCTGACTTTATATCTCAATTCTGACTCTATATCTCACAATTCTGACTTTATATCGCAATTCTGACTTTATATCTCACAATTCTGACTTTATATCTCAATTCTGACTTTATATCTCGCAATTCTGACTTTATATCTCGCAATTCTGACTTTATATCTCAATTCTGACTTTATATCTCGCAATTCTGACTTTATAACTCAATTCTGACTTTATATAACACAATTCTGACTTTATATCTCACAATTCTGACTTTATATCTCACAATTCTGACTTTATATCTCAATTCTGACTTTACATCTCATTTCTGACTTTATATCTCGCAATTCTGACTTTATATCTCACAATTCTGACTTTATATCTCAATTCTGACTTTATATCTCGCAATTCTGACTTTATATCTCGCAATTCTGACTTTATATCGCAATTCTGACTTTATATCTCGCAATTCTGACTTTATATCTCGCAATTCTGACTTTATATCTCACAATTCTGAATTTATATCTCAATTCTGACTTTATATCTCACAATTCTGACTTTATATCTCAATTCTGACTTTATAACTCAATTCTAACTTTATATCTCAATTCTGACTTTATATCACACAATTCTGACTTTATATCTCAATTCTGACTTTATATCTCAATTCTGACTTTATATCTCACAATTCTGACTTTATATCTCAATTCTGACTTTATATCTCAATTCTGACTTTATATCTCAATTCTGACTTTATAACTCAATTCTAACTTTATATCTCAATTCTGACTTTATATCACACAATTCTAACTTTATATCCCAATTCTGACTTTATATCTCACAATTCTGACTTTATATCTCAATTCTGACTTTATATCTCAATTCTGACTTTATATCTCACAATTCTGACTTTATATCTCACAATTCTGACTTTATATCTCTCAATTCTGACTTTATATCTCTCAATTCTGACTTTATATCTCACAATTCTGACTTTTATATCTCACAATTCTGACTTTATATCTCAATTCTGACTTTATATCTCACAATTCTGACTTTTATATCTCACAATTCTGACTTTATATCTCACAATTCTGACTTTATATCTCTCAATTCTGACTTTATATCTCACAATTCTGACTTTATATCTCTCAATTCTGACTTTATATCTCACAATTCTGACTTTATATCTCTCAATTCTGACTTTATATCTCACAATTCTGACTTTTATATCTCACAATTCTGACTTTATATCTCAATTCTGACTTTATATCTCACAATTCTGACTTTTATATCTCACAATTCTGACTTTATATCTCAATTCTGACTTTATAACTCAATTTTGACTTTATATCTCAATTCTGACTTTATATCTCACAATTCTGACTTTATATCTCAATTCTGACTTTATAACACAATTATGACTTTATATCTCAATTCTGACTTTATATCTCACAATTCTGACTTTATATCTCACAATTATGACTTTATATCTCACAATTATGACTTTATATCTCAATTCTGACTTTATATCTCTCAATTCTGACTTTATATCTCAATTCTGACTTTATATCTCAATTCTGACTTTATATCTCGCAATTCTGACTTTATATCTCACAATTCTGACTTTATATCTCAATTCTGACTTTATATCTCGCAATTCTGACTTTATATCTCGCAATTCTGACTTTATAACTCAATTCTGACTTTATATCTCAATTCTGACTTTACATCTCAATTCTGACTTTATATCTCACAATTCTGACTTTATATCTCAATTCTGACTTTATATCTCACAATTCTGACTTTATATCTCAATTCTGACTTTATAACTCAATTCTAACTTTATATCTCTCAATTCTAACTTTATATCTCAATTCTGACTTTATATCTCACAATTCTGACTTTATATCTCACAATTCTGACTTTTTATCTCAATTCTGACTTTACATCTCAATTCTGACTTTACATAACACAATTCTGACTTTACATCTCAATTCTGACTTTATAACTCAATTCTGACTTTATATCTCAATTCTGACTTTATAACTCAATTCTAACTTTATATCTCAATTCTGACTTTATATCACACAATTCTGACTTTATATCTCAATTCTGACTTTATATCTCACAATTCTGACTTTATATCTCAATTCTGACTTTATATCTCACAATTCTGACTTTTTATCTCAATTCTGACTTTATATCTCAATTCTGACTTTATAACTCAATTCTAACTTTATATCTCAATTCTGACTTTATATCAATTCTGACTTTATATCTCACAATTCTGACTTTATATCGCAATTCTGACTTTATATCTCACAATTCTGACTTTATATCTCAATTCTGACTTTATATCTCGCAATTCTGACTTTATATCTCGCAATTCTGACTTTATATCTCAATTCTGACTTTATATCTCGCAATTCTGACTTTATAACTCAATTCTGACTTTATATAACACAATTCTGACTTTACATCTCAATTCTGACTTTACATCTCAATTCTGACTTTACATCTCATTTCTGACTTTATATCTCGCAATTCTGACTTTATATCTCACAATTCTGACTTTATATCTCAATTCTGACTTTATATCTCGCAATTCTGACTTTATATCTCGCAATTCTGACTTTATATCTCAATTCTGACTTTATATCTCGCAATTCTGACTTTATAACTCAATTCTGACTTTATATCTCACAATTCTGAATTTATATCTCAATTCTGACTTTATATCTCACAATTCTGACTTTATATCTCAATTCTGACTTTATAACTCAATTCTAACTTTATATCTCAATTCTGACTTTATATCACACAATTCTGACTTTATATCTCAATTCTGACTTTATATCTCAATTCTGACTTTATATCTCACAATTCTGACTTTATATCTCAATTCTGACTTTATATCTCAATTCTGACTTTATATCTCAATTCTGACTTTATAACTCAATTCTAACTTTATATCTCAATTCTGACTTTACATCTCAATTCTGACTTTACATCTCAGTTCTGACTTTATATCACACAATTCTGAATTTATATCTCAACTCTGACTTTATATCTCAATTCTGACTTTATATCTCAATTCTGACTTTATATCTCACAATTCTGACTTTATATCACACAATTCTGACTTTATATCTCAATTCTGACTTTATATCTCAATTCTGACTTTATATCTCACAATTCTGACTTTATATCTCAATTCTGACTTTATATCTCAATTCTGACTTTATAACTCAATTCTAACTTTATATCTCAATTCTGACTTTATATCACACAATTCTGACTTTATATCTCAATTCTGACTTTACATCTCAATTCTGACTTTACATCTCAGTTCTGACTTTATATCACACAATTCTGAATTTATATCTCAATTCTTACTTTACATCTCAGTTCTGACTTTATATCACACAATTCTGACTTTACATCTCAGTTCTGACTTTATATCACACAATTCTGACTTTACATCTCAATTCTGACTTTACATCTCAGTTCTGACTTTATATCGCTCAATTCTGACTTTATATCTCAATTCTGACATTACATCTCAGTTCTGACTTTATATCACACAATTCTGACTTTATATCTCTCAATTCTGACTTTATATCTCAATTCTGACTTTATATCTCAATTCTGACTTTATATCTCACAATTCTGACTTTATATCTCAATTCTGACTTTATATCTCAATTCTGACTTTATATCTCACAATTCTGACTTTTTATCTCAATTCTGACTTTATATCTCAATTCTGACTTTATAACTCAATTCTAACTTTATATCTCAATTCTGACTTTATATCTCAATTCTGACTTTATATCTCACAATTCTGACTTTATATCGCAATTCTGACTTTATATCTCACAATTCTGACTTTATATCTCAATTCTGACTTTATATCTCGCAATTCTGACTTTATATCTCGCAATTCTGACTTTATATCTCAATTCTGACTTTATATCTCGCAATTCTGACTTTATAACTCAATTCTGACTTTATATAACACAATTCTGACTTTACATCTCAATTCTGACTTTATAACTCAATTCTGACTTTACATCTCATTTCTGACTTTATATCTCGCAATTCTGACTTTATATCTCACAATTCTGACTTTATATCTCAATTCTGACTTTATATCTCGCAATTCTGACTTTATATCTCGCAATTCTGACTTTATATCTCAATTCTGACTTTATATCTCGCAATTCTGACTTTATAACTCAATTCTGACTTTATATCTCACAATTCTGAATTTATATCTCAATTCTGACTTTATATCTCACAATTCTGACTTTATATCTCAATTCTGACTTTATAACTCAATTCTAACTTTATATCTCAATTCTGACTTTATATCACACAATTCTGACTTTATATCTCAATTCTGACTTTATATCTCAATTCTGACTTTATATCTCACAATTCTGACTTTATATCTCAATTCTGACTTTATATCTCAATTCTGACTTTATATCTCAATTCTGACTTTATAACTCAATTCTAACTTTATATCTCAATTCTGACTTTATATCACACAATTCTGACTTTATATCTCAATTCTGACTTTACATCTCAATTCTGACTTTACATCTCAGTTCTGACTTTATATCACACAATTCTGAATTTATATCTCAACTCTGACTTTATATCTCAATTCTGACTTTATATCTCAATTCTGACTTTATATCTCACAATTCTGACTTTATATCACACAATTCTGACTTTATATCTCAATTCTGACTTTATATCTCAATTCTGACTTTATATCTCACAATTCTGACTTTATATCTCAATTCTGACTTTATATCTCAATTCTGACTTTATAACTCAATTCTAACTTTATATCTCAATTCTGACTTTATATCACACAATTCTGACTTTATATCTCAACTCTGACTTTATAACTCAATTCTAACTTTATATCTCAATTCTGACTTTATATCACACAATTCTGACTTTATATCTCAATTCTGACTTTATAACTCAATTCTAACTTTATATCTCAATTCTGACTTTATATCACACAATTCTGACTTTATATCTCAATTCTGACTTTGTATCACACAATTCTAACTTTATATCTCAATTCTGACTTTATATCACACAATTCTGAATTTATATCTCAATTCTTACTTTACATCTCAATTCTGACTTTATATCTCACAATTCTGACTTTATATCTCAATTCTGACTTTACATCTCAGTTCTGACTTTATATCACACAATTCTGACTTTATATCTCAATTCTGACTTTATATCTCACAATTCTGACTTTATATCACACAATTCTGACTTTATATCTCAATTCTGACTTTATATCTCAATTCTGACTTTATATCTCACAATTCTGACTTTATATCACACAATTCTGACTTTATATCTCAATTCTGACTTTATATCTCACAATTCTGACTTTATATCACACAATTCTGACTTTATATCTCAATTCTGACTTTATATCTCAATTCTGACTTTATATCACACAATTCTGACTTTATATCTCAATTCTGACTTTATATCTCACAATTCTGACTTTATATCACACAATTCTGACTTTATATCTCAATTCTGACTTTATATCTCAATTCTGACTTTATATCTCACAATTCTGACTTTATATCTCAATTCTGACTTTATATCTCAATTCTGACTTTATAACTCAATTCTAACTTTATATCTCAATTCTGACTTTATATCACACAATTCTGACTTTATATCTCAACTCTGACTTTATAACTCAATTCTAACTTTATATCTCAATTCTGACTTTATATCACACAATTCTGACTTTATATCTCAATTCTGACTTTATAACACAATTCTGACTTTACATCTCAGTTCTGACTTTATATCACACAATTCTGACTTTACATCTCAATTCTGACTTTACATCTCAGTTCTGACTTTATATCGCTCAATTCTGACTTTATATCTCAATTCTGACTTTACATCTCATTTCTGACTTTATATCACACAATTCTGAATTTATATCTCAATTCTGACTTTATATCTCAATTCTGACTTTATATCTCAATTCTGACTTTACATCTCAGTTCTGACTTTATATCTCAATTCTGACTTTATATCACACAATTCTGACTTTACATCTCAGTTCTGACTTTATATCTCAATTCTGACTTTATATCACACAATTCTGACTTTACATCTCAGTTCTGACTTTATATCACACAATTCTGACTTTACATCTCAATTCTGACTTTATATCTCAATTCTGACTTTATATCTCAGTTCTGACTTTATATCCCACAATTCTGACTTTACATCTCAGTTCTGACTTTATATCACACAATTCTGACTTTACATCTCAATTCTGACTTTATATCTCAATTCTGACTTTATATCACACAATTCTGACTTCATATCTCAACTCTGACTTTATATCTCAATTCTTACTTTACATCTCAATTCTGACTTTATATCTCAATTCTGACTTTATAACACAATTCTGACTTTACATCTCAGTTCTGACTTTATATCACACAATTCTGACTTTACATCTCAATTCTGACTTTACATCTCAGTTCTGACTTTATATCGCTCAATTCTGACTTTATATCTCAATTCTGACTTTACATCTCATTTCTGACTTTATATCACACAATTCTGAATTTATATCTCAATTCTGACTTTATATCTCAATTCTGACTTTATATCTCAATTCTGACTTTACATCTCAGTTCTGACTTTATATCTCAATTCTGACTTTATATCACACAATTCTGACTTTACATCTCAGTTCTGACTTTATATCTCAATTCTGACTTTATATCACACAATTCTGACTTTACATCTCAGTTCTGACTTTATATCACACAATTCTGACTTTACATCTCAATTCTGACTTTATATCTCAATTCTGACTTTATATCTCAGTTCTGACTTTATATCTCACAATTCTGACTTTATATCGCAATTCTGACTTTATATCTCACAATTCTGACTTTATATCTCAATTCTGACTTTATATCTCGCAATTCTGACTTTATATCTCGCAATTCTGACTTTATATCTCAATTCTGACTTTATATCTCGCAATTCTGACTTTATAACTCAATTCTGACTTTATATAACACAATTCTGACTTTACATCTCAATTCTGACTTTATAACTCAATTCTGACTTTACATCTCATTTCTGACTTTATATCTCGCAATTCTGACTTTATATCTCACAATTCTGACTTTATATCTCAATTCTGACTTTATATCTCGCAATTCTGACTTTATATCTCGCAATTCTGACTTTATATCTCAATTCTGACTTTATATCTCGCAATTCTGACTTTATAACTCAATTCTGACTTTATATCTCACAATTCTGAATTTATATCTCAATTCTGACTTTATATCTCACAATTCTGACTTTATATCTCAATTCTGACTTTATAACTCAATTCTAACTTTATATCTCAATTCTGACTTTATATCACACAATTCTGACTTTATATCTCAATTCTGACTTTATATCTCAATTCTGACTTTATATCACACAATTCTGACTTTACATCTCAGTTCTGACTTTATATCTCAATTCTGACTTTATATCACACAATTCTGACTTTACATCTCAGTTCTGACTTTATATCACACAATTCTGACTTTACATCTCAATTCTGACTTTATATCTCAATTCTGACTTTATATCTCAGTTCTGACTTTATATCCCACAATTCTGACTTTACATCTCAGTTCTGACTTTATATCACACAATTCTGACTTTACATCTCAATTCTGACTTTATATCTCAATTCTGACTTTATATCACACAATTCTGACTTCATATCTCAACTCTGACTTTATATCTCAATTCTTACTTTACATCTCAATTCTGACTTTATATCTCAATTCTGACTTTATAACACAATTCTGACTTTACATCTCAGTTCTGACTTTATATCACACAATTCTGACTTTACATCTCAATTCTGACTTTACATCTCAGTTCTGACTTTATATCGCTCAATTCTGACTTTATATCTCAATTCTGACTTTACATCTCATTTCTGACTTTATATCACACAATTCTGAATTTATATCTCAATTCTGACTTTATATCTCAATTCTGACTTTATATCTCAATTCTGACTTTACATCTCAGTTCTGACTTTATATCTCAATTCTGACTTTATATCACACAATTCTGACTTTACATCTCAGTTCTGACTTTATATCTCAATTCTGACTTTATATCACACAATTCTGACTTTACATCTCAGTTCTGACTTTATATCACACAATTCTGACTTTACATCTCAATTCTGACTTTATATCTCAATTCTGACTTTATATCTCAGTTCTGACTTTATATCTCACAATTCTGACTTTATATCGCAATTCTGACTTTATATCTCACAATTCTGACTTTATATCTCAATTCTGACTTTATATCTCGCAATTCTGACTTTATATCTCGCAATTCTGACTTTATATCTCAATTCTGACTTTATATCTCGCAATTCTGACTTTATAACTCAATTCTGACTTTATATAACACAATTCTGACTTTACATCTCAATTCTGACTTTATAACTCAATTCTGACTTTACATCTCATTTCTGACTTTATATCTCGCAATTCTGACTTTATATCTCACAATTCTGACTTTATATCTCAATTCTGACTTTATATCTCGCAATTCTGACTTTATATCTCGCAATTCTGACTTTATATCTCAATTCTGACTTTATATCTCGCAATTCTGACTTTATAACTCAATTCTGACTTTATATCTCACAATTCTGAATTTATATCTCAATTCTGACTTTATATCTCACAATTCTGACTTTATATCTCAATTCTGACTTTATAACTCAATTCTAACTTTATATCTCAATTCTGACTTTATATCACACAATTCTGACTTTATATCTCAATTCTGACTTTATATCTCAATTCTGACTTTATATCTCACAATTCTGACTTTATATCTCAATTCTGACTTTATATCTCAATTCTGACTTTATATCTCAATTCTGACTTTATAACTCAATTCTAACTTTATATCTCAATTCTGACTTTATATCACACAATTCTGACTTTATATCTCAATTCTGACTTTACATCTCAATTCTGACTTTACATCTCAGTTCTGACTTTATATCACACAATTCTGAATTTATATCTCAACTCTGACTTTATATCTCAATTCTGACTTTATATCTCAATTCTGACTTTATATCTCACAATTCTGACTTTATATCACACAATTCTGACTTTATATCTCAATTCTGACTTTATATCTCAATTCTGACTTTATATCTCACAATTCTGACTTTATATCTCAATTCTGACTTTATATCTCAATTCTGACTTTATAACTCAATTCTAACTTTATATCTCAATTCTGACTTTATATCACACAATTCTGACTTTATATCTCAACTCTGACTTTATAACTCAATTCTAACTTTATATCTCAATTCTGACTTTATATCACACAATTCTGACTTTATATCTCAATTCTGACTTTATAACTCAATTCTAACTTTATATCTCAATTCTGACTTTATATCACACAATTCTGACTTTATATCTCAATTCTGACTTTGTATCACACAATTCTAACTTTATATCTCAATTCTGACTTTATATCACACAATTCTGAATTTATATCTCAATTCTTACTTTACATCTCAATTCTGACTTTATATCTCACAATTCTGACTTTATATCTCAATTCTGACTTTACATCTCAGTTCTGACTTTATATCACACAATTCTGACTTTATATCTCAATTCTGACTTTATATCTCACAATTCTGACTTTATATCACACAATTCTGACTTTATATCTCAATTCTGACTTTATATCTCAATTCTGACTTTATATCTCACAATTCTGACTTTATATCACACAATTCTGACTTTATATCTCAATTCTGACTTTATATCTCACAATTCTGACTTTATATCACACAATTCTGACTTTATATCTCAATTCTGACTTTATATCTCAATTCTGACTTTATATCACACAATTCTGACTTTATATCTCAATTCTGACTTTATATCTCACAATTCTGACTTTATATCACACAATTCTGACTTTATATCTCAATTCTGACTTTATATCTCAATTCTGACTTTATATCTCACAATTCTGACTTTATATCTCAATTCTGACTTTATATCTCAATTCTGACTTTATAACTCAATTCTAACTTTATATCTCAATTCTGACTTTATATCACACAATTCTGACTTTATATCTCAACTCTGACTTTATAACTCAATTCTAACTTTATATCTCAATTCTGACTTTATATCACACAATTCTGACTTTATATCTCAATTCTGACTTTATAACACAATTCTGACTTTACATCTCAGTTCTGACTTTATATCACACAATTCTGACTTTACATCTCAATTCTGACTTTACATCTCAGTTCTGACTTTATATCGCTCAATTCTGACTTTATATCTCAATTCTGACTTTACATCTCATTTCTGACTTTATATCACACAATTCTGAATTTATATCTCAATTCTGACTTTATATCTCAATTCTGACTTTATATCTCAATTCTGACTTTACATCTCAGTTCTGACTTTATATCTCAATTCTGACTTTATATCACACAATTCTGACTTTACATCTCAGTTCTGACTTTATATCTCAATTCTGACTTTATATCACACAATTCTGACTTTACATCTCAGTTCTGACTTTATATCACACAATTCTGACTTTACATCTCAATTCTGACTTTATATCTCAATTCTGACTTTATATCTCAGTTCTGACTTTATATCCCACAATTCTGACTTTACATCTCAGTTCTGACTTTATATCACACAATTCTGACTTTACATCTCAATTCTGACTTTATATCTCAATTCTGACTTTATATCACACAATTCTGACTTCATATCTCAACTCTGACTTTATATCTCAATTCTTACTTTACATCTCAATTCTGACTTTATATCTCACAATTCTGACTTTATATCTCAATTCTGACTTTACATCTCAGTTCTGACTTTATATCACACAATTCTGACTTTACATCTCAGTTCTGACTTTATATCACACAATTCTGACTTTACATCTCAATTCTGACTTTATATCTCAATTCTGACTTTATATCACACAATTCTGACTTCATATCTCAATTCTGACTTTATATCTCACAATTCTGACTTTATATCTCAATTCTGACTTTATATCTCACAACTCTGACTTTATATCTCTCAAGTCTGACTTTATCTCTCAATTCTCACTATATCTCAATTCTGACTTTATATCTCAATTCTGACTTTATATCTCAATTCTTACTTTACATCTCAATTCTGACTTTATATCTCACAATTCTGACTTTATATCTCAATTCTGACTTTATATCTCACAACTCTGACTTTATATCTCTCAAGTCTGACTTTATCTCTCAATTCTCACTTTATATCTTAATTCTGACTTTATATCTCACAACTCTGACTTTATATCTCACAACTCTGACTTTATATCTCACAATTCTGACTTTATATCACACAACTCTGACTTTATATCTCACAATTCTGACTTTATATCTCACAATTCTGACTTTACATCTCAATTCTGACTTTATATCTCAATTCTGACTTTATATCTCACAACTCTGACTTTATATCTCACAACTCTGACTTTATATCTCAATTCTGACTTTATATCTCACAACTCTGACTTTATCTCACAACTCTGACTTTATCTCTCAACTCTGACTTTATATCTCTCAATTCTGACTTTATCTCTCAACTCTGACTTTATATCACACAATTCTGACTTTATATCTCAAAATTCACATGTAGTGTAAGTAGTGAAAAACCGTAAATTGACATTCCCAGAATTCCATGCGTGACACTTCACATTTGATTTATTTTCGTTGAAATAACTGTTTCTTCTTCGTTTTATTCGAATCAGTTATGAACATTAGGGTTTTATGTTACATTTACTGTTGTTAAATTAATGTTTATTGCATTTTTTTAAATTTCATGTGTTTCCATGTTGGTGTTTAGTGTTTGTGTGAATGACACTGCACCTTCTATATATGAGTATTGTCCTCCTAAAAGCTTTGATTGATCATGTGACTCTCATCTCCACTGTGATTGGTGGTTGTCAGTATATATCAAAGGTACATCACAGATATTAGTATTTCAATAGGTTGGTAATTCCAGTTAATGAAATACGGTTACGTACTGTAAATTTAACTTAAATCTGTAAAACCTAAAAAGTTGCTACCGTATATTTTATGGTAAAGTTCTGGCAACCACAGCTGCCGTAAATTTTACGGGGATTTTTTTTTTATGTGTTTAATGCTTGCAAATTGATAAGATGGAACACTCCCTTCACTTTTTAAAACATGTAAACACTTTTGAACATTCTTAGAACATGTTTTTGATAGAACTAAAGATAAAAATAAATTAAACAGAAGAAACTGTGTGGACTATTTACTCTTAAAGGGATAGTTCACCCAAAAATTTTAATTCTGTAATTTACTCAAACTCAAGTTGTTCCAAACCTGTATGAATGTCTTTGTTCTGCTGAACACAAAATAAGATATTTTGAAGAATATGGGGAACTAAACAGTTGATGGACCCCATTGACTTCCATAGTGCGAAAAAAAAGTTTCTTCAAAATATCATATTTTGTGTATGATAAGAATTTCATACAAGTTTGGAACAACTTGAGTTTGAGTAAATGACAGAATTTTCATTTTTGGGTGAACAATCCCTTTAAGTACATAAAGTATAGTTCTGATACATGATGATATTGTTCATGTTTTGATACTGTGGTACTGAATGATTGCATATTTACATGGCACTCCTAAAATATTTCAATGGTGTTACTGTGTCCAAAAACATGATATTACCATGATACCGTTTCCCCTGAAAGAATGGCAATTTTGGATGGCCACCACCAAACGAGTTCATTCATTATTCTGACAGCTTTCTATCAGAACCAGCATTAACTTCTTGAGCAATTTGAGCTCCAGTAGCTCGTCTGTTTGATCGGACCACACGGGCCAGCCTTCGCTCCGCCCATGACCCTGTCTCCGGTTCTCCACTGTTCCTTCCTTGGAGCACTTTTGATAGATCCTGACCACTGCAGACCAGGAACACCCCACAAGAGCTGCAGTTTTGGAGATGCTCTGACCCAGTCGTCTAGCCATCACAATTTGGCCCTTCCTCGCTCAAATCCTTACGCTTGCCCATTTTTCCTGCTTCTAACACATCAACTTTGAGGACAAAATGCAAACGGATGAATGGAAACAGCAAAGTTATCAGAAATGGAATTGACCTTTTATTTGAGCTTGAGTGGGAAACAGTCAGCAGGGCGGCGACGCTGCACATGACACTCGAGAAACAAACAAGGACAGAAACACACATTTGGGCTTGTCTAAAGGTTGAGTTCTGTGCAGTTTAAGGCTCAGATGTGGCAAGGAGAACTCTGGGATTGATATTTCAGGGTAGCAGTCGAGCTCTCAGACAGTTTAGATCCTCTAGACTCGACGTTCACAAGTGTTTTCAAGAAGAAACAAAAACAGGCGTTTAATTTAAGTAAAACAACATAACACGTCTCTAGGGTACATGGCGTAGTGAAAAAATGAGTGGCATATTCATATTCTCATATTGTCATCTGTGTGTCATATTCAACATGAGCAGATCGGAGATGAGACGATGAGGCGGGTGTGGATGGCACATCTTTGCGAGGTTAAATATTGTGCAAAGTTTGTCCTTTTTTTAAAGTGAAAGAGCAGTATAATAAATAAATGTAGATATCTGTTATATTTCACATATTCTTCAGTCTCACTGCGCTCATATAGTATTTCCTAAAATGTCTATATACTTTTGTCTTCTCACAAAAAAGCAGAATTGTTCCCTTGTCATGCAGTAACAGATCCAGAGCGGCAGACGGCGCCTGTAAGCGTGTGTGATTATGTGTGTGTGTGTGTGTGATTATGTGTGTGAGTCTGAGTGTGTGAGTGTGTGTGTGAGTATGTGTGTGTGTGTGATTATGTGTGTGTGTGTGTGGTTATGTGTGTGAGTGTGTGTAATGGTGTGTGAGTGTGTGTGTGTGATTATGTGTGTGAGTCTGAGTGTGTGTGTGTGAGTGTGTGTATGTGTGTGAGTGAGTGTGTGTGAGTGTGTGTGTGTGAGTATGTGTGTGTGTGTGAGTGAGTGTGTGTGTGTGAGTATGTGTGTGTGATTATGTGTGTGAGTGTGTGTAATGGTGTGTGAGTGAGTGTGTGTGATTATGTGTGTGAGTGTGTGTAATGGTGTGTGAGTGAGAGTGTGTGTGATTATGTGTGAGTGTGTGATTATGTGTGAGTGTGTGATTATTTGTGTGTGTGTGTGAGTGAGTGTCTGTGTGTGTGTGATTATATGTGTGAGTGTGTGTAATGGTGTGTGAGTGACTATGTGTTTGATTGTGTGATTATGTGTGTGATGGTGTATGTGTGTGTGTGATGGTGTATGTGTGTGTGTGTGTGTGAGTGTGTGTGAGTGAGTGTCTGTGTGTGTGTGTGTGTGTGTGAGTGTGTTAGTGAGTGTGTGATTATGTGTGTGTGTGATTATGTGTGTGATAGTGTATGTGTGTGTGTGATTATGTGTGTGATGGTGTGTGTGTGTGATTATGTGTGTGATGGTGTGTGTGTGTAATTATGTGTGTGATTATGTGTGTGTGTGATTATGTGTGTGATGGTGTATGTGTGTGTTTGATTATGTGTGTGATGGTGTGTGTGTGTGTTACTCCAGACATGTTCAGATGTAGTTTGCTGCGATTCATTGTTTTATGTTGGTTTCTCTGAAGCGTCCCTCGTTCTCCACAGATTCCTCCAGAAAGCGTGAAGATGATGTTAATCCTGTGAATATAGAACAAAACTTCAGTAAAGAGCAGGAATGAAGGAGCAGAAAGAAACGCCAGGGGAGCGAAGCGTGACGCGGGTCTGCTAGTGCCTCTCTGAAGTGATGATGTCAAACATGCATTTAAATCTCATGTTCTGGTCACTTAGTGTCATAACAGCACATTCTCCTCAACAACATACATGATTTGAGGAATCATTCATGTCTGGAGCTCAAACACACACTGAGCATCATCATCATGTGGTCGGTCACACTGCAGTACCAGTTTCTACCAGCAGGGGGCAGTGTGTTCAATCAAAACTCATAGTCAGATAGTTAGTACACATTCTAATCAGCCAAAGTCCTCAGAGATCCGCAGATGAGTGATGAGGGAAGAAACAGCCAAAGCGGCGCTAGTGTTAGTACAGCAGCCAATAGCAGCGCTCCAAACCGAAGCAGCCAATCAGCTCGCAGTCAGCCAAGCCAAATCAAGCTGTGATTGGCTCTGGTCTTACCTGCGTCACTCCTCGCCCTCCTCCGGCGTGATCTCCGTCTCTTTATGGACCACGACTTTGGTCACTGACATGTCGGGATGTTGTTCTTTAGCCTCTTTAATGGCCTGAGCCAGAGCCTGACCCACAGTGACACCCACATCAGAACCAGCTACTGCTAACCAGGCTTTCATATGCAATTCATAAAGGATCATTCAACTGTGAAACCATCATTTCTAAAGGAATAATTATATCTCTTAGCATGAGTTTCTCTGGTATTGTTCATTTGGGATTCACACTTATGTTGTTCACGATCAAAAGTGGCCGAACACCGGATATGTAATTTCCAGTAAAATCAATAATATATATTTTTTTATTTTGTATTTTGTATTTCATAGTACTAATTAATATTTATGCAATAATTATGATAATATTTTTTAAATCTAATGTTTTTTAATTACTTTTTAATTAAAGCAGTATTTCCAATTTTTAATAAAAATCTAATTTTTGAAGGTAGATTAGTGCCATTTGGTGGGAGTAAAAAAAAGAAAAACTTGTGTAATCCCGTAGTGTAACCCCTAGATTCCTACACCGATCAGGCATATCATTATGACCACCTTCCTAATATTGTGTTGGTCCTCCTTTTGCTGACCCGTCTCTGATGGCCTCCACTAGACCCCTGAAGGTGTGCTGTGGTATCTGGCACCAAGATGTTAGTAGCAGATCCTTTAAGTCCTGTAAGTTGCGAGGTGGGGCCTCCATGGATCGGACTTGTTTGTTCAGCACATCCCACAGATGCTCGATTGGATTGAGATCTGGGGAATTTGGAGGCCAAGTCAACACCTCAAGAACACCACAGAACATTGCCCAGAGCATCACACTGCCTCTGCTGGCTTGCCTTCTTCCCATAATGCATCCTGGTGCCATGTGTTCCCCAGGTAAGCCACGCACACGCACCCGGCCATCCACGTGATGTAAAAGAACATGTGATTCCTCAGACCAGGCCACCTTCTTCCATTGCTCCGTGATCCAGTTCTGATGCTCACGTGCCACTGTTGGTGCTTTCGCCGGTGGACAGGGGTCAGCATGGGCACCCTGACTGGTCAGCGGCTATGCAGCCCCATACACAACAAACTGAGATGCACTGTGTATTCTGACACCTTTCTATCAGAACCAGCATTAACTTCTTGAGCAAT
Source organism: Rhinogobio ventralis (assembly GCA_039654625.1). Lineage (NCBI taxonomy): Eukaryota > Metazoa > Chordata > Actinopteri > Cypriniformes > Gobionidae > Rhinogobio > Rhinogobio ventralis. Next base: position 32,968,084 of record CM077214.1, read on the forward strand.
TTGAGCTCCAGTAGCTCGTCTGTTTGGTCGGACCACACGGGCCAGCCTTCGCTCCCCACGTGCATCAATGAGCCTTGGCCGCCCATGACCCTGTCTCCGGTTTTCCACTGTTCCTTCCTTGGAGCACTTTTGATAGATCCTGACCACTGCAGACCGGGAACACCCCACAAGAGCTGCAGTTTTGGAGATGCTCTGACCCAGTCGTCTAGCCATCACAATTTGGCCCTTGTCAAACTCGCTCAAATCCTTACACTTGCCCATTTTTCCTGCTTCTAACACATCAACTTTGAGGACAAAATGTTCACTTGCTGCCCAATATATCCCACCCACTAACAGGTGATGGAGAGATCATCAGTGTTATTCACTTCACCTCTCAGTGGTCATAATGTTATGCCTGATCGGTGTATATAGCGCTATATAAAGAGGCTTGTAAATTTTCTAGTGGTTTTTAGACATTAATACTTAATTTTAGTAAGTTGTGGATTTGGATATATGTTAAGACATTCTCAGACTACTTTTTGTCAAAGTTTGGATTTCGTTTGATTGAAATGTTGATTTGAGTTGAGTTTTTGCATTCATTTTATCACAGTTTGAACACAGAGAACATTTTGTTACACATAGCATCAAAATTCAACAAAAATGAACAGTAATGCTTTATCAGAGCTTAATCAACTTGATTTTAACCTCTTATTTGAGTCTTCTGGCTCAATTTTGCCATATTCCTTCATTTGTGTGTGTATAATAGTGTTGTGTGAGTGTTTTGCACTCTTGATATTTTAGAGTGTCACCCTTTCATTGCTGTGCACTTTTTTTCTGCATCGTGTCTGATTTGTAGATTGTACACAAAAAAAAATCTGCGTATTTCCCATTCATTTCCTATGGCGTTCATTTCTGACCGCGTACAACACCAGTGTGACCATTGTTTCATGACCATTTAGCTTTTTTTAATCAAATCCACAATTTTTTTTGTGGTCACATAGCGACTGCTGTAAATGTTTCCAATGTTTGTACCATTCCGATGAAGTGGCGATTTTTTTTAAATTTCTAAACTTTTTTTTTTTTCGGTCTAAAATGACCGAACAACACCAGAGGGTTAAAAAAATCCAGAGAGAACGACCCTGAATAAATCGTATTAAAGGCTCACCTCATCATGATCGATGTCTGCATCTCCTGAGATGACGATTCTCTTCTCGATCCGTGTTTCTGAGATGCCGCCCTTCACCATCTGTCACACACACACACACACACACACACACACGGGTTCAGACACTGATCTGGCGTCAGTATCGCAGCAGCGGCGCTCTCTTACCTTGGTGATGTGTGTGGTCGTGGTGGTGCTGGTGGTTTCTGATGTGATGGTTTGAGCGCTCATGAGAATGCCCGGTTCAGCTTCTCCGTCCGTCTCGCCCTGTCACGGGTCAACAACACCATCAGCATCTTATCATGCGCACTAGTGCTAAACGTTTGGGGTCTGACGGATTTCTAAAATGTTTCTGAAAGAGCATTTAAATATAACAGTTATTGAGGTTGAGCAAAAAACCTAGGACTTGTTTGCAAAAGTAGAATTTTGAAATAATCTCCAATAAAACGGTTCAAATGACGGTCCTAAAGTCTGACAGCTGTTCGAACTTCATTGGCCAACGGCCATGTTTTACTGAGATACGCAAATATCCTCGTAGACAATCTCAGCGCCTTGGACAAAGACACCACATGCCAGTTTTCAAGTCAATTGCACTGACTGTTGTATAGCTATAGCTGTTTTCATGTTTTTATTTCATTTTATAGCGCTACCAAGTGGCCAGTCACCATGTCCTTTTTCATGCGACCACAGACCGAGCCCGTACAGAGGTGTACCAAGTTTGGTGCAATTATCTCATTCTGTTCAAGAGTTATAGCCGTATTATTAAAAGTGGCCACGCCCACTTTGAACATTTAGTCGTCCCGTTGCGGACATGAATCAAAATTTCTACTTTTTTTGGATAACTATTGACAATCAGTGTCTGGAGAATCTTCCTGCACTGGTTTGGTACCCGACGATCGACTCCGAGACGTGCGATTCCAACTATATAAGACACTTGAGTCTGCGACAAACGGTTTAGGAGTTATGAGCCATTTCGTACTTTTAAACGCTGTAGCGCCACCGTCAGGCCGATTGGGCCGAGCTTTGGTGTCGTTGTAGATGGGGTGGGTACTACCAGCCCTCAAAGTTTCAAGTCTCTACGATTTACGGTTTGGTCTGACCGATCATTTTTTGCGCAGAATGTCGATCTTTGAAAATCCTAACCATTAGAATAGAGTTTCAGCGCTACACGACTGAAGCCCTGAATATATTGCTCAGATGTTACTCTTTTATAACTCATTTATGTATCAACTTTGTCTCAGATGCTATTGATGTTGTGGCTCTTATGGCAGATTGCTTGTGATGCTCCTCGTGTGTGTCTGCTAAATTAATAAATGTAAAATAATCAAAACAGTCATCATCCAGTAAGAGTCTAGAGCTGTATGATGAACGTGGAGCCGCTCGGATCATCTGATGGGAAATGTTTGAGTTCACACACACCTGCAGGGACTCGTACGTGATGGTCTTCATTTCCGTGTGGATCACAGGCGAGTCTTGTGTTTCCGTGTCTCCTGACAGAGTCCTGGACAAACTCAAGATGGCCGACTGCAGGACGACAGGAGAGAAGAGACTCGTCACAAACCGTTTACACACACACAGTCATTCATTCATTCCTATTGCACAGCTAACAGGGAACGTTCCCTTAAAATTATGAATTTTTCTGAAACATTTCAGTTGGACGTCCGTGTAACGCTTTTTAAATGTTGCTACTTGTTTCGGAACGTTTGGAGAACATTTAAAAGTAACGTTCCCATAATGTTTGAAGAATGATACAATAGAACGTTCTGAACATTCTTTTTTGTTATGGTAACTGTAACTCCAGTAGAGGTCATTATTTAAACGAGCAATAAATGATTCCCAATAACTCATGGAAACAAACACTGGGAAGAAGAGGAGGAGGAACGAGGAGTTCTGGGAGAGAACAGACTGATTTAGAGGAAAGTGCTTCAGTCGAGCAGCATCTACAGAGATTCAGATGAAAGCAGCAGCTCTCCCCATTTACACGTTGTGAATACTGAAGCTCTGTTGGTCTGAGAATCAGCACAGACACACAGTCACTGGATGTTCGGGGGTTTGGGGTGATCTGGGGTCATGGGGGTCATGAGGTCACCTCTAAACTGGCCGTCAGTTCTACCTCCCCACTGTGGCCCTCGGCCACACCCCTCTTCTCGGACGGGCTCATGTTGGGCGACCGGTCTCCATTATCATCATCATCGGTGGACAGAGAGAAGCTCTCGCCTCCAGACTCACTGCCACTGGGGGAAACGGCGTGTGCGAGGGGCCCGTCAAAGTTAGCGGAGTTTACACTGCTGGAGTCGCTGCTGTCATCGTCAGACTCGTCGAGGACGCGCACAGAGCTCAGCGGCTCCTCACACGACTGATAATACACATCAGGCTCCAAGGGGACATCTGGAGGTTCAGGTACCTGAGGCTCGTCCAGCGGCTCGTCCAGCGGCTCGTCCGCCGGCTGATCCTCTTCTGACGGGCCTTGTCCCGCATGCGTCTCCTGACTCTCTGATGGCTGCAAGAGACATAATGATACGTGAGAAACAGGCAGAGAATCTGTGAGATCTGTGAGCAGTGGAGAAAGACGAACATCTCCAGAACTACTGACTGAGCTCACGCTTCAGTAACACGTCAAATCATTGACAATCTGGTCATCAATATGGATTCTTTAGCTCAAGTCAAACTCTTTACCAGGTGATTGGCTCAGGACTAACTAATACAATGACAAAAGCACAACACAAAATGACTAAAACTGAAATTTAAAAATAAATCAGATGAATAAATATTTATTAATTATTATAAATAATAAGTTAATTAACATTAATAAATAAATGCTAATATATTTGATCATATTTATTAATATTACTTATATTATTATTTTAATTGTTAATATAATTAATATATAATACTTTATCATTATTATTTATCAATATCAATTATTTATTTGTAGTTTATTAATATAATTAATTAATATTATCTTGTTATTTATAATACCTAATAATCATTATTTAATTATTTCTTATTTTAAAGTTTGTAAAATAATAAGATAGTTAATATTAATAAATATCATAGTATTAATTATTAATATAATTAAGTATATTATCTTATGATTTATAATACTTAATAATTATTATTCATTAATATAAATTATGTATGTTTATAGTTTGTTAAATAATAAGACAATCAATTTTAATAAATACTATAATATTTATGAATATTAATTATCTTATTTAACAAACTATAAAAATAAAAACCATACAAAATTAATCAATTTATTTATCTTATTATTTATAATACTTAATAATTATTATTTATTAATATAATTTTTTTATCATTTGTTTTAGTGCTTTTGTCATTTTAGTATTATTATTTTTAATTTCTATTTAGCTTATTTTTATTTCTTGTTTTATTTATTCAGCTTTATTTACGTTACAACAATTATTAACTGTAAATAAATAAAAACTAAAACTTAGCAATATTTTAGTAATTCAGTAATTCTAATACTTTAACATAAACTTCACTGCAACATTATTTGACTTCAGATTTATTTAAATGACTGAAAACACTTTTAGCAGCTTTAGTTCACAATAACAGCTCGCACTCAAAAGGTCAGACCAATTTATATTTCTAAAGTGCTTTCCATAATAAATATTGATCTAAACCAGACTAAAGCCTTGAGAGGATCCACGAGACGCTGTTGCTCCTGCTTTTGTGGCTTTTCAATCAAACGCAGGAATTGGGTCTTTACAAATGAACTGATGAGCGAGATGGGCTGAAATGACGTGATGTCTGACGGATACGGCCTTATAGGAGCACTTAAACACACCAGCGGATATCAGTGTGTGTTAAGGTGAAGTCTAGACCTTGTGTGAAGCGAGCGGAGATGAAGACGGAGCCCAGCTGCGAGTGGACTGCAAGAGCGCCGTGAGCTCAGGAGACATCTCATCAAAACTGGGCTTCGGCTGAACACAGAGAGACACACAGCGTTAACACACACACACACACACACACACACAGGAGACAGCATTATGAGTTCACAAGAGCATTCTGGGTATTTAGGAGAGTGAAGGGTCTGTCGTTTGGGGGTTTATTCATAAGGCTTGTGCAAAGACTTGCATGAAATAAAATGATTTAGGAATAAAAATGCATGCTTAAATACAGCTGCATGCAAACGGTGCGGTCGAGCAGATCGTTTGGTCAGAGCAGATGTTATATGAGCAGGAATTATATTTATAAAGGTGGCGCTACTACAGAGACCTGTGTCCATTCCACTTCAACACCGCAAACAGTATTTTTGTCTTTTTTGAGTACAAAAAAATATATGCCAAAAATAATCTTGTTTTCCGTCTGAATGAGCAGAAACTCACTACATGCTTCATTTCAGTCATTTCAGTAAATGTTTAGATATTTGTACTGGAAAAGACTAAAAATTCATACAAAAGACTATGTGTAACACTTTATTTTAGGGTTCAATTCTCGCTATTAACTAGTTGCTTATTAGCATGCATATTACTAGGATATTCACCGTTTATCTGAACTTATAAAGCACATATTAATGCCTCTTAATCCTACCCAATACCTAAACTTAAATGCTACAAAAACTACCATACTAACTATCAATAAGTAGTAAATTAGGAGTTTATTGAGGCAAAAATAGTGAATATGTGTTCCCCATACTAAAGTGTTACCAGACTAAGTGAGAAAATCATATTTTTGCAGTGAAGTTCTTCCAGTGTTATGATGATATTTGCCCAGCAGGTGGCGTCATCACCAAAGCTTCAACTTTTTATAGACTTCACCCCTAATGAATAAATTTAACAACAAACTAAATTAAATGTTTGCATTTGTAAACAATCTTTAACACACTGACCAAAGTCTGTAGAAGATGCATAAGTTCTACAGTTATTGAGATGTTGAGACACATTTATGTATCATTAAGAGCCGTTTCACTCATGATCGATGACGATCACACAGATAAAAGAGACGCCCAGCTAACAAAAAACAGCTAAAACGCTATTTCTGAACATTCAGTTTTTCGAACATTAAGGAAACATATCATTTTTCAGACATTATAGGAATGATACATTTGAATGCTCTCTGAACGATCTAAAACAAGCAGTTACATTTAAAAATGTTCTGAAAAAACATTCCATGATTGATTTGACTTTGAAAGAAAGTTCCTATCCCTTATTCCTGACGAGCGTTTTGAATTATGGGCGGCACTTCCGGTTCGGGGAACTTCCATTCAAAAACACTGAAAGAGTCATTTCAAATCATAAGATTGCCCTACAAATAAAGCTTATCTGTATGAGCTGTCAATTTCCCTTCATGATTTATTTTCAGACATCATGAGAATAACATCACAATTGGTATTTTAACGTGACGTTATAACAAGAATCACACAGATAAATGGCAGGCACCTGGCCATCCACGTGATGTAAAAGAACACGTGATTCCTCAGACCAGGCCACCTTCTTCCATTGCTCCGTGGTCCAGTTCTGATGCTCACGTGCCACTGTTGGTGCTTTCGGCGGTGGACAGGGGTCAGCATGGGCACCCTGACTGGTCAGCGGCTATGCAGCCCCATACACAACAAACTGAGATGCACTGTGTATTCTGACACCTTTCTATCAGAACCAGCATTAACTTCTGGAGCAGTTTGAGCTCCAGTAGCTCGTCTGTTTGACCGGACCACACGGGCCAGCCTTTCTTTCCCCAAGGACAAAATGTTCACTTGCTGCCTAATATATCCCACCCACTAACAGGAGCCGTGATGAAGAGATCATCAGTGTTATTCACTTCACCTGTCATTGGTCATAATATTATGCCTGATCGGTGTATGTTACATAATACAGATATTATTACAGTGATATTACTGTCTGTTATTGCTATGGCACTTTTGGGGTTATTCACGGTCTGTTGGAAGTGCCTTGTTGATGCTTTTACACTTTTAAATGTCGGATGGTTGAAGGGTGAGTAGAATAATGTACCCATTTAAAAATAAAACGTATGATTGCGTTCATAGAGTCTTTCACTGATTGTTTACAGCGTAACGGAAGTTACACCCATAATCCGCGCAAAGCGCCACGGGGCGCAGGAATAAGATGGATAAGAATGTTTGTTCATAACTTTGCGAATGCTCTC
>CM077214.1:32980353-32987853 GCA_039654625.1 Rhinogobio ventralis
CCATCTTAGGACAAGTGGAGGAACATCACAAACCTTCACACACGCAAAAACAAAACAATCAAACCTGTCTTTAAATCTATTTTCTATTGTAGGCCCCTAGTTTGGGAGAACCCAACTAACACAAATATATTCTAAGAACATTTGCTTCCCTCATTCAAATAGATAGGAAATCACAAATACACGTCAGAGCCGCCACATGTAAACGCACACACACACTGCATCACGGCACACGTGTGCTCCACTAGGATGGATGGATGGAGGAATCGATGGGTAGATGAATAGATGGATGGATGGATAGATGATGGAAGAATGGATGGATGGATGGATGGATGGATGGATAGATGGATGATAGATGATGGATGGATGATGATGGATGGATGGATGGATGGATGGATGGATGGATGGATGATGAATGGATGGATGGATGGATAGATGATGGATGGATAGATGGATGGATGGATAGATGATGGATGAATAGATGGATGAATAGATGGATGGATGGATGGATGGATGGATGGATGGATAGATAGATGATGGATGATAGATAGATGATAGATAGATAGATAGATAGATAGATAGATAGATAGATAGATAGATAGATAGATAGATAGATGGATCTAAAACCAGTGAAAGCGCTCCACTGCAAACACACATTAGTGTCAGTAACTGAAGCTGATATTATAAATCGTCCAGTTATAAAGACACATATGCAGTTTAGAGTTAAAACACGTCCATGCTTCACCAACCTCTAACATCAGCTTACTGTGTCTGACAAACACATTCTCTCCTTTAATTCGCCTTATGAAACTGTGCTGAAGGGAAACACAGATTCACTCACTCATTCATTACAGCCACAGCCCAGCTAACAGGGAACGTTCCCACAACGCTTCGTAAAGATTCTATACACGATACAACGCTCTACGATCTACAGAACTCGTGAACGTTCTCATAACGTTCTGAGAACAACATTTTTGGAACACCCTTATAATATTATTTGAATGTTCTTATAATGTGGACAGAACATTTTTGAATCGTCATTGATAGTTTCTGAGTTTCATTCTTGGAATGTTACAAATAAACGAAGAATGTTACATTGTGAGTAAAAAAAAAGGTTACATTATCAAAACCTTTTAAATTCTAATCGTGACTTAAGAATGTTTAGATATCTGTACAGGAAAACAAGACAAAAATACTGAGTAAAGCAGTGATATACACTATATAATGTTACAGATCTTCACTGGATCGACCAATCAGAAGACAGAGCTACTGTTTAAAAAAATCTGCTGTAGGATCACAACATTCACAAATAATTACAAAGAAACAGCAAGTGACACATTGAATTAAACTGGAAAGGAAAACTACAATAGTTTTTCCTTGTAAAATGTACTCTTTTACTCTGAAAAATATTTTTTTTGCAGTTTTAATATTTATATGGTCAAATCTTACCTGCGTCTTTGCCTCAGACTCGTCCTCCTGATCCGACTGCACAAAAGACACAAAAAGCACGAGATATTATGACATGTTGAAAACACATCAGAGAAAGAGACGTTTGGGAGTCAAACTCATTAACATCACAGGCTTAATGTGTCCGTCTCCAGAAGAACAATTATGATTATTGGCCATTATCAGATTAAAGTTTAATAAGAACATCAACAACCCTGCCGTATCTTAATTAGCAATCTAATTACTGCCATCTTTCACTGCATTCTTGTTTTCCTGCCATGCACAAGCCTCGAGTCTGACGTCATTATTAATATGTGCTGTTCATATCAATCCTGCTCTAGAATCAAATATCAACCGTTTTCAGCACAAAAACATTATTTATACATCGTTCATGGAATGTAAATTTTTTTAATCTTTTGCCTGAGATATACTTAAAAGTAGAATTAAGTATTCAAAGTATACTTGGCTTGTGGTTGTGTTTAATCTAGATTAAGTAGCCTATTAAATATACTTTTTTTTACACAGTTTTACATAGTCTTATAAACAGACTTAGTAGGCGTAGTCTTTGACAAAAATGTGATTTTCTCAACTTTTTGTTTAAATGTTGCCTTTCTTTAGTGTTGATAAAAAGGATGCATGAAGCTAGAATAAAATGTTAAAGTACAGTTAAAGGTACACAGTAGTATACTGAAAGTGCAAAAATAATATATAAATAGTAAACTATAAGTATGATGTTACGTTCACTTAAAGTATACTTGCAGTATAAAACTACTAAAGTAGTAGTTTACTGAGAGTACACTTCAAAGTGTACTTTCATAAACTAAAAAAAATGTACTACTAGTATTAAAATAGTAAACTACTAGTTCACTTGTAGTACAGATGCAGTACAAATGATAAAAGTAGTTGTGAACTAGTTATGCACTTAAAGTTTACTATTGTTACACTTATAGTACAATTAAATGTATACTTGTATATACTTAAAGTGGACCAATTTAGTCCCACGCAGTACTGAAATAGTACACTTACAAGTTTACTACTAGTACAAATTGATATTAGTATACTTACTACATAAAGTATACTTAAAAATATACTTGAACATTACTTAAGTATACTTCATAAAATTAACTTGAAGTATTCTTCTTTTTCGAAAGGGTAACCAAGAAAAAACTTTTAAAAAACATTCGAATAACATTCAAAAATAACGTCTTTAGAACATATTTTGGATCTTTTCTTTGCGCCTGTAATGAATGTCATCATGTGTCGGTCTGGAGCTCGTGAGGAGATCTGAGATCAGATGAGAAGTGACGTGAATCACAAACCTCGGTGGCCGTTAAATCTCCGTCTACAGCAGTGTCTGTGAAATCAGTCTGAGATCCAGTGGGAGCGTAAACAGAGAGAGAAGCAGAACTATCAGAAACCACTGAGTTTAGACATCAGCTCATCCATCACCTCCATTAGTGCAATGAACAGAGTGTCAAATAAAACGAGAGATGGTAAAATACAGACATTAACTCTAATGAAGACTACTAGTGAACACACACAGCTAGAATAATAATGTAGTGATGAAGACTCTGAAAGCTGAAGCGTTGCTGCTCATGTTGGACATTCATCAGGTGCATCTGGAATAATTACATTTTTTAATGTTACTGAGTCTCTTCTGCTCATCAAAGCTGCATTTATATGATCCAATGAAATATTATTCCAATGTAAAACAGCTGTTTTCTATGTGAATATATAGTAAAGTGTAGATAGGGGTTCAAGAGCGTAGAGCTAAAACTCTATTGTAATTGTAAAATTTTCTAAGTATCAGCAATCTCCTCTAAAAGTGATCGGGCAGACCAAACCGTAAGTCGTAAAGACTTGAAACTTTGAGGGCTGGCAGTACTCACACCGCCTACAACGACACCAAAGCTCATCCCAATCGGCCTGACGGGGGCGCTACAGCGCTCAAAAGTACGAAATGGCACCGTTTTTTTTTAAAACCTACTTTTGCAAACTAGTCCTAGGTTTTTGGCCTGATCGGAATCAAACTAGTGCAGAAATATTCTCTGGAGTCTGATTGTCAATAGTTATCAAAAAAAGTTGAAATTTTGGTTTACGGTCCCTAAGGGCCGCCAAAACGTTTAAAGTGGGCGGAGCCACTTTTACTAAAATGGCTATAACTCGTGAACAAAATGAGATATTTTCACCAAACTTGGCATACACATTTAAGAGCTCATTCTGTGGTCACATGAAAAAAGGAAAAAAAACAGGAAAATGGCTACTACTTCACTGTTATTCCGCTTGACTTGAAAATTGGCATGCGGTCTTTGTCCGAGGTGCCATGACTGTTTATGCGGACACTGACGTATCTCAAAAAACATGTCCGCCATCGGCTAATTAAGTTCGAGACAAGGTTAACGGAGGCCGGTCGGAACAAAACTCGCTGGGTCTGTTTGACTCATGGCCCTAGAGGCCTGTGAGAAATGCGAAAAAAGAAATCCTCACCGGCACGCATGTAAAGGATTGTGTATCACACGATTTCTCGCACACGGCCACGGCATTCATTCCGCATGGTAGAACTCCTCATTCTGAGCAACTTTGACTCTAGGACCGCTGCTGTCCGTCGAATCTTTCGTTAAATATTGGAGATTATTTAAAAAACTAGCTTTGGCAAACTAGTCCTAGGTTTTTGGCTCAACCTCGATAAAACCACTGCGGCACAATTCTCGGGACTCTCTAGGTCAATAGTTATCAAAAAAATTTTAAACTTTGGCCTTTGGACAGCTATAGCAGGGTCATTTAAAAAACAGGCGTGGCCAAATCTACCCAAAAGCCTATCGTTCCCAAACGGAAACCCGCATCATTACGTGAGCACATGCGGCACATGACTCCAAAGAAGCATGCTTACTTTTATGGAGATCAGATAATAGGTTGTGCTATAGCTGTTAAAAAACTTTAAATCCATATAATTTCCTATGGTAAATTGCCTGTGTTGGCTATAAATGGTCATTTCCATCTATGATTGAGATGGTGACAGGCTTGCTAAAAAAAACTTTTTTTTTACGGCTGTGCTTAAAGGCCTTAAAGCGCTTGAAATCGCTGCTCACAGCTATATTTTATTCCTGTGATCAAAGCTGAGTCTTCAGTGTCACATGATCCTTCAGAAATCATTCTAATATGCTGATTTGAGCTCAAGAAACATTTATGATTATTATCAATGTTGAAAACAGTTTCATATTTTTGTGCAAACGGTGATATATTTTATTTTTCAGGATTCTTTGATGAATAGCATCTTCAAAAGAACAGCATTTACATTGTAACGTCATTTCTTTTGATCAATTCAATGCATCCTTGATGAATAAAAGTATAACATCTTTTGAACACTAGTGTATATTTGAATCATTTGTTCGTATGAGCTGTTATGGATGATGAGGTTTGGATTAAACACATGGTTTGTGGTGTAAATGAAGTGAAGTGGTGTTTTGTACCCGTGTGTCCTGGCGTGCGGGCGTCGGCGGGCTGGGCAGCGAGAGCTCCGTGGCCTTCGTGGTTTCGTCCTCTTCCTCCAGCACGACCACACTCTCCACCAGCACTTGCTCCTCCTCGCGCGTCTCCTCGGCTTTCTTCTCCGGCGTTACTGTGGTGATGAGGTCACTCATGGCGATGCCTTTGGCAGTGCCGTACAACGCCGTGCCCATCTCTACACACACACACACACACAGCTTCAGTCCTGCATCTGCATTCACTACAACAACAACCATTACAGCAATAAGAGTGAACACTGACTGCATTATTATTGAATTATTATTGCCTTTAATACACTCTTAGAGATAAATGTTCAGAAAGGGTTTTTTCACAGCCGTGCCATAGAAGACAAAAGAATCCCCAAAGAATCTTTCAGTGATCGGGTTGTAAAAGAACTCAAGCGATTAAACTTTTTTATCTAATCAAATTACATAATTAATTTATCACAAATTATTCACATCAATTGTGTGAGAAATGACCCCCCCAAAAGATTAAGTCATTATTGTGTTAAATGGAAAAAACATTGAATAAACAATACAAAAACATACAATTTATTAACTTTTAAGGCTACAATGTGGCCATACATTTTTTTTGTTTTTTGAAGTGGCTTTTATGTATATATATATATATATTTACACAGACTGTACAGGGCAGAGGTGGGATGAATATGAATGAAAAATGAAATGATACTCTAAATATGAAACTAAAACCGCCAGGTCACCATCTTAATGAGTGAGTCACTGAATCATTCAAACGACTGATTCAATCAGGATCGAAGCAAGTGACCGTCTCAATGGATGAGTGACTCACTCGATTCATTTAAGACCACAGACTCATTCAGTAATGAAACGCCGCTGTGTGTTTCTCAGAGACACTCAACAGTTCTGCTGTGGCTTTGCTTGGAACTATATTGGCAAAATTGAGCAAAAACAGACAATATTGTGTCTAAAATGTAACACAATATTAACATCTTGTTTATTGAACTGTTGTATAAAATCAATATCACATTTGCAATTGTGCTGATATTCGGGAAAAACAGCATTCTTGCTTGTGTGATACTGTTTAACTATATCATATGATATAAATATAAGACAAAAACCCATTCTGTGTCATTTTTTGCTCTCATATCTTGAATTTTAGTGGCATTTTAACAGCAACCTAATAGGCTTCATCACACAGTCAGTCGTTGATCACGTTCATCACTAAACTGCATGAAATGTAAGATAGCATACGTTAAAAGCATTAATGATTTTAACAATTTATTTTTTCCATAATTAATTGCACCAAATTAACTTATTAAATCAACCCTAAAAAAGAACAATTTCTTATTGTGGAGAACATTTTACAAATCTAAAGAATCTTTGTCCACTATAGTGGAACTATAGAGTATTTCATTGGCTCTGTTTTTATAGTCTGCACACTGACAATGAAGTTGAACCTAACTATTTAATATACACCGATCAGGCATAACATTATGACCATTATGGTGAAGTGAATAACACTGATGATCTCTTCATCTCCTGTTAGTGGGTGGGATATATTAGGCAGCAAGTGAACATTTTGTCCTCAAAGTTGATGTGTTAGAAGCAGGAAAAATGGGCAAGTGTAAGGATTTGAGCGAGTTTGACAAGGGCCAAATTGTGATGGCTAGACGACTGGGTCAGAGCATCTCCAAAACTGCAGCTCTTGTGGGGTGTTCCCGGTCTGCAGTGGTCAGGATCTATCAAAAGTGCTCCAAGGAAGGAACAGTGGAGAACCGGCGACAGGGTCATGGGCGGCCAAGGCTCATTGATGCACGTGGGGAGCGAAGGCTGGCCCGTGTGGTCCAATCAAACAGACGAGCTACTGGAGCTCAAATTGCTCAAGAAGTTAATGCTGGTTCTGATAGAAAGGTGTCAGAATACACAGTGCATCTCAGTTTGTTGTGTATGGGGCTGCATAGCCGCTGACCAGTCAGGGTGCCCATGCTGACCCCTGTCCACCGCCGAAAGCACCAACAGTGGCACGTGAGCATCAGAACTGGACCACGGAGCAATGGAAGAAGGTGGCCTGGTTGGAGGAATCACGTGTTCTTTTACATCACGTGGATGGCCGGGTGCGTGGCTTACCTGGGGAACACATGGCACCAGGATGCACTATGGGAAGAAGGCAAGCCGGCGGAGGCAGTGTGATGCTTTGGGCAATGTTCTGCTGGGAAACCTTGGGTCCTGCCATCCATGTGGATGTTCCTTTGACACGTACCACCTACCTAAGCATTGTTGCAGACCATGTACAGCCTTTCATGGAAACGGTATTCCCTGGTGGCTGTGGCTCTTCCAGCAGGATAATGCTCCTGCCACAAAGCACAAATGCTTCAGGAATGGTTTGAGGAGCACAACAACGAGTTTGAGGTGTTGACTTGGCCTCCAAATTCCCCAGATCTCAATCCAAACGAGCATCTGTGGGATGTGCTGAACAAACAAGTCCGATCCATGGAGGCCCCACCTCGCAACTTACAGGACTTAAAGGATCTGCTGCTAACATCTTGGTGCCAGATATCACAGCACACCT
>CM077214.1:32995353-32997853 GCA_039654625.1 Rhinogobio ventralis
CCATCTGACTGTATATCTGTCCGTCTGTCTGTCAGTCCATCTGTCTGTCCGTTCTTCTGTCTGTCTGTCTGTCTGACTGTATATCTGTCCGTCTGTCTGTCTCTATATCCGTCCGTCTGTCTTATATCTGTCTGTCCGTCCGTCTGTCGTCCATCTGTCTGTATATCTGTCTGTCAGTCCGTCTGTCTGTATATCTATCTGTCTGTCTGTCCATCTGACTGTATATCTGTCCGTCTGTATATCTGTTCGTCTGTCTGTCAGTCCGTCTGTCCGTTCTTCTGTCTGTCTGTCTGTCTGACTGTATATCTGTCCGTCTGTCTGTCTCTATATCCGTCCGTCTGTCTTATATCTGTCTGTCCGTCCGTCTGTCGTCCATCTGTCTGTATATCTGTCTGTCTTATATCTGTCTGTCAGTCCATCTGTCTGTCAGTCCGTCGGTCTGTCTGTCTCTCTTTATATCTGTCCGTCTGTCTGTCCATCTGTCAGTATATCTGTCTCTCTCTATATCTGTCCGTCTGTCTGTCTGTATATCTGTCCGTCTGTCTGTCAGTCCATCTGTCTGTCAGTCCGTCGGTCTGTCTGTCTGTCTCTATATCTGTCTGTCTGTCTGTCTGTCCATCTGTCAGTATATCTGTCTCTCTCTATATCTGTCCGTCTGTCCGTCTGTCTGTATATCTATCTGTCCGTCTGTCCATCTGTCTGTCAGTCCGTCTGTCCGTTCTTCTGTCTGTCTGTCTGTCTGACTGTATATCTGTCCGTCTGTCTGTCTCTATATCCGTCCGTCTGTCTGTCTGTCTGTCAGTCCGTCGGTCTGTCTGTCGGTCTCTATATCTGTCCGTCTGTCTTATATCTGTCTGTCCGTCCATCTGTCATCCATCTGTCTGTATATCTGTCTGTCTTATATCTGTCTGTCAGTCCGTCGGTCTGTCTGTCTCTCTTCATATCTGTCCATCTGTCAGTATATCTGTCTCTCTCTATATCTGTCTGTCTGTCTGTCCATCTGTCAGTATATCTGTCTCTCTCTATATCTGTCCGTCTGTCCGTCTGTCTGTCTGTCCGTCCGTCTGTCCGTCTGTATATGTGTCCGTCTGCCTGTCCGTCCGTCTGTCAGTATATCCGCCTGTCTGTCTGTCTGTCCATCTGTCAGTATATCTGTCTGTCCGTCTGTCTGTCCATCTGTCAGTATATCTGTCTCTCTCTATATCTGTCCGTCTGTCTGTCTGTCCGTCCGTCTGTCTGTCCGTCTGTATATGTGTCCGTCTGCCTGTCCGTCCGTCTGTCAGTATATCCGTCTGTCCGTCTGTCTGTCCATCTGTCAGTATATCTGTCTGTCCGTCTGTCTGTCCATCTGTCAGTATATCTGTCTCTCTCTATATCTGTCCATCTGTCTGTCTGTCTATCACTCATTATCTCTCAGTTTCTGTTAATGTTCTTGAAACTGATGGCAGATCTGAAACACGTCTGAAGAACGTAATGAACAGATGTGAGCGCTTGAGACACTCGAGCTCATCTACAATTATCTATGGAACTCGTTTGCTTCCTATGGAAATACATTTGAATATGTCACATTACACAAGAATCAAGAGGGATTGTGGGAAAAATGGCACAATTCACATCTCTAGTGGGTATTTAGATCACGTCTACTGTAGGAAAACTGGGTCACGAACGATGATGAAGCTTTTCAAAACTCGCTCAGTCGTTTAAGCAATACCGTGGTCTCAGATGTTTCTCCTGAAATTATTTAGGAAAGAGACACTCATTCTCAAAGGTTCAGTAGTTTTCCTACTCTAAAATGAACGTACCTTGGCAAATCTTGAGACATTATCGAGATTATTGAGGTCATTTTCTCAAAAGAAAAATAATGTAAATTCATAAGTCTGTCTTATATCTGTCTGTCCGTCCGTCTGTCGTCCATCTGTCTGTATATCTGTCTGTCTTATATCTGTCTGTCAGTCCATCTGTCTGTCAGTCCGTCGGTCTGTCTGTCTCTCTTTATATCTGTCCGTCTGTCTGTCCATCTGTCAGTATATCTGTCTCTCTCTATATCTGTCCGTCTGTCTGTCTGTATATCTGTCCGTCTGTCTGTCAGTCCATCTGTCTGTCAGTCCGTCGGTCTGTCTGTATATCTATCTGTCTGTCTGTCAGTCCATCTGTCTGTCAGTCCGTCGGTCTGTCTGTCTGTCTCTATATCTGTCTGTCTGTCTGTCCATCTGTCAGTATATCTGTCTCTCTCTATATCTGTCCGTCTGTCTGTCTGTATATCTGTCTGTCTGTCCGTCTGTCTGTCTGTATATCTGTCCGTCTGTCTGTCAGTCCATCTGTCTGTCAGTCCGTCGGTCTGTCTGTATATCTATCTGTCTGTCTGTCAGTCCATCTGTCTGTCAGTCCGTCGGTCTGTCTGTCTGTCTCTATATCTGTCTGTCTGTCTGTCCATCTGTCAGTATATCTGTCTCTCTCTATATCTGTCCGTCTGTCTGTCTGTATATCTATCTGTCTGTCC
>CM077214.1:33002853-33005353 GCA_039654625.1 Rhinogobio ventralis
TGAGAGAGTGTGTAAGAGTGTATGAGTGAGTGAGTGAGAGTGAGTGTGTGAGTGAGAGTGTGTGAGAGTGAGTGTGTGTGTGAGAGAGTGTATGAGTGAGTGAGAGTGTGTGTGCGAGAGAGTGTGTGCATGTGTGCGTGTGCGAGTGTGTGTGAATGAGTGAGTGTGTGTGAGAGTGAGCGCGTGTGTGTGTGTGTGAGAGTGTGTGCACGTGTGCACGTGTGTGTGCATGTGTGTGTGAGAGTGAGTGAGTGTGTGTGAGAGTGAGCGCGTGTGTGTGAGAGAGTGTGTAAGAGTGTATGAGTGAGTGAGTGAGAGTGAGTGTGTGTGGGAGAGTGAGTGAGAGTGTGTGTGTGTGTGTGAGAGAGTGTATGAGTGAGTGAGAGTGTGTGAGAGTGAGTGAGTGTGTGTGTGTGTGAGAGTGTGTGCACGTGTGCACGTGTGTGTGTGTGCATGTGTGTGTGAGAGTGAGTGAGTGTGTGTGAGAGTGAGTGAGTGTGTGTGAGAGAGTGTGTAAGAGTGTATGAGTGAGTGAGTGAGTGAGAGTGAGTGTGTGTGTGAGAGTGAGTGAGAGTGTGTGTGTGTGTGTGAGAGAGTGTATGAGTGAGTGAGAGTGTGTGAGAGTGAGTGAGTGTGTGTGTGTGTGTGAGAGAGTGTATGAGTGAGTGACAGTGTGTGTGTGAGATAGTGTGTGCATGTGTGCGTGTGCGAGTGTGTGTGAATGAGTGAGTGTGTGTGAGAGTGAGTGCGTGTGTGTGTGTGTGAGAGTGTGTGCACGTGTGCACGTGTGTGTGTGTGCATGTGTGTGTGAGAGTGAGTGAGTGTGTGTGAGAGTGAGTGAGTGTGTGTGAGGGAGTGTGTAAGAGTGTATGAGTGAGTGTGTGTGTGAGAGTGAGAGTGTGTGTGTGTGTGTGAGAGAGTGTATGAGTGAGTGAGAGTGTGTGAGAGTGAGAGAGTGTGTGTGTGAATGAGTGAGTGTGTGTGAGAGTGAGTGAGTGTGTGTGTGTGTGTGTGTGAGAGAGTGAGTGAGAGTGTGTGTGAGAGAGTGTGTGCATGTGTGCGTGTGCGGGTGTGTGTGAATGAGTGAGTGTGTGTGAGAGTGAGTGTGTGTGTGTGTGTGTGTGTGTGTGAGAGTGTGTGTGTGAGAGTGTGTGCACGTGTGCACGTGTGTGTGTGTGCATGTGTGTGTGAGAGTGAGTGAGTGTGTGTGAGAGTGTGTAAGAGTGTATGAGTGAGTGAGTGAGTGAGTGAGTGAGTGAGTGAGTGTGTGTGTGAGAGTGAGTGAGAGTGAGTGTGTGTGTGTGAGAGAGTGTATGAGTGAGTGAGAGTGTGTGAGTGTGTGAGTGTGTGTGAGAGTGAGTGAGTGTGTGTGTGTGAGAGAGAGTGTGTGAGAGTGTGTGTGTGAGAGAGTGTGTGCATGTGTGCGTGTGCGAGTGTGTGTGAATGAGTGAGTGTGTGTGAGAGTGTGTGTGTGAGAGTGTGTGAACGTGTGCACGTGTGCGTGTGTGCATGTGTGTGTGTGTTTTACGTGTACCTTTGCATGATGTAGGTCGACTCCATACATAGACAGTTTCTTTACATTCTCCAGAAAATGCATCTCAGCTTCGGCCGGCGTCATTCCTCTGAGAGACACACAGACACAAACGCACTGCATCATGGGAAACGTATCTGCACTGAGATCATATATCAACACAATTAAGAAATCATTCACAAGGTGTTTAACCTCCTAACCATAACTATTAGACAAGAATAAGATTTTAAACACCAGGATTTGAAGTCAAACATGTTTTCCTGTAGAATATTGATCGACACTGTTATTGAACTGAATCAACATGTCCAATCGTCCAAACGTCCAATCAAAACGCTCAAGAATTCAATAAAAAAAATTACTTATTATCATTCTTCAGACATTATGGGATGTTACTTTTGAATGTTCTCTGAACGTTCCGAATCAAGTGGTAACATTTAAAAAGCGTTACGATGTATAAATAATGTTAATGTTTTGAGAGCATTATGAAAGACCAGATAACGTTGAAAGAACGTTCTATTAACGTTAATGTAGGTTCATAACTTTGAGAGAATGTTTGATTTTTTAGACTGACTGAATCACATCATGAACAGAAGCAGGAGGACGAGACACACTTGTAGTTCTTGTGCAGGTCCATGATTTTCTCCTCCATCTCTTTGGTCTGATGAGGCGCGAAACGAAACTCGCTGACATATTCGGAGCCGTACTCGTCCGGGTCGTGATCGCCCAGCTCCGACTGAACCGTGTACGAACCCAGAACCGTGTGAGTGGCGAACGAGCACGGCAAGCGACCCGATATAATGTCATCCCTCAGCTGTAAACACAGGTAATATCTGACAGAAAGAGATTCATTTAATCATTTTCTATTTCCTATGTATTTGTATAGATCTGAGAGATCAGAGTCGGACCTGGTGATGTCTTCAGACAGCAGCGCCGGTTCTGGAGGATAAAACTTCACGTTGAATGAGAAGT
>CM077214.1:33012853-33035353 GCA_039654625.1 Rhinogobio ventralis
TTCTTGATTTTTTTTTTGGTGATGACAGTGGTGTTACCATAGTTTTACTACAGTATTTATGTAGAACCAATGGTGAATATGGTACATTTGTAAAGGATACAGTATATACAGATAAGCATTTATGACAGTCTCAGACTAATGTTTTCATATTTAAGACATTGAGAATTAGGGCGGCACGATTAATCGAACTCGAACTGCAATCGGGTTATGTGCGATTATGAAAACGCAAAGGCTGCGATTTTAATTAAATAAATATATGCACAGTGTGTTAGTGAAGAGCAGCTCTGTGGTCAGTATTAAATGCTGCTCTGTCTGAAAGCACTGCGAGTTTGACTCGCTTATAACGTGCGTTTGAAAGCAACACGCGTCAAACATCTTCACAAACTAGTAATGCGAAGCGTTCATAAACCTATAAAAATACAACGTTTAATAACATGTTTTAACACACTTCATGTCGTCAGTCGAGTGTTTGTGAGCTGATGTGGTTTCTGATCACAGAATGAGGCAGATAATGCATTATTTTATAGTATTCTATACAGTGATAAAGTCTTTGTCAATCAGCACTGCATACTTTATTATTATGAAAATACCCGAGAAGGCTTGAAGAACTCAAATACACCATATCTTGTCGCAGTCGTGTGTTTATTGTCTTCATGTGTAATCAGTCAAAGCGTTTCTATCTTCTTTTTATTCAGCTACAGCGCTAGCTCCACATTAGGGATTTCCTGAAAACTATTACTTCTCTGAGGCAAATGCGGCGTTTCTGCTCGAGGGCGCCCTCTGGCTTCCAGTATGAATGAATACTTCTCTCTAAATAAATGTATATGACAATCCGTGTTTTTCTTTAGTGTACAGGAGTTTTTCCCCCCACAGTGGATGCATAAGAGGCTCATATTTCATATTAAAGACATATACTTTAAGAAATTGATATCACAGATAAAAAGCACAGATTTTTATTATAATAATTTTTTACAATAAATTCTTAGACCTTTCTAATGATTTTAGTCATAGGCTGTCTGCATATTAACAGGTAACCCAGCAGTTACTGTAAAATATAAATTAAATAAATAAATAAAAGTTTTCAGTAAAATATAAATATTATTATTATTACATTGTTATATTTATTCTTTTATTTTAAATTTTTAATAATGAAAATGTTATTGTAATAGCAATATTTCTTATTTTGGTAAATATTTTTATTTAGCAATAATAATAATAATCATAATAATTATTATTAGTCATATTAATATATAAACACAAAATGTTATACACACACTTTTCATTTGTAAAAAAAATAAAAATAAAAAAAGCATTTTAAATCGCAATTTTAACCATAATAATCACAATTAGATATTTTCCCCAAATCGTGCAGCCCTATTGAGAATTCATTTTTCATGCACATTCAAATGTTCACGGTTCTCTGATTTTAATTTTACACTTTTATGATTTAATTATAAGCTTTTTATCACAACCCTGCTCTAGCACATCACCACAACACGATGAAACACCAAACACAAAACTGCATAATAAAAAATTCAATGTTTCATATTTTTATAGTATAATTACCATAACAACATACCATAGAAAACCATGGTACATATTAAGCATGATAATGCATGAATGCACCATCAGATTATAGTTATCCTGAACTGCCACAATGGTTTGTTCTGGTTTCTGGTCTGAGGATCTGGTTTATATCTAGTCTGTTAGTCCTTGAGATGTGTCTTTGTCTCTCTGCAAAGGACACGCCGAAGGCTCTCAGCCAATCAGCTGCTCCGATACAGCTGTGTGTCTTTAAGAGCTTCCTGCACAGCTGAAGAGCGCTGGACGCAACAAACGCTTTCCCACACAGACGTCATCTAACCTCTCCATTCCTCTCTGTGATCTAGAATACGACAAATAAACCCAGCACTGACACAGCAGTTAAATCACCCTTGATGCATTATTCATGAGTCCAGACTCTATTTATTATTGTAGCAGATCAAACCTGACACTGATAAACCACAGAAACACCAGAAATAATAATAAATCCACTGCAGATTTGTGCTTACTGAGATTTGTTTAAATAAGAAACAAATAATTGCTTTTGGAGATAATCTTGTAACTAATCGTAAGTAAATAAGTGAATCTCACATCCCCCATTCTCATTACTGTAAAGCCAATAAATATTATTTATAGAGTAAAATATTTGTTGTATCGCCTTTAATTCATGTGAATATCAATTTAAAAAAATCATTGTATTAAAGTAATGAGAACGTAATGTGAATCACCAATGAGAGTAATGACAATTATAAATGTAAAGTACATAGAACATCAAGACATATCACAGAATGTGGTTGCTAGGGTGTAATGTGGTTCTTTGTGTGTTGGGGTTTTCCTATGCAGTTGCTAAGGTATTTGAGTAATTTTCTGTGTGGTCCAAGTTGCTTGCAAGAGTGTTGCTATGCAGTTGCAATGATGTTCTGAGTGATTATTTTAGTGTGTTACTAGGTGGTTGCTAAGGTGTTGCTATTCAGTTGCTAAGGTTTTCTGAGTAACTTTAGTGTGTTCCTAGATGGTTGCCATGGTGTTGCTATGCAGTTGCTAATGTTTTCTGCATGTTTTTTAGTAGGGTGTTCCCATGTGGTTGCCAGGGTGTTGCTATGCAGTTGCTATGATGCTAGTGATTTTTAGTGCTTTACTAGGTGGTTGCTAGGGTGTTGCTATGGTGTTCTGTATTGTTTTAGTCTGGTGTTCCTAGGTAATTGCCAGGGTGTTGCTATGCAGTCGCTATGGTGTTCTGAGTGATTTTTAGTGTGTTACTAGTTGGTTGTTATGCAGTTGCTAAGGTGTTCTGAGTGATTTTAGTGTGTTACTAAGTAATTGCTAGGGTGCTCCTATGCAGTTGCTAAGGTGTTCTGAGTAACTTTAGTATGTTCCTTTAGTTGTGGCTGCCAGGGTGTTGCCATGCAGCTGCTAATATGTTCTGCATGGTTTTTAGTAGGGTGTTCCTAGGTGGTTGCCAGGGTGTTGCTATGCAGTTGCTAATATGTTCTGCATGGTTTTTAGTAGGGTGTTCCTAGGTGGTTGCCAGGGTGTTGCCATGCAGTTGCTAATATGTTCTGCATGGTTTTTAGTAGGGTGTTCCTAGGTGGTTGCCAGGGTGTTGCTATGCAGCTGCTAAGATGTTCTGCGTGTTTTTTAGTAGGGTGTTCCTAGGTGGTTGCCAGGGTGTTGCTATGCAGCTGCTAAAGTGTTCTGCGTGTTTTCATTAGGGTGTTCCTATGTGGTTGCTAGGGTGTTACTGTGCAGCTGCCAAAGCATTCTGAATAATTATAGTGTGTTCCTATGTGGTTGCCGTGGTGTTGCTATGCAGTTGCTAAGGTGTTCTGAGTGTTTTAGTGTGTTACTAGGTGGTTGTATAAACATAATGTAAATCAGCATTGAGAAAAAAACTATTATAAATGTACAATTATAAGTACATAAAACATCAAGATGCATTAAAGTAATGCGAATGAAATTGTAATGAATATAATGTCAAAATGAAAAAAAAATAGGAATGGAATTAAAATAGGATACTCATTTTCGTATTTGTCCTTTTTAGGGGTGAAATATGTGAAATAATTCACCCTAATACTGTATATAATGTCCTTTTGCTCTCAGAGATGTTCCTGAACACAAAACATTGACGAGAAGCAGAACAATCATTAAATCTAGGCCGAGTTGAGCAGCGCTCTCATTCTCTGAGTGAATTACAGTCAGAAATAGCAGCTGTTCTTCAGTCTGATCTCACGAGACGTCTCCTAAATGAAGGACAGACAAACATTTGCACAGGTGTCACTGTACGAGCTGATGCACATGAACATCAACGGCGTAATCAAAGAATCACACACACACCTGACACAATACAAGTCACACCGCAGAACTAATGAATACTAATGAACATCAAATCCCACAATCACCTGCAGCTAAAACTGACCTTCAGTGCATGTGAAACACTAGTTAAACAAACACAATATCAGATGACTGGACATTCAAAACTATCAAATATTATTGTAATCACTACGAGCACATGCTGTAATCAATGCCAACATGCCGGCTTAACTGAACACATCTCACATCAATCCATTTAATGAGTTTACAGTAAAACAACAGAATGCTGGTTATGACTAATAATGTCCTAGTGATTATTAATAATAAGAGGAGACATTACATGGCTGTTGTTTAATGCCATTATTTACACACCCTGCATTTCTGCATATAAATAAATAATTCATGAATATAAACATGAATATGAATCATCAGTTCTCTTCCCAAAAAATCCTAAAGGAATGCAAGTGGAATTTCTATCATAAATAACTGTATTTTTCAGATCTGACGACAGAAACGGCCTCAGCTTCATCGCGTCATCACGGCCGCAAGTGACGTCACGCCGGCAGTCCGCGTGCACGCGCAGGCCACACCCACCGCATTGCAGAACCACAAAACGAAACCGGTACCAGCGAAGAGCACGAAACCCGCAGATGCACAACGAATATGATTGCATCACATACAGACACATTAACGAAACGATGCTTTCATATAGAGCGCGCGTGAGAGATTCAATGACATGCACGCGCTTCGTGTGTGTGACATGATGACTGTCAATCAAATTCCACACGCATATAAAACTATTTCCAAGAGCTCTGCTTACTGATGCAGAACACACACACACACTATAAATGATGCTACTGTAGTGTTACTCATTGCACCCGAACACACACACACACACGCAATCACGAGACTGAAGCAGATGAACGGCTGTTTACCGGCTCTGATGCTGCTGATGCTGCTGCTTCCCGGCGCGCGCGGCGACAGACTGACTTATAGACACACACACACACACACACACTCCCGTACTGCGCATCACACACTCAAATAGCTTTATCTTGGCACATGCACTAGAGATCGACCCCTCCCGAAGTAAATGCGTGTAGCCTCACCCGTGTCGTGATGCTCCGGTCACTAGTGTCGGTCTGGTGTGTGTGTCGGGCGAGTTCAGAGCAGAACACACAGGGTTAAACCAGTATGCTGACTCATCACTAATATCTATAGCTCACTGTATTTATCACGCGCGCGCGCGCACACGCACACATCTACTGAAATACACAAACATAATATATATATATATATATTATAAATAAATAATAGTATTATATCATGTTTAGGCCATCTTTACGACATACTTGACGTAAAACATTTTTTACATTGTACATTATGGTATACACCGATCAAGCAGGTGAAGTGAATAACACTGACGATCTCTTCCTCACGGCTCCTGTTAGTGGGTGGGATATATTAGGCAGCAAGTGAACATTTTGTCCTCAAAGTTGATGTGTTAGAAGCAGGAAAAATGGGCAAGCGTAAGGATTTGAGCGAGGAAGGGTCAAATTGTGATGGCTAGACGACTGGGTCAGAGCATTTCCAAAACTGCAGCTCTTGTGGGGTGTTCCCGGTCTGCAGTGGTCAGGATCTATCAAAAGTGCTCCAAGGAAGGAACAGTGGAGAACCGGAGACAGGGTCATGGGCGGCCAAGGCTCATTGATGCACGTGGGGAGCGAAGGCTGGCCCGTGTGGTCCGATCAAACAGACGAGCTACTGGAGCTCAAATTGCTCCAGAAGTTAATGCTGGTTCTGATAGAAAGGTGTCAGAATACACAGAGCATCTCAGTTTGTTGTGTATGGGGCTGCATAGCCGCTGACCAGTCAGGGTGCCCATGCTGACCCCTGTCCACCGCCGAAAGCACCAACAGTGGCACGTGAGCATCAGAACTGGACCACGGAGCAATGGAAGAAGGTGGCCTGGTCTGATGAATCACGTGTTCTTTTACATCACGTGGATGGCCGGGTGCGTGGCTTACCTGGGGAACACATGGCACCAGGATGCACTATGGGAAGAAGGCAAGCCGGCGGAGGCAGTGTGATGCTTTGGGCAATGTTCTGCTGGGAAACCTTGGGTCCTGCCATCCATGTGGATGCTACTTTGACACGTACCACCTACCTAAGCATTGTTGAGACCATGTACAGCCTTTCATGGAAACGGTATTCCCTGGTGGCTGTGGCTCTTCCAGCAGGATAATGCTCCTGCCACAAAGCACAAATGCTTCAGGAATGGTTTGAGGAGCACAACAACGAGTTTGAGGTGTTGACTTGGCCTACAAATTCCCCAGATCTCAATCCAATCGAGCATCTGTGGGATGTGCTGAACAAACAAGTTCGATCCATGGAGGCCCCACTTCGCAGCTTACAGGACTTAAAGGATCTGCTGCTAACATCTTGGTGCCAGATATCACAGCACACCTTCAGGGGTCTAGTGGAGTCCATGCCTCGACGGGTCAGCAAAAGGGGGACCAACACAATATTAGGAAGGTGGTCATAATGATATGCCTGATCGGTGTATATCAAAGGCTGCATCCTAAATCACATACTTGCCTACTATATAGTGGAAGAAAAACAGTAGCATGTGAATTCATATTGCTATTTAGACAGGCTTGATTGTGCCTGTGGGGAATTGATTGGATGGTTGTGGTTTGCTATTGGTGGATCTCAGGTGAGTGACAGGTTGCCCCGCCCTCATCAGAGAAGAGATGATGTCACTGCAAGAAGCAGGGGAAGTTATTCTGATTCAAGATTACCAGCCACTAAATCCCTTAATAGAACAAAACCGTGGTACTGTAATAACATAATTCAGCCTTGAAACATTGACCATGTGAGTGTCACTCCAAACAGAGCACAGGTTCATCACAAGCTGTGATTTCCGCCATCTGCATCCGTCTCTGATCCTCAGACGAGCATTTACACACTCTAACACACACATCACACAGCAGATGAGACGCCTGGATGGATTCTGCACAGCAGAAACTACTGAAATCTCCCTGCTGCTCCTTTAATGCTCCACTGTCTGCTGTGCATGTAGATGAGTCCTGCCGTCTGCACTTCCCATCATGCATCTGCACAAGGACACACAGCAGCATCAGTCTAACAGAGCAGAAGCGGATCACAGACGCTTGAGTTCAGGTCAGCTGTCAATCACATGTCAAACTGTCACTCTGATTGGCTGCTGTTGTTGAGCTCTTCAGGTTCAGCTTCATTAAAGCATTTTCATACACTAATAATCTTCTGAACACCAGAGAGAGTGTGCGTATGGTGTGTGAGAAAACTCCTTTGCTGCTTGGCTGGTTTGTGGATGTCAGCTGGGTCGATCGGTCTGTAATCTGGACCGTCTCGAACTCTAGAGAACAACACTGAGATGCAACTGCTCTGTAAAGAGGAGTATAACAGACAAATTAAATGCTGACTGTGAGTGAGAGTTTCATATGCTGATATTGATATGGCTGAGATCTGACGCACAAACACAAGCTCCATATGTTGAGTCAGTCATTACTAACAGTCGTTATCACAGAGATTCTGTTTGATGATTACTGGCAGAAATTACACACATCACCGTCAAACACCCTAGTAACCACCTATAAACCATTCAAAACAGCTCTAGCAACCACCTAGAAACCATTCAGAACAGCCGTAGCAACCACCCAAAACACCCTAACAACACCCCTAGCAACCACCCAGAACACCCTAGCCACCACCCAGAACACCCTAGGAACACCCCACCCTAGCAACCACCTAGAAAGCATTCAGAAAAGCCCTAGCAACCACCCAGAATACCCTAGCAACCACCCAGAACACCCTAGCAATCACCTAGAAACCATTCAGAACAGCCCTAGCAACCACCCAAACCACCCTAGGAACACCCCACCCTAGCAACCACTTAGAAAGCATTCAGAAAATACCCTAGTAACACCCCTTGCAACCATCCAGAACACCCTAGCAACCACTTAGATAGCAGGGTTTTTATGAACTATCATGAACTAAATCTAAAACTATTAAAATAAAGATAAAATAAAACAAAATATAAAAAAGGAAAAAAACTAAACAAAAATTAGAAATGTTGCCTTGGCAATAAATTGGTTTTTGGTTTCAGAACACCACCCATAACACCCTAGCAACCACCTAGCAACCACCCAGAACACCCTAGCAAAGAGCCAGAACACCATAGCAACGCCCTGGCAACCACCCAGAACACCATAACAAAGCCCTGGCAACCACCCAGAACTCCATAGCAATGCCTTGGCAACCACCCAGAACACCATAACAATGCCCTGGCAACCACCCAGAGGACTCGGCAGTGCGGTGGTGAGTTCTGCACAAGTAAACACCAATCTGTTGCCGTTCACACACAATCAACTGGGTCAAAACATGAACACGAGGTGTAAATGTGATGAGAACACACTGTAGTTTCACACAGACGGTGTGAAGTCACAAACACTCAGATCAGATTCAGACAGATTACTGACGTGCTGCAAACGCTCTAATCTCTGGCTCGGCTCTAAGCGCATCAGTGCGGCGAGTGTGTGTGTTCAGATGTGTGCTTCTGATCAAACCACCTCTGATAATAAAGATCCATTATCCATCATGCTTATTGCATTAATGTAGAGTCCTTCACTGAGCTGCATACAAACACACATACACACGGCATTCTGGGTACTGACACTATATTGCCAAAAGTATTGGGCCGCCCCTCCAAATCCCTGAGTTCAGGTGTTCAATCCCTTCATGGCCACAGGTGTATAAATCAAGCACTAGGCATGCAGACGCTTCTACAAACATTTGTGAAAGAATGGGTCGCTCTCAGGAGCTCAGTGAACTCCTCCAAGCCTTACATCACCAAGAGCAATGCAAAGCGTGGGATGCAGTGGGGTAAAGCACGCCGCCACTGGACTCTAGAGCAGTGAGACGTGTTCTCTGGAGTGACCAATCACGCTTCTCTGTCTGCAATCCCATGGACGAGTCTGGGTTT
Source organism: Rhinogobio ventralis (assembly GCA_039654625.1). Classification (NCBI taxonomy): domain Eukaryota; kingdom Metazoa; phylum Chordata; class Actinopteri; order Cypriniformes; family Gobionidae; genus Rhinogobio; species Rhinogobio ventralis. The sequence continues at coordinate 33,021,729 of CM077214.1, forward strand.
GGCGGTTGCCAGGGGAACGGGACTTGCCTGACTGCATTGTGCCAAGTGTAAAGTTTGGTGGAGGGGGGATTATGGGGTGGGGTTGTTTTTCAGGGGTTGGGCTTGGCCCCTTAGTTCCAGTGAAAGGAACTCTTAATGCTTCAGCATACCAAGACATTTTGGACAATTTCATGCTCCCAACTTTGTGGGAACAGTTTGGGGATGGCTCCTTCCTGTTCCAACATGACTGCGCTCCAGTGCACAAAGCGTTGGTCCATAAAGACATGGATGAGCGAGTTTGGTGTGGAGGAACTTGACTGGCCTGCACAGAGTCCGGACCTCATCCCGATAGAACACCTTTGGGATGAATAAGAGCGGAGACTGCGAGCCAGGCCTTCTCGTCCAACATCAGTGCCTGACCTCACAAATGCGCTTCTAGAAGAATGGTCAAAAATTCCCATAAACACACTCCTAAACCTTGTGGAAAGCCTTCCCAGAAGAGTTGAAGCTGTTAGAGCTGCAAAGGGTGGGCCAACTCCATATTAAACCCTACGGATTAAGAATGGGATGGCATTAAAGTTCATGTGCATGTTAATGTATACTAATGAAACAAAATGGTACAAATAAAGTGCAGCACATGCAATGACCGTAGCAACTTTAACCATTGAAAGGATACTATGATAAAGATATCACTTTCCTTATAGTTTTTTTATGAATATATGATGGACCTGAAGAATGAAAGCTGTATCATATACTGAGATATTTATATGAGCAATATCACACTCTCAGTCATGCGAAATATCTTTATATTTATATCAGATGGGCTGCAGCTTGAATATTGCATGAAAATATTGTTTCATTGAAAAAATATGTCTGTTTTCAAGAGTTTTCCAATTTCAAAAAGTCAAATTCGAAGAACTTTAAGCACCATTGTTTATAAGAGTTACAGTGCATAACATTCATGTTTGTTTGTTTTTACAAGTCAAGACTAGTCAGAATGATTTCCAGCATGTCTCATGATATACAGACTTGAACCTGAAGCATCAGGAAGACGACACACACACACACACACATGATGAGAGCTTGAGCTCAGCTGCACAGCGTCTCTGGAGAACACCAGAGGTCAGATCAAACCTCCAGCCTGGACAGAAACTGATGAATATAGACGTGTGCAGCTGCAATGTTCATTAAGAGTGTGTGTGTTTTCACACAGTAATGACTGTCGTTCTGCCCACAGAGAATGGTTTTACACAGAGAACCACTAAACAACCCACACACTTCTCTAACTTCAGCATGTGCACACAGTTTATTTCTGTCTCCTACTGTCACTGTTATCAACCCGTGTGATTCTCTCAGCGTCAGACGAGCGGTTCGGCCTCACGCTGACCCAAACGTTCCAGCGATTAACCAGAGACACACACATCATCCGAACATCTCAGGCCTGAAACACGCATTCTAACTCCAGCTCATGTTGTTGTGTTCTGAAACTGTAGAATATATTTGCAGTGTTATTTGAAGAGTTTCAGTGTGTTATTAATGAGCATGTTTAGCGCTCGTCCCCGTTGAGCTGAAGCGTGATGACAGGACACACACACACACACACACATCACGGCTCTGTCTGTAACCCAATCCTCACATCTAAACCTCTGAACACAGTGTGAAGATCACAGATACACTTCAGATCAGAAGAGCCACCGCTGCGGTCAGACGAGAGATGAAGCTCAGGTTTAACTTCAGCAACACAGACTTACAGCACATTCACACACTAGAGCTGTATACACTCTATTGCCAAAAGTTTTGTGACGCCTGTCTTTACATGCACATGAGCTTTAATGCCATCCCATTCTTAATCCGTAGGGTTTAATATGGAGTTGGCCCACCCTTTGCAGCTATAACAGCTTCAACTCTTCTGGGAAGGCTTTCCACAAGGTTTAGGAGTGTGTTTATGGGAATTTTTGACCATTCTTCTAGAAGCGCATTTGTGAGGTCAGGCACTGATGTTGGACGAGAAGGCCTGGCTCGCAGTCTCCGCTCTAATTCATCCCAAAGGTGTTCTATTGGGATGAGGTCAGGACTCTGTGCAGGCCAGTCAAGTTCCTCCACACCAAACTCGCTCATCCATGTCTTTATGGACCGACGCTTTGTGCACTGGAGCGCAGTCATGTTGGGACAGGAAGGGGCCATCCCCAAACTGTTCCCACAAAGTTGGAAGCATGAAATTGTCCAAAATGTCTTGGTGTGCTGAAGCATTAAGAGTTCCTTTCACTGGAACTAAGGGGCCAATCCCAACCCCTGAAAAACAACCCCACCCCATAATCCCCCCTCCACCAAACTTTACACTTGGCACAATGCAGTCAGGCAAGTCCCGTTCCCCTGGCAACCGCCAAACCCAGACTCGTCCATGGGATTGCAGACAGAGAAGCGTGATTGGTCACTCCAGAGAACACGTCTCACTGCTCTAGAGTCCAGTGGCGGCGTGCTTTACCCCACTGCATCCCACGCTTTGCATTGCTCTTGGTGATGTAAGGCTTGGATGAGCTGCTCGGCCATGGAAACCCATTCCATGAAGCTCTCTACACACTGTTCTTGAGCTCATCTGAAGGCCACAGGAGTTTGGAGGTCTGTAGCTATTGACTCTGCAGAAAGTTGGCGACTTCTGCGCACTGTGACCCTCAGCATGCGCTGACCCCGCTCTGTGATTTTACGTGATATTACTCTGCCTTTATTTTAATTTTAAGTTAAAACTTCTTTGTTTTGTGTTTGCGTTTTTTTAATGATTTTGAAAGTCTCTTCTTCTGACCAAGGCTGTTAATTTGATCAAAAATACAGTGTGTGAATATATAGTAAAGTGTAATTTATTCCTGTGATCAAAGCTGAATTTATCATCATTACTCCAGTCTTCAGTGTCACATGATCCTTCATATACATATAAATAATAAAACAACTAATAAAAATGACAAAAACTAAATTAGGAAAAATCAAACAATAAAACCGAACACTACAATAGTATATTAATGATACTAAAATAACACTTCTGGGAGGTTCCGGAAGCTTCCTCAGTTCAGCTTAAGTCACAAATCCAAAAAGATTAAGAATTAATTTAGGAGAAGTAAACAGATTTGCATTCCGGAGGGAAAAAAATAGATATTTGAACATACAGAATGAAAACGACCCAGATGTGTGTTAAGAGCTGAATTATTCTGGAAGCTGCTCATTAAAACAGCAGCAGAATCATTTGCATGTATATGATGTTACAGAGCGTTCCTCTTCAGCTTTTCATCATATTGAAACCTAACGTCAATCAATGAGTCTCACATCAATCAATGAATCCTGCCGCTGCACTAATGTGGAACATGCCGAACATCAGAATCATCCAATCACAGACTTCATTCAGAAGATCCAGAAGCTCGGAGATGATTTCAAAACCATTAACATTAACATGATCAGCAGCAGCTCACACTCGCATTTGAGCCTCGTTCCGTGTAAAATAAGAAGGAACCTACAAATCTCCAGTTCATTACTAGAGATGTTCTGTAAAGCTTGTCAGACGAGTAAAACAAACACGACCTGATGAACGGATCAATCTCATCCAGTGAGCTGAACGTTCACTCCAGCTGGAAGATGTTCAGATTCTTCTATAATTTATGCAATAAATGCATCCAGAAGCTTCCATTAATCGGCATAATGGAGCTCTGGACGTGCGTCCGGCTGTAGAGCGGACTCTGAGTTGTAATAGGCCATCAATACTGATTATCTGGCTTTTTGCAGAGCTCAACTTTCTGGTGCCGGAGCTGCACGTCTTTAGTGAAATAAAACAAGAGCTCAGACAGATACAGAGAGCGAAGGGAGGGCCGCTCACAGTCCTCTTTTATTAATCTCTCTGTGTTGTAAAACTGGAGCGTTTGTGGATTTTAATCCAGAGCAGATCAGCAGATTAAATCTCAGTCAAAGAGGTTAAAATCAGGACACATGGGACAACCAGCCCAGATGTTTATTCTGCATGTGTTTATTCCCAGCTGACAGGGAAGGTTCTCCAGTAACGTTAATATAACGTTCGTTCAAAGTTAATAACGTTTGCAAAACATTAGCACAAAAACATTATTTTTACATCGTTCATGGACGTTTTTTGTTAACGTTTTATTTGGATTCAAATATTAGTTACTGCTCGCGTTCAGAGAACATTCAAATGTAACGTTCCCATAATGTTTGCGGAATGATAAACGTAACGTTCCCATAATGTTTACGGAATGATAAATGTATGGTTCCCATAATGTTTACGGAATGATAAACGTAACGTTCCCATAATGTTTACAAAATGATAAACGTAACGTTCCCATAATGTTTACGGAATGATAAACGTAACGTTCCCATAATGTTTACGGAATGATAAACGTAACGTTCCCATAATGTTTGCGGAATGATAAACGTAACGTTCCCATAATGTTTACGGAATGATAAACGTAACGTTCCCATAATGTTTGCGGAATGATAAACGTAACGTTCCCATAATGTTTACGGAATGATAAACGTAACGTTCCCATAATGTTTGCGGAATGATAAACGTAACGTTCCCATAATGTTTACGGAATGATAAACGTAACGTTCCCATAATGTTTACGGAATGATAAACGTAACGTTCCCATAATGTTTACAAAATGATAAACGTAACGTTCCCATAATGTTTACAGAATGATAAACGTAACGTTCCCATAATGTTTGCGGAATGATAAACGTAACGTTCCCATAATGTTTACGGAATGATAAACGTAACGTTCCCATAATGTTTGCGGAATGATAAACGTATGGTTCCCATAATGTTTACGGAATGATAAACGTAACGTTCCCATAATGTTTACGGAATGATAAACGTAACGTTCCCATAATGTTTACGGAATGATAAACGTAACGCTCCCATAATGTTTACAAAATGATAAACGTAACGTTCCCATAATGTTTGCGGAATGATAAACGTAACGTTCCCATAATGTTTACGGAATGATAAACGTAACGTTCCCATAATGTTTGCGGAATGATAAACGTAACGTTCCCATAATGTTTACGGAATGATAAACGTAACGTTCCCATAATGTTTACGGAATGATAAACGTAACGTTCCCATAATGTTTACAAAATGATAAAAGTAACGTTCCCATAATGTTTACGGAATGATAAACTTAACGTTCCCATAATGTTTGCGGAATGATAAACGTAACGTTCCCATAATGTTTACGGAATGATAAACGTAACGTTCCCATAATGTTTGCGGAATGATAAACGTATGGTTCCCATAATGTTTACGGAATGATAAACGTAACGTTCCCATAATGTTTACGGAATGATAAACGTAACGTTCCCATAATGTTTACGGAATGATAAACGTAACGTTCCCATAATGTTTGCGGAATGATAAACGTAACGTTCCCATAATGTTTGCGGAATGATAAACGTATGGTTCCCATAATGTTTGCGGAATGATAAACGTAACGTTCCCATAATGTTTACGGAATGATAAACTTAACGTTCCCATAATGTTTGCGGAATGATAAACGTAACGTTCCCATAATGTTTACGGAATGATAAACGTAACGTTCCCATAATGTTTGCGGAATGATAAACGTATGGTTCCCATAATGTTTACGGAATGATAAACGTAACGTTCCCATAATGTTTACGGAATGATAAACGTAACGTTCCCATAATGTTTACGGAATGATAAACGTAACGTTCCCATAATGTTTGCGGAATGATAAACGTATGGTTCCCATAATGTTTACGGAATGATAAACGTAACGTTCCCATAATGTTTACGGAATGATAAACGTAACGTTCCCATAATGTTTACGGAATGATAAACGTAACGTTCCCATAATGTTTACGGAATGATAAACGTATGGTTCCCATAATGTTTGCGGAATGATAAACGTAACGTTCCCATAATGTTTACGGAATGATAAACGTAACGTTCCCATAATGTTTACGGAATGATAAACGTAACGTTCCCATAATGTTTGCGGAATGATAAACGTTCCCATAATGTTTGCGGAATGATAAACGTAACGTTCCCATAATGTTTACGGAATGATAAACGTAACGTTCCCATAATGTTTGCGGAATGATAAACGTATGGTTCCCATAATGTTTACGGAATGATAAACGTAACGTTCCCATAATGTTTACGGAATGATAAACGTAACGTTCCCATAATGTTTACGGAATGATAAACGTAACGTTCCCATAATGTTTACGGAATGATAAACGTATGGTTCCCATAATGTTTGCGGAATGATAAACGTAACGTTCCCATAATGTTTGCGGAATGATAAACGTAACGTTCCCATAATGTTTACGGAATGATAAACGTAACGTTCCCATAATGTTTGCGGAATGATAAACGTAACGTTCCCATAATGTTTGCGGAATGATAAACGTAACGTTCCCATAATGTTTGCGGAATGATAAACGTAACGTTCCCATAATGTTTACGGAATGATAAACGTAACGTTCCCATAATGTTTACAAAATGATAAACGTAACGTTCCCATAATGTTTACGGAATGATAAACGTAACGTTCCCATAATGTTTGCGGAATGATAAACGTATGGTTCCCATAATGTTTACGGAATGATAAACGTAACGTTCCCATAATGTTTACGGAATGATAAACGTAACGTTCCCATAATGTTTGCAGAATGATAAACGTAACGTTCCCATAATGTTTACGGAATGATAAACGTAACGTTCCCATAATGTTTACGGAATGATAAACGTAACGTTCCCATAATGTTTGCGGAATGATAAACGTAACGTTCCCATAATGTTTGCGGAATGATAAACGTAACGTTCCCATAATGTTTACGGAATGATAAACGTATGGTTCCCATAATGTTTACGGAATGATAAACGTAACGTTCCCATAATGTTTGCGGAATGATAAACGTAACGTTCCCATAATGTTTGCGGAATGATAAACGTATGGTTCCCATAATGTTTACGGAATGATAAACGTAACGTTCCCATAATGTTTACGGAATGATAAACGTATGGTTCCCATAATGTTTACGGAATGATAAACGTAACGTTCCCATAATGTTTGCGGAATGATAAACGTAACGTTCCCATAATGTTTACGGAATGATAAACGTAACGTTCCCATAATGTTTACAAAATGATAAACGTAACGTTCCCATAATGTTTACGGAATGATAAACGTAACGTTCCCATAATGTTTACGGAATGATAAACGTAACGTTCCCATAATGTTTACGGAATGATAAACGTAACGTTCCCATAATGTTTGCAGAATGATAAACGTAACGTTCCCATAATGTTTACGGAATGATAAACGTAACGTTCCCATAATGTTTACAAAATGATAAACGTAACGTTCCCATAATGTTTGCGGAATGATAAACGTAACGTTCCCATAATGTTTACGGAATGATAAACGTAACGTTCCCATAATGTTTGCGGAATGATAAACGTAACGTTCCCATAATGTTTGCGGAATGATAAACGTAACGTTCCCATAATGTTTGCGGAATGATAAACGTAACGTTCCCATAATGTTTGCGGAATGATAAACGTAACGTTCCCATAATGTTTGCGGAATGATAAACGTAACGTTCCCATAATGTTTACGGAATGATAAACGTAACGTTCCCATAATGTTTGCGGAATGATAAACGTAACGTTCCCATAATGTTTGCGGAATGATAAACGTAACGTTCCCATAATGTTTACAAAATGATAAACGTAACGTTCCCATAATGTTTGCGGAATGATAAACGTATGGTTCCCATAATGTTTACGGAATGATAAACGTAACGTTCCCATAATGTTTACGGAATGATAAACGTAACGTTCCCATAATGTTTACAAAATGATAAACGTAACGTTCCCATAATGTTTGCGGAATGATAAACGTATGGTTCCCATAATGTTTACGGAATGATAAACGTATGGTTCCCATAATGTTTACGGAATGATAAACGTAACGTTCCCATAATGTTTACGGAATGATAAACGTAACGTTCCCATAATGTTTGCGGAATGATAAACGTAACGTTCCCATAATGTTTACGGAATGATAAACGTAACGTTCCCATAATGTTTGCGGAATGATAAACGTAACGTTCCCATAATGTTTGCGGAATGATAAACGTAACGTTCCCATAATGTTTGCGGAATGATAAACGTATGGTTCCCATAATGTTTACGGAATGATAAACGTAACGTTCCCATAATGTTTACGGAATGATAAACGTAACGTTCCCATAATGTTTACGGAATGATAAACGTAACGTTCCCATAATGTTTGCGGAATGATAAACGTAACGTTCCCATAATGTTTGCGGAATGATAAACGTAACGTTCCCATAATGTTTGCAGAATGATAAACGTAACGTTCCCATAATGTTTGCGGAATGATAAACGTAACGTTCCCATAATGTTTGCAGAATGATAAACGTAACGTTCCCATAATGTTTGCGGAATGATAAACGTAACGTTCCCATAATGTTTGCGGAATGATAAACGTAACGTTCCCATAATGTTTGCGGAATGATAAACGTAACGTTCCCATAATGTTTGCAGAATGATAAACGTAACGTTCCCATAATGTTTGCGGAATGATAAACGTAACGTTCCCATAATGTTTGCGGAATGATAAACGTAACGTTCCCATAATGTTTGCAGAATGATAAACGTAACGTTCCCATAATGTTTGCGGAATGATAAACGTAACGTTCCCATAATGTTTGCGGAATGATAAACGTAACGTTCCCATAATGTTTTCTTTAATGTTCACATACCCAAAAAACCCTAAACGTTCAGAGACACAATGTTAATATATTGTAACGTGAATATATTGTTGTTAGCTGTGCTGTAAAGCTTTGATTTAGTGAAAGGGTCAGTCAGACTTCTGATCTATATTTGGTTGCGAACATCTTATGACTTTTAGGCAGAATGAAACAGAAACTCACCGTTAAGATCCAGCCAGGCCGATCCACCATCACAGTTCAGGTTCGGATGACAGAGAAGAGAGAAATATGACAGCACGTGATTTATTGGCACTGAAAACACAATAGAGTCAGACTCGGCTCGGTTCCGTCCGGACTGGACTGTTGCGCGCGTTCTGGAGGCGCGCCGGACCATCTGTGGTGTCGGCCGCGCGCACAACATTCCTGTCTGGATGGAATCTGTCATTCAATATTCTCATGGATTCAGTTACAGATAAAAATAACCACTAATACACGCGTTCTGCATAACACAGAGAGAACCCGAAACACCAAACAAACCCACTAATGTGAATAAACACGTGCATTAATGAAGCTTTTCAGAGAACAAACTAAATCCTCCTGTAAGGACACACAACCGCAACGCGCATCATAAACACACACATCAAACGCACACACTGATGCGCTTCTGTAGATCAAAGAGAAACACTCGTACCTTTTATTTATTGACTTTTACTCCTGCAACTCCTCAAACTCCTGATGCAATAATCCAGTGATTGTGAAGATGAAGATCAGATGAAGATGAAGATGAAGAGGAGCTCCGGTGGACCGGACCGGTGCTGAGAGAAAGATGTTCAGCAGCAGACAAACGTGACCACACCCACTTATGCTAATCAGCCTCCCCACAGCGGACCCTGATTGGCTCGCGCTGCTGTCAGTCAGATTAATAACCACATCTGCTCTAACGCGCTGATTAAGAGATCAGGAAACATCAAGCTGATGGAGATTCGATGCTTTTGTTCAATTTAACAGAGATTTCTGAGTAAACAGTAGAAATAATTACAATAAAATCATAAGATATTTCAGTTTTTCATATTCAATGTTACTTGCCATTTCTTTGTAATTATTTATGAATTTTGTGTTTTCATATTTTTTTTATTTTATTTTAGTACATCAAGTTAAACTAAATGATATATGTTTCCTTGGCAACTATTTTAGTTAATGGTTATTGTTATTTCAAGTAAAGAAAATGGTGCTGTTATATTTTTAATTAATATTTAGATTTTCCATTTTAATTTTGCACGTTTTGACTTTTAGTAGTAGTTGTTTTTTTAATGTCTAAATAGTTTTTTTTTATGTATATTTTCCATTTTAATTTGAAAGTTATAGTAATTGTACAGTGTTGTTTTCATGGTATAATACTGTAATGTTTAGTTGTGAGTGGACAGTTGAATCCCTTCCAGCTGAATGAGCCTCCGATCAATAACCCCGGATGTGAGTCTGGATCTGATGCAATGGCTCTGAAAGCTCGGCTTCATCTCCTCATCTCAGCGTTTCTCAGCACTTCAGACACATAATAAAGCAGCTTGTGCGCCTCTTTCTTGTAGAATTCCCTTTGAGTGGATGATGAGTTTATTAGCAGCATTTCCAGAAGGAGCATCCTGAGTGAGACATGGGAGAGCAACACAACAGCATCATTGGAGATGCTTTGTTTTCCTTTCCGTGTCTTTATGTTCCGTTCATTATTATTGTGCAGCCTTTGGTCTCTGTAATGGAAAGGGCTTTATAAATTTATTTTTATATTTTTCATGTTCATTTCAATTTATTAAAGTAATTTTGTTGTGTTTTTGTCATTTTTAAGTAGTTTTTAAAATATGTTTGTATGGTTTTTATTATTTTTCTTTATATTATTTTATTTTAGTACATCAAGTTAAACTAAATGTTAAACCTTGTCGAATAGCTGATAAAAAAAGTTTTTTAAAGTATTTTTTATTAATATTTTTATTTTCATTTTAATGTTATAGTAATTTTGAATTTTTTTATTTATATATATATTTTTAAATATGTCTATTTTTTATTATTATTTTTAAAAATGTATTTGCTTCTTTTTAGTACATCAAGTTAAACTAAAAGAGAAATGTTTTCATGGTAACTAACTGAAAATAAAGTTTAATTTATTTTAGTTAACATTTATTTTATTCCAATGAAAATGGTGTTTTTAAAGTTTTTTTTATTAATATATATATTTTTTAATATATATTGCCGTTTAATTTTAATTAAAGTTTTAGTAGTATTTTTTGTTTCCTTTTTGTTTCAATTAATTTTATTTTAGTATTAAATGAAAATGAGAAATGTTGCCTTGTCGAATAGCTGATAAAAAGTTTATTTTTTAATATATTTTATTTTAGTTAATGTTCGTAATGTTAGTAATATTTCAAGTGAAGAAAATGGCGCTGTTATATTTTTTTATTAATATTTAGTGTTTTTTTTTTGTATATTTTATAGTTGTGTTTGTCTTTTTTTTAATGTCTATATTTTTTTGAATTTTTTAAAAACTTAATTTTTATTTTATTTTAGTAAATCAAGTGAAACTCTATGAAAAAAAGTTTACATTTTGTATAATTTATTTCAGTGAAGATTGATTTTATTGCAATAGGGAAATGTGTTTTTATGTTGTGTTAGTGTCCGTTTGAGTAAAGATGCTGACCGGTGCATGTGTGGCTCAGATGCTCAGACACATGAAGAGAGTTTAATGTGAGATCTCACACTGCTGTAGGCCTGCTCACACCTTTGGCACAGAAACACAGCTTTTAATTGAGGAAAAACAGCATCCTAGCAAACCAGTCCTCCCGAAACCTGACTGAGCTGCCAAATAACCCAAACCCCCTTCCAGGGATTGAGATGAATCCATCAAAGAGTTCGTTTGGGAATCATAGATGGCGAAACATGCGGATCCTCTGGTCAGGATTTGGCAGTTTTCCAGAACTCTTACTGGATTATACAGACAAAAACAGAGACAAGTCATGTCTGATAACGGATCAATTCCAGACTTAAAAGCATTAATATTGATCAGTCAGGGCATTTTTATGCAACTCGAACTCAATGGGAATTTGTTTTGTAAAGTATGTAATCATATTTTTCAGCACAAATCAATACAGACAAGCAGAACTGGAGAAAACCACCTGCATTATTATCATCAATAATGCAGAAAGTGGACCAATGTCGCCCTCTAGCGGTCAGAGACGAGCACAGCAGCATGGGCGAAGTGAATGCGAATATAATGTAGGTATTTAAATACATTCTGCATTGTTATTTTGTAAATAAATGAATATATAAAATCAAACGTACTACCTTTTCACATTTCCTGGTTTCTCAGAAGTAAGATTCTATAGTGATGAATGAGAGACTACATTAAACATATTTTTCGTGTCCCCATTTGCTCATATAACAAAAGAAAAACTCGACAATAGTGTTTTCACAACTTTCAAAAGAGGAAAAAACTAGAGAGAGATTGATAACGGCGGTCGGAAGAGAGAAATACGTCAACTTTATCTTCAGCGTTAAATAGTTTCTTGTAATTTGATGCAAATCTAATATAATACAAAGTATAGTGTTATAAATGTACATACATAAAAAAAAAAATGAAAATATAAAAAACCTTGCAGGATTTACGATGCCGATGACCGTTAAAACGCGTCATCACAGTCTCGGTCTCATTCGCGTAGAAGTGTCACGTGATGAATCTGCACTTTTGGCGGGTAACAGCCCAACGGATTTCTGTTTAAAAACAGCGGGTGAGTATGTTTTCAATCCTTTATTTGCTTAATAAACGTCTACGTGTTTATAGTAATTTTTTAACATGGTTATTGCTACTTAATTATTGTTACGGGGCTGTTGAATGCTTGAATCTGATTGGCTGACGAACGTTCTAAGGTGTGCAATTATTTTCAGGGAAACGCACGGCTCAAGTAGTTCCAGCAGGTCTTTACCGCATTACAGTTCCATATCACTCCGCCCAATCATTTCAGTTATTTTAAATGTCTTTATAACAGCAAAAGAGCCAAAACCCACAGGTACTCCGACCAAGCAAATAAATATAGTAAATAGGATGAAAACGACACATTATTTCCATGTTTTTCCCACAAAATGATGTGTAATTCAAGCGGCTCCAGAAGGGAGTCAAATCTGCATCTCCCTCATGTTAAAATGCCCAACTTTACAGCAGAAAAACACGTTTACAGCCTGGAACAAACAGTGGTTTTGGTCTGTATAGCTGATTTTACCCTTCATGACAACTGTGAGGGGGTGACTTTCTTTATAACTCATTCGTTTAAATTAAGCCTTAAAGTTCTGCATAATTAAGGGCGTGGCCACTTGAGTGACAGGTGGATTGCTACTAGGCACCTCAGCTCCACCCATGTCCCGCCAAGATAACAACGGCCGGCTCCGCCCACTTTAGGCTTCTAAAATGCTCTTCAGAAACCTATGGGTGACGTCACGGACACTACGTCCAAAGTTTTATTCAGTCTATGGTTTAATTATGTACGAACGCACATACTCTCTCTGCTCTCCCACTCAAACACACACACACAGTGCGGACACACACTCGCGCAGAAACGTGTTGTCAGCGCTACTCTGATGATTTTATCAGTAAAATAGTTTAGCAACTTAAAGGTGCAGTGTGTGAATTTTTAGCATGTAGTGGTGAGGTTGTGAATTGCATCCGTCCACCGCACACCCCTCCCTTTCGAAGTACATAGAGAAGCTACGGTGGCTGACACAGGACAAAATTGTCGTCGTCTGAGACAGCAGAGAGTAGCTAGCGCTCTGTAGAGCAGTTTGTCCGTTTAGGGCCACTGTAGAAACATGACGGCACAAAATGGCGTCTTCACTGTAAGGGGACCCGTGGT